>KN824277.1:1616185-1647839 GCA_000827415.1 Serendipita vermifera MAFF 305830 | reverse complement strand
TTCACGGCCAACTATGGAGGAACGGAACTTCGCTCCGCTCTTCAATTTGCATTCAACAGTCGACAAGCGCTTGTTCCCAATTCGACGGACAAGCCGCCGGCATCCGTGTTCGTATTGACGGATGGGGAGGCATGGGACTTGGATGGAATCAACAATTTCGTAAGAGAAAGTGTCGAAAGCGCAAAGAAACAAGACGGTCTCCTCCGAGCGTTTGTTTTGGGAGTGGGAAATCAGGTCTCTACTGCAATGTGCGAAGGAATCGCGAGGGCAGGTCAAGGAAGCGCTGTGTTCGTTGCTGTGAGTGCAATCAACCTTTAATCCAGGTTCTGTGCTTATTCCTTTCCAGGAGGGTGAAAAACCAGACGCGAAGCTTATGAGCCTCCTCAAAGCAGCCCGTGGCGGTGTGATTGAAGACCTCGCTATCGACTGGGGAGTGGCAGAATCTGTCGCAGAACTTGAAGACGATTTTGAGATGATATCCAATCCCTCAGACACGGAAATACCTGCTCCCCAGGCCGAGCTGCCTCCTCTAAGCCTATTCGACGAGGCGACGCCTTCAACTGATGGCGCCGAAGTAGGACCACAGAAGATAATGGTTCAACTCCCACCGCCTCCTATCATACAGCAAGCACCAAAATCGGACAAACTTCCGATTCCATTGTATCCTGGATTTCGTTGCAGCATATTTGCAATCATCAAGCAGTCATCCAATCCCGGTTTTCACTCTCCTACTATCAAGATCACCGGGAAAGTACTCGGCAGAGCAGTCGCTTTCCAAGTCCCCGTCAGTCCCATCACGATCAATGCATCGATCACTGCCAAAGCTATGGAAAGTGGAAAGCTACTGCACACACTCGCAGCCAAAGCGCTGATTCAGGTATACGAAGACATGCAGAGAAGTGCAGTGACAAAGGCGCAAATCGAGCGACTGGGGAAGCGATATTCCCTGGCGAGCTCTGTGACATCGTTCCTGGCCATCGATCACGAGTCAAGTAGCGAACTGCGGCATTCGCTCTTTGTACACGTTGCAGTTCCTGCACCACCCCCAGTCCCAGCCCCAGCCCCTGTTGCATATGGCAGGATGCGAATGAAGGCTGGGGGCCAACCAACTCTAAATCCGCGTGTTGAACCCGCTGGTGCTAAAGCGTCTTCAAGGTATTCTCCATTATATCAGGCTTCAGCTCCTGTACTACAAGCCCCCGCAAGCAATATGGTTACCAGCCCATTGTCTGTAGCCGCCGCAGCCGGACCCGCCGGACTCCATAGCACAGATGAGGAAATTTTGCGGAATAGAGTTGCACTAATGAGCACCCTGGGGAGCGCTTTGGGGAGTAGGTGGAACGACGCGAGTAGTCCACGCCAGGATCGTCGTATCCCGTCGTCTTCGTCGAGAATACTGGCGGTTCAAAATCCTGTTGACGATTCAGATGATTCAGAAGACGAGGAATGGGATTCGGGACCTGGACAGGTGCGAGGACGAGCGGCTCCTCCGCCACCTCCGGCCAAGTCACTCAGGCCAGGTCAATCTGATTTCAGAGGCCAATCCGCTCCCAGAGGACAATCAACTCCTAGAGGTCAATCTGGCTTCAGGGGGAGAGGAAGGGGCGGAGTACCCCAAGTACAGGCGTATCACAACTCTCGAGCCGAGTCGTCATCGCCCCCACTGACACTGGAGACGATTGCGCGCGAACAACAATTTAACGGGGGCTTTTTTTACGAGCCTGGGTTCCTTGGGGTGGTATGTGGGGGCGTACAAGCGATCCCAACTTTGCCGGCGTTGTTGGCGGATTTGGCTGGGGATGCGGGAGTCAAGCAAGACATCTGGGCTACTGTGCTTGTCCTGGCGTGCTTGAAGCGTGTGTTTGGAGGTGAAAAGGACTCGTGGGAGATGATGGCGGAAAAGGCGACTGGGTTTGTGGAAGATGCACTCAACGGTATGGGTGCGGATGGGAGTGCTATTTGTGCGAGTTTGATTGCCAGCGTGAAGAATTGACAAGTGCTCTGTGAATTGTGAAAAGAAATTACGATGTTGTATGTGCAGAGAAGAACTATATGACAGGTAGTATGAAAACAAAGTCTCATTTTGTACAAAATTGAGCGTGTATGAGTGAGGTGATGATCATGAACCTTACACAATGGCAATAAACTGGTTGGAAACAGCCCTGTTCACCGCCAAAGCGGCGACCGGTAATGCGTTCTTGCGGGGTCGACCAATCGCCTTCTTGGCTTTGGGTGGTGCCGGGTTCGGATCGACCTCCTTTTTAGGCCGGCCAACAGGGTTCTTGACCTTTGACTCGATGGGAAGTTGAAGCAGATTTTGGTTGACTTCCTTCTTGGGTCTCCCGCGACCTCGAGGCACAACAGGTTTGTTTTCTTTGATGGAGACGCGCTCGGGTGTCCTAGGTCGCCTTCCTAATGCGCGAAGGATATCCTTTGTGAGTTGACCTTGGACGTCCATGAGGTTTTGTGAGGATGACGAATTGGCCTCTGTGGGTGGGAGGATCGTGCATGGGGAGTGACCGAAGTCATGCTCTAGATTGACGCGAACGGTGTACTGTCCTGGTATGCGACGGATGATAGTGACAACAAGAGAGCCATCGCACGACCTGGATTGGCTCGAGAGAGCTTGCTCTGTGAGCGCACAGACGAAACGGTTGCGGATCGTGTGCGGTGTGAGTGAGACGGTCTTGCGGCTACATGATAGATGAGAAATCATTAGAAAAAATGAAATGAAAACGCTCTACTCACATCCATTGATAAGTTGGACACTTGAGTACGACGCGTCGGACGATGGCCATAGAAAGGTCTTTTGCTGCTTGTTTTTGAACGTCAGGCTTGACGTCGTCATCGCCAATGACAATGTATTCAACCGTATAATTAACGGCGTCTGCTCTGTTCATTTCCGCTGCGAGCGCTTTGCAGAGCACGTCCCTGTTATTGACGCGAACAACCTGGGAAAAAAGTATAAACGATGACGTTTTGTGAGAATTGGACGTGATTGGGCGGCTTACTTCTTGAGATGAGCTCATGGCGCGTCGTTTGAACTGAATAAAAACACGGTGGGGGGTCAACACGACTTCCAACTCCGCCAGGCGGAGTTTTCCATGGCTGAGATTAGTTCGGACCGACCTGCATAAAATATGAGGCAATTTTATTCTTTTAACCTATATAGGCAAGTGGAACCAGAACGCCTAAAATTTGATTTTCCCCAAATTTCTTTTCGGTGCTTGCCGGTGGGAGTGACATGCTGCCTTGCCTTGCTCACTGCTCAGGTCGCGGCCGCGACCGTACCGTGACGGATGCCACCCACTCTCGTCGGGAACGGCCCAGGAGCGTACCGGTTACTCTGATAAGCCGAACCGAAGAGGATAAAATAATTAGTTTCATTAACAATAGTTATTACAATAATGACTCGTCTCCCAGCCTCGACTGTCATGGCCACTCGGGAGCAAACCGAGACCGTTGACGGTTCAGTTGATTGACGAGCGAGCGCTACCAAATTACCCGCAAGGCTTCTATCTTTGCCTCGTGGTCACTCGACAGGTACCAGATCATTTTCTTGCGTGGCTGTGATTTCGAATGAATTAATCGAATCCTATTCAGGCCGCCATGACCACCTGCCCGCCGATGAGGCGACCCATACCCGGTAAGATCTTGTCTATATATGTCCAAGTGTTTTACGTGTGCGCAGCCCACCGAACAGTGGAGCTGATGATCGGCTATAATTAATTGAGGCTTTATAGTTAAGCTCGCAGGGTATCTTCAGGGATTTTGTGCACGCATTTCATTTTGTTATGATCAGTATCGTGGGAGCCGATGTCAGCCCACTCTGGAGGATGACTGATGGCTACGTCGTAGTACTATATAAAAGACGTTCGGTAGAAGTCTCCCATGCTGCTCAAATCTCGGGTCAGTTTCTCTCTGCTCCTTGGCTCTCCTGCTGCCTTGCCATTGGGCTCCTCGGCTTCGTTTCCGGTAACGACTCTCTTAGTATATATATTCCTATTCACGAAACGAACTTGAACGATCGATCTCCCTACGCCTTTCCCCTCACGCCAACCCAACCAACCCTTCCACGACCCTTCATGACCAGCCCTATCGACAACGCTCCCGTCGTTATCGTCGGTGGCTTCCTCACAAAGAATTCGACCTCTTATTGGGGCGATTTACAACAGCATTTTCCAGGCAGAAAAGTCATCATTGCACCGTAAGTCATTTTCCAAGGGCTCAGTGTGGTACGACCGGCTCACCACCCATGGCCATTGCCGATTGCGGCTATCAGAGTCGGCGCCTGCTCCAGTCTACATGACCGAGCCTGCGAAATCTATTACTCGCTTAAAGGTGGTAGAGGTAATTAATCATCATTAATTAATTGGGCTGGGATCTGAGTCTGAGCCCACAGTCGATTATGGCGCCGAACATGCCAGAGAGCACAAGCATGGACAATACGGCCGCAAGTACTCCAAAGGCTTTTACCCAGAATGGTCTGCATCAAAGCCTGTACATTTTGCGACCCATTCTCTCGTACGTCTTCCCCCCGCATCCCCGCAGGCTATGCCACCTCCTGACACCAGCTGTGCACGTAGGGTGGCCCAACCGTCACAAAGCTCATCGCCCTCTTACGCTCCGGCTTTTTCGGACAAGATGCTCACCCAGACATGGTCCGATCTCTTTTCGCCGTAGCAGCTCCCTTCAAGGGTACACCCACCGTCTACCTCTTGGGAGCGAGTTACACCGGTAGCCACCTCTTACGTCCTTTCTCGGTAAGTAACAGCCCCACTGCAGATGGCAAAATACCAACAAACCTCCATAGCTTGGAAACTTTCTCGCGAAATACATTCACATTTCCTCCTTCCTCAGCCCCCTCTTCTCATACGACCCCGAAGCCTGGGATTTCCAACCAGACTCACGAAATCTCGGTGTCTTCTCTTTACCACACCGATGTGAAGAGGTGGAGCAAGAGGCAGAGCAAGAGGAAGAAGAGTCAAAGCCGTCATGGACATGGACAGGCCTCGTTCGTTCCGTGCGCACACTCTGGACGCAGCTTCGCACGAGCGATTGGGCAGACAGTGCCGATTCTGGTTCATACGATGCCACCTTTCACGCGTCGGATGCACGGGACCGTGCGGGCGAGAGCGAGCTCAATGCCAACACCTTCTATTGCAGCTTGATGGGAACCATTGTGAGTGTGATTTTCAAACCCTGATTCTTTTTTGCCTTTCGCATATGTCCGGAGAAATAGCCTAACTGACACCCACGGCAGACGACCAAAGAAGCCGATTCGAATCATCACAGGCCCGATCGTAGCTTCCGAAGCGATGTCTTCCTTTACATCCTCGCCAAAATGGTCGGCAGCTTTTCGTACAACGTTCAACCCGCACCTGCCTTCCTCTTTGACGCCGCCACCGCCACTCCACCGACGTCGTCGACATCCAATTCGAAGCCGGAATGCTCCCACCCCATCGCACGTGCACGCGGCCTCAGTGTCCATACCGCCAACCTCTTCAACCTCCCTTCGTCATCGTCAAAGCCATCCTCTCCCGCTTCGGATTCTTCGGCACTCGCCTCGGCTTCGTCTAGCGGTTCGAGTGGCTGGAATTCCCCTGCCATCTCACCAACCACATTCTCGTTTTCCTTCCCCGCACGACCTCTGAGCCAGTTTTCAGACGTAGAGGAGGAAGAGGAAATCGAGCCTGTCCCAGTCGTCGCTCCCGTTGCCCCTATCACCAGACCAAAATTGTCCATTAAACCCCTGTCGATCACACCTCCTTCGGGCCCTGTTTCATCGCCCACGCCTACCGCTCGTCGACCAGGCCACTCGCGTGAAGTCTCGTTGACGGATTGCTACGCCGACTGGGCAGCCGAATGGTCTACTAGACAGTACCCCGTCCCTGGTGGTTGGGAAACACGCGATGTAGCGACTGCTACACCTACACCTGTGACGGCCATCCCACCTCGTACACCTTTCTCGTCGTCGACCCCTGAAGTCGCGCCTGCACCAGCAGCCGCCCCAAAACTGCGCGACGATCTGTGGGAGAACGATGGTGTCGTGGCTGTATACTCTCAAACACACCCTGCCGACTGCTCCGATGTGCACTGCAAGCACCACGGTGATCTCGACCTGGACGAAAAGGCAGGCCAGATTGGTTCGCTCACCGATGGGACCTGGCACGTCTTCAAGTCTCGTGGAATGTCTCATAACTGTCTCGTTGGTGGACTCGCACGATATGAATCACACCGGAATGCCGTATGGACAAAGATCAGCCAGGCTATGGTCGAGCTTGACTCTGCTCGTGCGGCTTGTTCGGTTTGCTGATGGACTCTCAAGAAAATTGACTTGTGAAAAGAATGCTCTTCTCCTTTGGATATTTAAGGATGTATTTCTACCTCGCCTTTTGAGCCATGCTCGGGTTTCCATGCTGTAGTTGTATGTGGCTCCCTCTCCCTCACTCTCTGTGATATTTTTCGGATGGGTGTACTATGCTGTATTAGGAGGGGTGTTAATACAGTTGCAACAATCTTTACTACCAAAAAACAAGCGAGTGCCTAAGGCTGAAGTTTGAATAGTTCTGGCTTCATGTTCTGTGGACGGTGTCAGTAAGATCATAAGGGCTTGGTAGTACATACCATTTTACACAACCGCGCCACAAGACCGGCCAACTGTACGAGCGTCCCTACACCTTCTAGTATCCGCATGTGTGTAAAGCCAATCTCCTGTGGCGGTCGTCAGCGGCAATCCTATTAGTCATGGTAAAACTAACCTTGATATACTCCAGCTTTGTATACTCTGGTAGCCTGTGCACGTTTCAGTAACAATCCACAGGGAGTCAAGATAGACCACTCACTCGTCAAAAGACTTAACGACGCGAAAAATCGTCACAATGATGTCTACTGCTGCGTATCCATCGTTCCAGAGTTTGTTCAGCTGGCTCATCGCTCGTTCAATGTTGCCCTTTTGACAGAACCGCACGAGGTCTTGTACGATTAACGGGTGTGGCTGGTCACACACTTTGAACACATTCTCCGCATTAACAAATCCGAAGCCGGAATGTGTCGATTGCAGGTTGTTGATTGCCTGTCGCATATCGCCCTCACAAGTGAAGATGAGTGCCTTGAGGCCATCCTCGTTATAGGCCACCTTTTCCATCTTGCACAGTTCCAACAGCCGTCTCATAACTTGGTCATCTGTCAGTTTCGAGTAGCGTAGGATGGCGCAACGACTTTGGATCGGCTCGATAATCTTGTTCGACTGGTTGCACGCGAGGGCAAAGCGCGTCGTGTTCGAGTAGATTTCCATCGTCCTTCGCAGGGCTTGTTGAGCACCGGCTGTCATGCTACCCAAAAAAAGTTCACTTTCAGTAATTCGTTTGCCACACGAGATACGCACCTATCCGCCTCGTCTAATATGATAATCTTATGCCTTCCAGGTGGAAGCGTTACTTTTTTCTGTGCAAATGACTTAATCTTGTTTCGCACGACGTCGATCCCTCTGCGTGGCGCAAGATCAATACGCGGCCTACGAAAGTGCAAAATGGTATCTCACCGTTCATCCGACGCGTTGAGTTCCAAAACACCTTCCTTGTACGCTGGACCGAGCATGGCATGTGCCAAACAGTGAATGCTAGTCGTTTTGCCTATGCCTGGTAAGCCCTATTCCGATCGATCAGGATGGAAACATAAATAATTGAAGTCTGTAGACGTACTGAAATGATAATATGAGGACAGTTTCCCTCTTTGGCAATGACTTTGAGACGATCTATCGTGTCTTCGTTGCCCACGACGTCTTCAAGGACAGCTGGCCGATACTTTTCGACCCTGTGAGTGGTTAGATGATGTGGAAGTTTTGTCAATAATTCTACGGAAAGACTTGCCATGGTAATTCATAAGGAACTTCGGAATTTGTGGAAGAGGCAGCCATCAAACACGGTAATGGCCAAACACAAACAACGCGTTTATTTTTTACAGAAAATTAGTGTAAATTAAATTTAGATATTACTTGTTCATGATGGTCGTCGGAGGACACATTTCCAAATAACCGCTGCAAGCTTGGACGACGCCACAACTGACCACAAAGTTATTCTCGATCATGTTTCGCTACGGGTCCAATCTAACGCCCGCTACTCCATCGACTTTATCAAGATTCGGGACTAAAGGTCGCACCTCACGAGGTAGACGTGAGCCCTCGGGCGTCTTTACCTTATTCCAGCCAGCACAGGTGCAACAGTTTCGAGAAGCATTCTCCCTCATCGATCAGGATGGAGATGGCACCGTCTCAGAAGAGGATCTCAAACGTATTTTTGCTAGTCTCGGTGAGCGCTTTGAATTGCACCCTTGGGCGCGGTGCTGTAATGTCTGAGCCATTCTCTGATACACACGTCACAGGGATTACTCCATCCAATGACAAGTTGCGCGATCTGATCTCGTCCCGACCTGGTGGCGTCAAGGACCACTCGGGTGAAGGTGTCAACTTTATGGAATTTCTCACCATGATGGGGGAGCACTTGTTCGAGTTTGACGGAGAGGCTGAACTCATAGAGGCGTTTGAGAGTTTTGACGAGAACGATACTGGCTTTGTCAAGGTGGAGGAGATGCGGAGGTGGCTCTCTGAAGTGGGCGAGCGCATGCATCCCGATGAGGTATGTCAGCTCTGAGCTCCTGCACGGTTGATTATATTGACAATTTGACTTTTTTCTATTCCGTTAATTATGGGTCAACGCTAAGATTGACCGGTTTCTTAAAGGGCCCTTTACAGACAGACAGGGCAACTTTAATTATAGGGAATGGGTCAAAGTGCTTCGGATCAAGGACGACGATGAGCAACAACAGCAGCATTGATTACGCGCTAGCGACAAGGGACGGCGGCGGCGGTGGCGGCTGCAAAGCGGCTGGGAACTAGCCAAATATATCCGCCTTCCGGTTGGGGGGGGACCTGTATGCATACAGACACAGCGGAAACAAGTTCTTGTTGCCAAACCTTGTTCGCCCTTCCCCCTCGCTTTTTATATGTGCTTCGGGTCGGCGTGACGGTCCGTTTGCGCGCCCATGTTCAGGGTCATCAGGGAGCGCGAGAGAATGAAATCAACGTGGGCGGGTCGGTGTTAATACGGCACTTTCCCCATAGCCCAATATGATGGAGGGAAGCCTGCCATCCCATCACTTGTCAGAGCCAAGATCTGTATCACCGTTTACCTAAAGCAGCGGAGGCCTGGGCATCAGTGATCACTTAATGCCATTGGCTGGGTAGCGGATCAAAGAGGTGGCATCATCTCTTGCATATACATAAGAGAATAACAATACCGCGAGACAAACAACCTTGGATACCGCCACCACTCTTCCATGTCCGACATTGTATCTTTCACCATTTCTTCGTGAGCATAACAGTTTTACACTCCGCCATACGCCTGTTACAATCAAAATCTTTGGGTGGACTTTTTTCTGTGATCTCAAACGCGGCCCTGCCGCCTAGCCGTGAACGTCGGTCTCAGGCTTGCCTTGGGGACTTCAGTAATCTCAATTTCTACATCTTGGATACCATCGTCTACAGCTTTTAAGGAGCCTATTTTCTTCGCAGTCGTCGTGTTCCCGACGTCCTCTCCAATGTCCTCCGCCAAGTCTCCTTCGGTGACACGGTTCGGCTCGTTTTTTGGAATCAAACGCAGGCCGTCTTCCAACCTAGTTATTCGACCGAGCTCACCATCCTACGAGCAACAGGAAGACCCATTTTCAACAAATGCGTCTCCGCTCTCTGCCAATGCCGAGGCATCTTCGTCGACAACCAGTCCGCTCAAGAGCAGTCCGTTGGGCCGTGTGGAACCTGCGCTTGTGATTGACATTCCTACATTTGTTAGGCGAGTATAATATCTTAAAGCTTCTTTTCCCTCCCTACCTATTTTAGTCTCTGATATGGCCTAAATCTTAGGGTACCTTCCAACGGACGGCGGCCAGGGTCACCCACCGCTAGGCGGCGACTAGACTCGGAGCGAGACCATCATCATTTATCAGTCGAAGTAGGGTCCGACAACGAAGATGAAACGGATGGTGCCGACAGTTCTTTCCCCATCATCCCCAATGGCACAATGTCCCGCTCGCGTGGCAGACCTCCGCTAACGCTACGGCCTGATGGTTCCGCTTCCGCTACTAGTGTGGAATCTCTCGCGCTTGCAGCCGCCATCGCACATGCAAATGGTATGGTCCTCAAACCAGACCCTGCATCTGCAAACTCTCATCGTGGGAAGTCACCGGCCATTGACGAGTATCCATCCCCCCCGCCATCCAATCACGGCTCGCCTCGGAACTCGCGTACCTTTCTAGAAGATGAGGAAGAATCCTTATTTCACACTGTAGGATCCTTTGGCTCCACCGGCGTGTCTTCCCTGCCTACCACACCCGCCCTCATCGACTCCTTCCCGACGATACCACATTCTTCTACACACATCGGCAGTCGAGACTTGCAGCCTCCTCCGTTAGCCGTGCTAGCCAACGAGGCGCTGCCCATTCGCACCTCGAGTCGGCCCGCTAGTTCTCGTCAACGCGGAGGGTCTACCTCTGATGCGTGGGCACGCCCAATAGCTCCAGTCATGCAGCACCATAATTCGGATCTTGAGCAAGTGTGGGACTTGACAGAGCAGGACGAGACGGACTATAATTATCCCCTTCAACCTCGCGGAGGTTTGCCATTACCTGGGCCGCCACCTTCTGCGCCACTGCCGCCAGAACCTGCCTCACCGCGATTCCAGACGTCTGCCATCCACAAACACTTCCATCAATTGGAGTTGGATTTCACCTCGCTTACACGCAAGCTCACCTCGGCTTCTTCTGCGTCTGGCGGCTCAACACATCCGTCTACTCCAGACTCGTCCAGGGTACTCAAAAAGAGTGCATCTCATTCGCTGTTACGGAGAGAACATTCTGGCATGAGCGCATCGTCTGCGGCCTCATCAAGTCAGGGTATCATGTCCCCCGCTTCTACCTCTACCGCCGCTATTCCACCCTCGACGTCGCCACAAAAGTCTGACGGTATGGCATCACCATACTCGATGCGCCACCATTCTTCTCAATTATCGCAATCTTTCTCGCCCGTGGTGTCAAACCGCCAACGGTCTACTACAGAGTCGAGCGTGGTCGCTCCACTCAAACTCAAGGAGAAACCCCAAAAGCTCGGCAAGGAGCGGGATTCGTTAAAGAGTCGAGACGAAAGGGACAAGGACAAGGACGGGCACCACAAGCGGAGGTTCTTCGCCAAGTACGCCAGTGCTGGATCACAGGTGGAAAGGGATGCAGCTGCAATACTTGCAAGCATTGAAGACCAGGATGATGTCGCATGCCCGTTCAATGGGAATAACGGCAGAGGGTTTGCAGACGAGGAATTGAATGCAAATTTGTCGATATCCTCTATAAAGACAAGGGATGGGACTTTGAGTGCCACACCTCTGTCACCATCGAGCCAACGCTCGCCTGTTGACGATTCGTCCTCCATCTTTTCTGCGGCATGGACAGCCAACCGTACCGGCGTGTCACCACCAGAATACGTTGTGCAGCACATATTACCACCAGCGGAGCTTCTTCGACTGGAGAAAATGGGCTTTACAGCCGAGGGGTTGAGTTCCCGCGCGCGAGATGGCAAACTTGGCAGTCCATTGTCCGCCACAGGGAATTCGCTATCTGGGATCGCGCCATCTACTTCGTCTCTCGTTACAAATACAGAGCGAAGCCGAAGGAGTACGAGTGCACCACGGGTCAACGAGGTATTGCCAACAATGCCCCCAGAACCGAAAACACGATCGCAACGGTCTGGCAGCGTGGCAGCAGCAGTCTCCCCCATTTCACCCTCATCTGCTCGGCCTAGCAGCTCGCGGCAGGTTTTACATGGCAATATGGGTGCCGCGAAGAGTGCAGGTGCCCTTCCCCTTGGTAGTGAATCCAAGAACGGGAATCGGCCGTCCTCTAGTGGTAAAGACGCCATTTTACAACCTCTGATACGACCTGGAATGATCAGGCCAGCTACGACACCTTCATCTCCAGCAGGTGGCTTTGCACCCCTTGCGTTGCCTCCCCCTCCCCGACCTCGTGTCCGATCGAGTCACGGGGAAGGGCACAGTAACGGGGACAGTTCGCGAAGCAGCAGACGGTCCTCGAATACTAGTGGTACCCGAGCAATGCCAAGCGGGAGTGAACTGCAGAAGCATCATTCGATCATGAGAAAGCCAAGCTTCATGGACATGATGGATGATGATGGAAGGCCATCTTTGGAGGAGGCATCCCCCGCTGCCGCGCCAGGGATAAGTTTAGACGATAATGGGTCTTATTTCAGCCATGCTGGCTCGCGCACACCATCAACTCGCTCTCGTTCGACCACAATAAACGGCTGGCAACCCGAGATCCCGAGTATTGACTCTGGTGCCTCGTCGAGCCGTGGAGCATCTTACGCGAACAACCGAACCGACGACAGTTTTCTCGACATGGGCAAACTCTCACTAGATACTATACGATCCGCTGACGAAGATGATAATATTCAACAGTTACCGGCTGGATCGCAATATAGATACACACCACCGACTGATATTGGCCCGCGCCATAGTCCTTCCTACTTTTAGGAAGCCATAATACCGCCGTTCCGTCTCACATCTGCTCAACGCCAATCATGTCCAGGGCCAATAATTGCATTACCCCATCGACACATCACGCTAGTCTTGGAATCATTTCCCCATTTGCATTTTTCGCGTTTTACTACACATGTGACCCCCCTCGAATATCCCCTCGGTTTATCCTACGTGGCACCCGAAGTGCACTCGTCATATCCCTTTTTGTTAATACATGTTCGTTCAGTTCGTTCAATCGTTTGGCCCCATGCTCTGGTTTGCTAGTTTTTGCAGAGTGTATGATACCATAGAACTGCGGGCCCCTGTCGCTTATGTTGCTAATTACCCCCTCCCTTACCATCAAATTGTTTGTTGCGTTGTGAGGATCAGTTGATTGTGATGCGAGTAAGTTTTGATACGAGTACGAGCTACATATAAGCGGCTAAAAAAAAATAAAGAAAAAATATAAAACTGATCCTTTATACGCTTCGATACCCTATTCTCGCCAGATGTCGTTATTAACTGGTGGTGGTGGTTTTGGAGCCCCTCGAGGCAGCGGTGGTTCACGAACTCTCGGGACCGACTCCCAGTCGGCATCAAACTCGACCGACGAAGGCGCAAACCCAATGTCAGCCTCCTCGTCGGATAAATCAATGTCCAACCGGTTTGCTCGCGGAGCATTTAGGTCAATAGGCTTTGGGCGTGCAAATATGGAACGGCCAGATCTAGACATGAACGTTAGAGACGCGAATCTAATGCCCAGTTATACACCTCATACCTTCTCATAACGGTTGCTAACCGACCGAATTGAAGTACGTTTCGCGCAACGAGAAGGAAGGTGTCTAGCAACTCCTCTTCCTTGCTAAACGAGCCGCACCCAGAGAAAAAGATGATGAGGATGGTGATGACACAAAGACATGTGAGACCGAGGTCAACCACGTTGAATGGCGATTTCCAGAATTGCTAAAAATGGAGCGTTTGTGAGATACGTGGAAGGGTCGGCCACCTTTAAATACTCACTTTTCCAAATGCAATATAACGTATGGATACTTCTGCAATCATAGCAGAGTTGACGATGATTTCGAGAACATAAAAGGCGAGGCCGGGACAGCCCTCTGCGACGGAAAGAACGACGGTGATGGTGGAGAGAGCGGCGAGAACGAGGTATAAGAGGATATAATATTGACTGTAAAGGATCCTGCTGGCGATGCCTTTAGCTGCTTCACGTGGCGTCAAGGTGTAGATGGAGCGTCCAGAGGTTGCTCTTTTGGGAGAGATCATTACATTCGTTGTGATTTCCAGGAAATTGGATGGTAAATGGGAAACGAAAGTGTTGGTGTGAGCGGCAGAGGTCCGAAGTAAAGCAGAGGGTCGTTACATACGCAGCAGTAGTCGCTTGTGCAGGGGCGGAATCCAAACCTCCTTGTTCATCTTCTACTTCGTCATCTTGAATTTGTTGATACGACATTATTGGGAATTATTGAGAGAATACTCGCGGTCGACGGTGGAGGCCAATGCTCTTCGGCACTCCAAAGCGTCCAGTCCGGACTTGCAGTAAGGCATTTCGTTAGGGGATATAAAATACAATTACTGACAAATATTCTTAGCATCTTTGCGATTCATTTCTTCGTCTCTTTCTTGCTGCAAACACAAGGGTCCCCTGCCAGTAGAACCTCCGACTTCACAACTTCACCCTCCGAGGCTCAATTACAAGTCTATCGTCGAAAATGCAGCCTATCATAAACGGAATATAAAAAATAGACGCATTCCACAGTCCAATGACGTGGTGAAGAATTTGGTAGCCCATTATACAAGGCATACTGCTTTAATGCGCGAGATAGAAGAAGCTAGGAAGCAGAAAAACTTGATTGGAGAAAGATTCAAGAAGGAAATGACTCCTTACGAAAAGTCGGCTGCTCTCAAAGAGGCTGCTGAAATCAAGGCATTTCTTGCGATACAACAGCCTCTCGCTATGGGTACACAGACCAGTCTATTAGAACTCGGTCTTCGAATACCAAACATCACACATCCAGATTCACCCATTGGCTCCGAATTGCACGCGACCACCCTTTCGACCCATGGATCGGAACGCCTAGAACCCAATAGTGCGAGAGATCATTGGAAAATCGCGCAAGAGCTCGACCTCGTCAATTTTGACGACGCTGCAGTGGTCACCGGCTCGTCGTGGTACTATCTGCAAGGTGCTGCAGCCTTGCTCGAACACGCCTTGGTGAACTATGCCCTTTCCATTGCCGTCCGGCACGGTTACACCCCAATGACAACCCCTGATGTTGTCAGGTCGGATATTGCGACTCGCTGTGGGTTCTCCCCGCGCGACCAGAGCGACGAGGAGGGAAATGTCATTCACCACTTTTATCATATTGCCGGCTCCTCGACTGAGCTGGTACTGGCTGGAACAGCTGAGATTCCACTTGCGGGAATGTTTACACGCAAGACATTCCTGGAACGCCAGCTCCCCCGTCGAGTGGTCTCTGTCGGTCATGCATTCCGGTCCGAAGCAGGCTCGCGCGGGGCCGAGACCAGAGGGCTTTACAGGGTCCATCAATTTACTAAAGTCGAGCTCTTTGCGGTTACAGAGCAAGAACAGAGTGATGCCATGATGGAGGAGATACGGAACATTCAAATAGAAATCTTTGAGGGACTTGGATTCCCTTTCAGGTACGAACTAATTCGGGGGCTGACTATACATTCTAATGGTTCATTTCAGAGTATTGGACATGCCGACTGAAGAACTGGGGCACGCCGCATATCGAAAGTACGATATGGAGGCATGGATGCCTGGCAGAGGCACATGGGGCGAGGTAAGATGAGAATCCCTTGAAATAAACGGCCCCTAAATATGCTCTTAGATCTCATCTACTTCGAATTGCTTGGATTTCCAAGCTCGCCGACTACATATTAACTACAGACCGAATCGAGGACCTGATGACGCTACAGAAGCAAGTCATTCATCCCTTCCATTTGCGCATACCTTGAATGGGACTGCCGCGGCGATCCCCCGTCTCATAATTGCACTGTTGGAAAATGGAGTGCAACTCAATGAGGCAGACCAAGCAGTCGGGTTGACCTTACCAAAAGTCCTGCGCCCATTCTGGCTGGGAGGCGACTCTTTGGGTCCTTCTGCAAAGATTACGTGGGTCGATATTCCACCCACGTCGAATCAACAGGTTCAAGAGTAGACGCTATAGATAGGCGATTGACTGTAAATTATACAACCGGTAGAACAACAACAACATCTCGCATTATCGCACCACTTAATCTTCGAATGTACTCTCGACATCTCGCGTGACTTGCACTTCAATGGGCTTATTTTCCCCACTGGGCTTCCAGCCTTCTTTAGTCACCGCGTCCCACCCTGGGTCTTCATCTATGGGATTCCAACCTTCCTCTTTAGTCACATTGTCCCAAGAGCCTGAATCTTTGCCTTGTGGGCCCCAGCCAGATATATTGGCTTCTTGGGAAACAGGAGTGTCGGTGGGTATTCCCCAGCTTGCCAGAGAGGCGGTCGTATCCATCACCACTTCTTCAATATCTCTAGCATCAGAGTCGTAGTCCATGGCGTCCTCTGTCTCCTCGAAATGCATCCTGGCCAATGGATCCTCTGGGATGAATAACGCATCCTGCTCGCTTGAGGATTCTTGACGTATTTTTCCATCCAAGTCTATAACACCCGCATCCTCTAGTTGCGTCCGGAACTGGGCATTCCAACCCCGGACCGCATTTCTGACGTGCGGATGCCATTGTACATACTCTTCAGCCACAGAGCTATATGTACGGCGTGTATCCACAAGAGGTGGCTTTTCTTGGTCATCCTCCATTTTGGGCTCCTCTGGGGTGTCCTGGGTCTCACTCTTTGGCTCGTCTTGTATCGTATCCACGGTTTCGGGGACATCCTTGCTATATAGAAGCATAAAGGGGCCTGCTCCCATGTGTAATCCTGTCGGGTCCGAAAGAACAGCACTCTCTTCAACCTAAGCAAGTTCAAGTCAGAAGAGCGTGATACGGGCTGAAGCTATATACCTCTGTCACCGTTGATTCTACCGACTTGTACCACTTCCCATTCTGAGCCTTGACGTAGGAGTAGTGGTGCGTTCTCCCGAAAACACCGTCCCACATGAGCACTGCACGTAAAGTGTACTACGAATTTATGAGATTTGGAGTCGACAGGTTTCCCGTGTATACACTCACGGGGTGCTTCTGAAGTCCAGTTACGTCGTAAACATGCATCATAGACTCTCTAGTGGACTTTATATCCTCCTTAAGCCCTAAGGTGTGTCCAATCAGGCCGCATTCTCGAGCACCTAGTAAACCTTGTACTGACTTTCAATTTCAGCTTCAATCTTTAGGAGGGTTTGTTTTAACATCTCCAAGGACAGGTTCTTGCGTTGTTTTCGTTGCTCATCGCCGTCATCGAGAGCGAGCTCCTCGAAGTATTTGATTGAAGCTCGCAGATTCTTCAAGGGAGTAGTATTCTGTATCGTTGGTCAGTAGGGTACCAGGTTGACACGTTGAATGAAACTGACCGATCCCCCTCCCAGGCCGCTGAGCCTGGTTTCCGATAGCCTTATACCACTTTCCATCGCGGACCTTGTTCCTCTTTGGACAGTGGTAATCTCGCGTGTCTCCAGTAGGAAAGGGTCCACATATAGTTGGGCAGGAAATTTGAGGAGATGTTTTTGAGCCGGCCCAGTTGTTGCTTTTGGTCCAGCCGATGAAGACTTTCCAGTTGCTGAACTCCCAATTCCTGTATTTTCGACCTTTGTGGAGGACGACGAAACGGGGCCGTCTTCGTGCGTCACAGAGAAAACGAGGACTTCTCCTGCTTGCTCAAGTTTGCGTGTCCATGTCAGGTCGTGTAGATATGTAAGAAGAGAATTGTCGGATGAGTTGACATTAGCTGTGATTGGGATTACTGGAAGGTCCGCGCGCGTATTCGTCTCCACGGAGTACGAGGTGGTATCACTCGACCAAAGACTGGGTCCACTTCCAAAAGCCGGAGGGTACCATATCTTGGAGTAGAACAGCCCGGGGAAGAAGGGTGCAGGGAGTGAAAGCGTGACTTGGGCGAATTGGGTGTACAGCGTCTCGGTCGATTCCTTTGCCTCCTTGAGTGAGCTATTGTTCTCATCTAGTTGATATCGAACATCTTTTGGTAAAAATTCGTCCAGGACCACGTCACTTTGCGTTCCCATTTCCAATCTTGCCATCACTTTCCAGAAGCAAGCGATCTCCTTTGAGGCGGTAAGAGGACCTGGGACGATCCCTTTAAAGGCCTGTCTCACTTGTGGCACATGATATAATGCATGTGTGAGAAGAGCGACGTGCATCATATGAGGGTTTCGACTTCGCAAGCTGACGGGGATGTCGGGGTTGAGCCTTATTCTTTGTGCTAGGGAAAGCTCCTCAAAGGCTGCACTACTACTCGCATCGAGCATAGATGTTTGTAGAGACGCAGAAATTGCTGCCGAAAGGTCGTCATCTTGGCCGCCCTGGGCCTGCACGTAAGGTCCTGCGGGATTCGGATGTGGGCCGTACACGACGGGGGCGGCTTGAGATGTTGGGACGAGAGCCCAATTGGCCTTTTCTGCTTCTGGGTGATCGACGAAAGATGAACCTGCAAGGCCAACTGTGGATGACTGCGGACTCGCTTTCGTCACATCAATCTGCACAGGAGAGTTATTTCCTGAAAATAGTGATTAGTAGTTAGATATATAGATGAAGATATTACTAACTATTTCCACCGTATGCGTTCAAGACACCTCGCCCTCGCTTCCATTGGTCGTCTTCAGTGAGGGGTCCTGGGAGTGGCCCAATGAAGTCATTATTCTATAAAGATTGAGAAAGTACTTTCCTAAGCCAAAATTCAGGCATATATTTGTGCCATACGGACCGATGAGGGAACATCATTTTGATCGTCCAGCAGAGCGCTGACGGCAACGTCTAGATTGGAATGTTTCTGTAAAACAGCTGGATCCGCAAGGTTTCAGTCGTGTCTCAAAAGTTTGAGAGTGACCGATGCCATGGAGGACCTCCCACCTCTAATTCTTTCGTCCGATGCACCCGTGATTTGCTTCAAGAGTTCAAAGTTGTCCTGATCGATCATCTTCTTAATATTCAAACTTCAAAAAGAATCAAAGTGAAGAATTTGGCCGAAAAGCTGGCGAGCGCCACCTTGACCTCGGAGTTGACAGATACCAGCCAGGGTGGTGTGGTGAGTATTTAATGGAAGAATCCAAGATACCTTAATTCGGTTATTCAAACTCTTGTTTATATCTGTCTCATTAGACCCAAGCAAATTCAGGCTTTGGAACGTTAATTATCGCAGTAGCCGTTCAACAGGGTACTGATTTCCTCAAGAGTAATACTATATAATGTCAATAATATGTTACACTACAAACTAAGGATGCAGGCCGCGATGCCGGGTATGACGTTTTGCCGGAGGATCGAGGATTAGTGGCGCCCGTGGTCAGCCATCGAGGTTGCTTGCCCTCCTTTCCCATCCGAACAAAATGCCAACAGTGTTCTCTAAACTCTGGCCAGCTGTTATTGCTTCCTATAGTGTACAGGTTGCAGCTGCGTCGATTTTTGTGCCGCTCAAGACCGAGAAATACTACGATTTACTTGGTGCTACTGGGCACTTGGTATCCGCCACGGTTTCCATCTATGGGCCGAGTATCTACAAGCATTTCAAAGCAGGTGGAAGCCTAATGGCGTATAGGTTGCCTCCTCTTGCTGTAAGTGGCCAGTAAGCTATCCCAACGTGATGTTCTAAAATTACCCTTCTAGTCTTTCGCTCCCAGACAACTCGTTATTACTCTGGCTCTGAGTATATGGGCCGCCAGACTTGGAACATTCCTCTTCCATGTAAGTGACCATCAGTATGCGAATTCCCCTCATGGTATTCACCATCATACAGAGAATCACCAATGCCGGGTCGGACTCGCGGTTTGACAAGATTAAGCAGCAGCCTTTGCGATTCTTTACCGCGTGGGTCATCCAGGGTACTTGGGTTTCGCTTATCGGTCTCCCCGTTTGGCTCACCAATGCCGTCCCCGTCTCCCAAACGCGTGCATGGGGCCGTCTGGACACGGCAATCATCGCGTTCACTGCCCTCAGTCTGGGTGCCGAGATTCTGGCAGACAGACAAAAATCCATTTGGAGGCAAGAGCAAAAGGAGGGGAAACACCAAGAAAAGTTTATCACCAGTGGACTTTGGAGTATCTCGCGACATCCAAAGTGAGTGATAGCTGCCGTTTCTATTCGCGTCTGACCCTTGGATAGTTATGTGGCAGAAATAGCTTTCCAGACCTCGCTCTTCGCACTTGCTTGTCGGTCTTTGGTCGTACCTGGGATTCCGGCAGCTGCAGTGGGCCTAGCAGCTACCTCGCCCCTGTTTACCTACTTTATTCTTCGCTATGTGAGTATGGTTCCGTGTGGAAATCTCTTGCTCATATATTCCTTAGGTGAGTGGTGTGCCCATGCTGGAAAAGGCGGCCAAAAAGAAATGGGGTGACGATCCAGCTTGGAAACAATACACTCGGTACGTCTCCCCTACATTCTCACCGTCGACCGCTAATCGTATTACAGAACTACTCCTGTATTCTTCCCATGGGCCCCTATCTACGATTAACCGAGAAATCGGGAAACTCTTACTCATAGCTTTTTGCATGGATTATTGTTTGCAATATAAGATCAGGAATGGTACACAGTATTACAAGTCTAAACATCAGCAAGAGAGTTTCCTGCCATCGATCGCAGTTTCCCAAGTACAACATGAGCAGCAATATGTCTCGCTCTAAGCTCGACCTCGTCCCAGAACCTATGCGAAGGCACCCGACACAACGTCACCATCTCTCTGATATTGAACAAAATCAGTCGGGGATCATCTATGCTTCGTAAAGCTGCCGACTCTGAGTATACAGCGCGAAGGGATGCAGAAGATGCATTTGGATCTGCCGATGATGCATCTGTAGGATTGTTTTGGTTGAGTGCTGCTGCGGCAGCGAGCGTGGTCGTAGTGCCCGCGCTTTCAGTAATAATGCCGTTGGTTTGGGCGGTAGACTCCGTCCCTGCCGAATCAGCGTTGTTGTTGATAGGGCCGTCCGCGTTTGCCTCTGCCGCCTCTGCAGTCGCTTTGGCCATTGTCTCGTCGTCGATGGGATCAAACAGAACGAATAGAACCAGCCGTATAAGATTAGGTGCCGCGAGGAGTTGCTTTGTCGTCTCGAATGTATTCCGCCACAAGGGTAATGCCAAATGGGTCAAATTCGGAACTAACAACAACTCTTCTGTTCGTAACGTCCCTCCATTGACCACAGAGGTGAATCGGAGTCGCTCGACTTTGGAAAAGTTCCATCGGACGATACTGGACGTTCCGAAACCGGAGAGTGTCACGTCACTGGGTAGTTGCATCATGCGTGCGAGCCCTGCCGTTTCTGCATTGACGTCAAAGGGCGGGCAGAGCGTGAGCGCGTGGATGGCGACAGATTGGAGTATTGGCGCCTTTGAGGTTGTTGACACGACCGTTTGTGCCTCCTCCCCTTCAGTTTCGGCAATCTCTCCGGTCTCTTTCACGTCGGTTTCCAGAGGTTTTGATGATGTTTCATCCGTTGGTTCTTCGAGGAAAAGTATGGGGAATATTTTTGCTAGTGTACGTAGGTGCGGCGCGGTCCTGTTCAGGGCAGCCACATAGGGGAGACAGAGATCTGCGGCGTGTCGTTTTGGCCACTGAGTAAAGAAACAGTTTGTAAGCAATGTAATAGAGTGCTACCCCAAAGCGTCTACTCACAGCTCTCTTGAATATGTTAACCTGGGGAGAATCAAAGACGACGATGAACCTGCATAGGTCTGGCCTGTAAGTAATGGTATTGAGGAATCGCTGGGCTTGTTTGTCCGTGTGTAGGTGTACAGTTTGATAAAGCAAAGGCAAAACGATTGCGTTTGTCCACTTGGCGACGCGGGCGAGGTTCAACGTCAACGCGCGCAACGTTGGATCACTAGCCGCAAGAGCAAAGATGTGTTCCAAGAGTTCTATAGGTAACTTTTCGATTTGTGACCGGAGAACGACAGACTTGGAAGGAGCCTGAGCCCACGACGGAGAGGTGAGTTTCAAAGGAATTTGGGGATGCAACGAAAGATATACCTTTTGAGGATAATGCTTTGATAATTTGGCAAGCCATCGCAGGGCCCGCTTTAACTTGCCCATAGTCGAGTGAGGGAACAAGGGCGGTGATGCAGCTGACAGTCACAGGAAGGATAATTCAGTGATCGCCTCGCATTAGCCGCACACCTTCGACCACCAAAGGCGTGCATAATATTCACGATAAAATGGGAATTGAAACAACAACAACGAAATTTGGATTCGTGTATTTACGGATTAAGGGCACGGGGTAAATCTCGACGACGGATCCATGCGACGGGTAGTAATGAAGCAGAGGTGTCGAGGAGGATATACTCGACGGAACAAAATGCATGTGTATGGAAACATTCTAGTCTAGAGGAGGCGAAATGAAGTGGGAAAATATGATTGCACAGATGCCATGGAGAGAGCAGGATTTTTGATGATGATTTTGATAGGGTTAGTGATAGATAAGACCGAGTGAACGGTGGATAAAGGCTGCCAAGAGACCAAAGATGGCAAAACAAAACGATGATCGATCTCCCAAGTCTTCAAGAGACTGAAAGTGGGAGTGCTGGCAGCGAAAAGGGTGTCGGACCTCTGGCTACGAGAGATCTTCGGGCTCGGTCGTAAATCTCACAATCTTCTTGGTCGACATGCTGTTAACGTCGATGATAGACGAGTTGGCAGTAGAGGACATGCTTCTCCCTTGACCCTTTCCCATCAGCTTGGTCAACATGGAGACGCTTTTGACTTTTCCGGTACTTCCGCCTGCGTTTATACTGCCCACACTCGACGCCGAATCTGGTGTAGTGACCAGGGTATAACTGTCTCCCGACTCGATGCTGACACTCGAGTTTTTCCTCATTGCGGAATGCGCTGGTGGGGGTGGCAAATTTATTCGTGGATTTGTATGGGAGTGTGGATGTGGTTGAGGAACAGGAAGTCGTCGTCCATCTGTGGTTCGAGTTACGACGAAATCACCATCCTTTGTATAACCCCCAAACGGTGAACGATGGGCAGTAATGATGGATTGAGGGGGTGCACCCCTTGATTGCTTCCCCGAATTCATATTCACTCTGCTGCCCTGTGGGGTTGATGGTCGTTGGGACACTCTCTCAAAATGGAGAGGTAGGTCGGCAGGAGACTGTCATTCTGGTCAGTGCCTGCGCGTCTTTACCAAATAATATGTACACTCACTTGATTTTTCTTCTCTTTCAGAGACACTGCGCGCTTCACGGACGATAGGAATTTACCAGTGACCGATGGGGACGGGTTCGTTGGTTCGGCCAGTAGGATCCCAGTTGCATGCGAACCACGCCCCAGATAGCGTTCCTCAAACGGAGAAAGAGATCTGGGAGATGTGCCGTCCGAATGAAAGGCCGCGTTGTGGGGTAACGAGAGGTGCTGTAAATGACCTCGTCGTCGACCAGCTAAACCTCCAGCAGATGGTGATGAGCCAGGTTGAGGCAAGTGTAGAGCAGACCCAAACGCCATTTGACGCGTGCCGGACGAGCTTGACGACCCTCTGTGGTGGTCTGACACCGAGCGGTTGTGCTGAGGCCGGTTCATTTCGAACAAGATCGTCTGTAATCGTGTTCCAGTGTTTATAAAGACGATTCTAACAGGGTAACAAAGTGTTTTGAGCGAATGACGAGGCGGGTGAGGTCAGGAGTGCGCTTAGGAACCAAGGCGCTAAGCAGTCAGCGCAATTTGTGAGAGGAGGTGTTAGACGGTTGCTAGAGCTTGTTTGGGGTATCCTGGTCGAGAGATTGAGGGCGTTGTGTCCAAGTTGCGAACAGTTGCGATATCCAGCGTTACTGACGTTTGAATGAGATCTCAACTTTTTCGACATCCGCTGCGGACCCACGGATGGTCTCACCCAGTCCAGTTCCAAATTATTATTATAATTTATCTAGATCGTAGGCTGTGTCCTCGAGGGTTTAATGATGCGACACCATCATCCCGAACAGCCGCCGCAACGGTACCTTCCCCAAATCCCCCATATCTACAGAGATGAATTGGTAAGCATACGTGGAGCCCCTGGTCTAGAACTAGCGGCGCATTCGAGCTTCCCTAATATGATCCAGCTTACCCGACAACGCGCGGCGCGGCTTGTTTTGTTGGGAGGAAGGCCGTGGCATTAAACTTTCGCTTAGCCCCGTGCTTAATTAGCGACCTGTACTATTGTGGGCACAGGTGGATCGTTGGCTCTTGATCTCAACCCTGCAATCCATTAGGACTCCTCGAACTCACTCAAACTACAATTTACTCATACAATGACGGCATATTATATCGGAATTGACGTGTGCGTTCCGCGGCCACCTTGAACGATCACCTGGTAATCATCCATCAGGGGGACGGGATCTGCTCGTGCAACACTCGTCACATCCACTGGAGAAACCCTCGCCTCACACTCAAAAGACACTAGAACCTGGCGTGATTCGTCCGACGCGCGGATATTCGAGCAGTCGACAACCGACATTTTCGACGCGATATGCGCCTGCGTTCACCAGGTTCTGACAGAGGCAAAAGTGAAGAAGGAAGACGTCAAGGGATTGGGTATCGATGCTACATGTTCTCTGGCGGTTGTGGATACTCAAGGCAATCCGGTTTGTGTCACTCGTGGACAGGACCTCTGTGGCAAACCCGGGGAAAGGAACATCATATTATGGGCAGATCATAGGGCACAAGAAGAGGCCAACTTGATTAATAAAAGCGGGTCGGTTGTCCTGGATTATGTCGGCGGTGCTATGAGCGTGAGTGAGCGCCTCTGGTTGTGTTGCGGTAATACTCACACACCATCGTTAGTTGGAAATGGAAATTCCAAAGATATTGTGGTTAAAGAAACATATGTCTACGGAGTTATTTGCTCGCTGCATGTTCTTTGATCTCCCTGATTATCGTAAATCTTTATCCTCCCCCTTGTTGGTGAATATTAACGCGCTTCTAGTGACATACCTCATTACCGGCTCCTTGGCTCGATCTTCCTGTTCGCTCGTATGCAAATGTTCCTACATACCTGCCGGAGCAACACCCGCGGCTCAAGGCTGGAACGCGGATTTCTTCCGTGTGATCGGATTGGATCAAATGGTCGACGATGGGTACAAACAACTGGGTGGAGTTCTTGGGCAAAACGATAGTCTAGTCCTCACAGCAGGGATGCCTGTTGGGCGCGGGTTAAGCAAAAATGCTGCTGAAAGGCTAGGCCTTGTGGAAGGAACCCCCGTTGGTAGCGGGGTCATTGACGCGTCAGTACTCCCATGGTTTCACTTTGATAACATTGACCCTTCCTATAGATACGCAGGTTGGATCGGAACTGTCGCGGCGTGTCATCAAACCGCCGACGGTATTAGCACCAAGCCAACTTTGGAGGAGTCTAGAACTAGGCTTGCTGCAGTTGCAGGGACTAGCACGTGTCATTTAATTCAGGCTCCAAAAGGTCATTTCGTCCCAGGCGTTTGGGGACCATACAAGGTGTGCATGTCAGCTGTTCCCTTATTGGGCACACCGTAACCATCATATAGAACGCACTATTTCCAGATTGGTGGATGAATGAAGGAGGGCAAAGCTCTACTGGACAGGTGGGCTACCAATCGCAGTGGCACCACCCACTATTAACATTTTTTCACAGCTCATTGATTTCATTATCACCACTCATCCGGCTCATTCAGAACTCTTAGAAGCTGTTGAGAAGAATGGAAAGCCGGTTCACGCCATACTCGCCGAAAAGCTGCAGGAATTGAAGAAAGAGGCAAATATTTCGTCTCTAACGCGGCTAACCAAAGATCTTCATTTCTATCCAGACTTGCATGGTATGTCATACTACGCTATCAATATCAGTGCTTATTTTTGGCTTCCTATAGGAAACCGATCTCCTTTGGCTGATCCTACAATGCGTGGTTCCATTGTCGGGCTCTCCCTCGACTCGTCACTTTCAGACCTTGCACTCAAGTTTAATGTTGCACTAGAGGCTATAGCATTGCAAACGCGGCACATCTTGGATGAGATGCGACGGCATGGCCACGAGATACAGGGCATTTACATGTCCGGAGGTCAAGCCAAAAACGAGCCGCTGATGCAACTTCTCGCAAACGTTTGCAAAGTCCCGGTTATTATTCCACCAAACGCTAGTTCCGCGGTTGTGCTTGGTGCAGCCATGCTCGGTCGCTTTGCTCATAATGTGACGGACGACCTCAAACGTAGAGGAATGCCGGAGGGACTGAGTACACAGTCTCAAGTAGATGAAGAGAGTGCAAGAGTTGGGACGCAGCTGTGGACTATTATGGTGAGGAAGGCTTGACGGTCCGAGCCCCGAGAGATATCGCTGATCATCCTCATCTGATAGACGGAGATGACGCAACCAGGAAAGGTAGTGGTTCCGGAAGTTGACGTGGCAGACGTAAAGCTGCTGGAAGCAAAGTACCAGATCTACATGGAAGCGATTGAGATCCAACGAAGGTGGAGGGCTGCAATGGAGAAAGCGGCGAGTTGAACGCATCATGGGATCATTTTCTTGCCGATTCGCTTGTAGATTCGGTTGGAATGCCGAGCTGGAAGTCGGCCTGGGGGGAGAATGCCACCACCATTTTTCCTCGTGCGGCCTCCCAGCCTTAGCTTCGAGCGCAGAGCAATCATGTCATGTAATCACAAAGTACAATCTAACCACAAATTTTAACTTTATTTTGAGATTGATAATAGAGGTTGAGACGTAAAGATTTGTACGAGAATGGGCCGGAAACGGTCTCTAAGAACGATTCAAGGTCTTGGTGCTTCGGAGGGCGAGGAAATAAAACCTAGTCTCCTCCTCGATGACGCTGCAGTTCAACGCAGTAGTCAATTGCCGCAGGATACTATAACCATCGATTTTAGGACCGTCCGTTTTCATTCTAGTGTTCTTTGATCGTCTTCGCCATGGCCACTGGTGCGTTTCCTTTCTGGTTTCTCGCTCATCCGGCCAGTATAGCGCTATTCAGCTATTTTATGCACAAATATCGTCAATTCTTCTCACTTTTATCGTTTCTTGCCCATCGTTGGACGCTGACTTTTTGCTGTAGAGTACTCTGGCGATCAGCCCGCGCAGTGCAGCGTGCCCAATATCACATTTTCAACCGAACCCTCAAATACTTCCTCCATTAGTGGAGGTCCTACTACTCCCAACACTCCCGTGTTGCTCCTCGCAAGGCATCGTGACCCCCAAGGTGCCAATCCTGTACAAACTATACGAAATACCGGAGACATGGCTCCGGTTTCTGTCCTTCAAAGACCCTCGTCCGCACCCACTTCGCTAGAATCCTCGGCCTCGCCTGCTGTCTCTTCCGCCACGGCCAATCAGTCCGAGCCCGTCACGGTGGATGTCGATTCTTCCATAGTGGAAGCTCTCAAATCATCAAAAGATAGATTATATGTGCTCAAGCTGGGAGAAACGATGGAGAGTCTCATCTCTCAGGGCGTCTTATACGCAAAAGTCGAGTTGCAGCCCGCCAGCTCGTATCAACGGCTTCTTGTCCACCGTTGTGCGGCTTTTTATCATCTCACCCAGGAATCAAGTCAGAATTCAGTCGCTGTCATTGTTACAGCAGACAGTCGCATGTGAGTTCGGAGAAAAAAACTAGCGCCAATCTCAGCCACTTATCATTTTGCACGTAGCCCATCGAAGAGGATAGCCGAGCTTGTCCCTCCAGAAGAGTCGGTTCTCCCAGCCTTTCAGATCATGCGCCGTATCGATCGCTCAAAGGCAGCCTCTCGTGCCACATCCGTCGATGGTAGCTTGACAGACGACGGGGACGAGTCTACGAGGTCTCAGGGAAGTGGATCAAAGAAAAAACAGCATATGACGATGGAAGAGCGGGCGGCCGCGTACAAAGAGGCCCGGTCACGAATATTCATGGATTTTGACGAGAAAGACGCAAGTGCGTCCTCGAATGGCGCCATCAGTTCTGCAGCGTCGACCGTCAGCTTCACTGGTGGTAGTGCGGGAATGTCCAGCGTCGACGGGGATGGAGCGAGTACGGCTCCTACGGAGAGTGAATACTCGGCTCCGGCTGGTCGCGGGAAGGACTCGTGGTATGGAGGGCCATTCAATGGAAGTGACAGTCGAGTCAACCAAATGAGTGGCGGCCCACCCAATACCACTTTACGATCAACTGCCCCTCCTTTCACTAGCCCCAACGTTGCCCCGCCACCACCAACAGGGACCGTTCATTACATTCAGCCGACGGCCGAGTCGAGCGGACATCAGGAAATGGCTAATCACGCGCAAATGCCTCCACCTCCCGGTGCTCCTGCGGTTGGTTCCTTTCCCCCTTATGCCACCCCGGGCATGTATCCCTACTACGTGCCATACATTTATCCGTTCCCTTATCCTCAACCCGTCTCCTTCCAACCTCCTTTACACGGTGGTGCGCCTTTACAAGAAACACAGGGACAGGACACGCAAAACAACCAACAGCAGCAGCAGCAACAACAGCAACAGCAGCCTCACCATCCATCAGGTCCCGTGCCACCTGGGTTTGGTCCTCCTATTGCACATCCCATGCCTGCCCAACCATATCCTGGTTATGTTTGGATGGCGGCGCCAGCCCCAGGCTACATCCCGGTTCCACCGCATACCGGCCCCGTGCCATCTCACCCCAGCACACAGCCGCAGCCTCCCGCGCCCAACTCGAATATTTCGCGGCCCACCAGTCAGGCGTCGCATTTATCATTCGACCCTCGGGCGCAGGCTTCGGGACAAGGCGGGCATTCTCCGCATCCCAATCAGCAGCAGCAACACCAGCAGGTTCACGGTTATGGCGCCTATCACCCGCAGCCTGGTCCTAACGCAATGTCCCCAAATCGTGGTCCCATGCAAATGCAGTCTAGCCCTCCTCCATCCGTGCACGTGAACATGTCGAACCAGCACCAAAATCGGCCGCATTCAATCGCTGCAGGTGCACCTTACCATGGACCAAACGGTTCCATAGGCCAACCTGGTCCAGGGCTTCATGGAAACGGACCATGGGGTAATCAAAATCATCCGGCAAGTCCTCCAAACATGATTGGAACCCCAGTAAGACCCCAAGGAAGAGGAAACATGCTCCCTCCAACGGGACGACAGCCTGGACCTCCAGAGGCCAACTGGATGCCTGGTGCCGCTGGACCTCCTCCAGGAGCACTTGGTTCCAAAAGGGGAGGGCCTAGGACATCCTGGGGCAGCTACTCGTTTGGACCCGGAGTTGGGGTTGGAGGGATGCACACACTAAATCCTGGCGTTGGTGCCGCGGTTTTACGTGCTCCTGAAGGGCTGAACATTCGCGTTTTGCCGACCATTACTTTGGATGGAAATAGTACTGGTAGCAGTAACGGGAGCAGTAGCAGTGCAAGGAAACGGACTTTGGCAAACGGGGCCGCGAATGTCAAGTCACTTGGTGACGAGACTTCTTCAGTGACTGTATGTATACTCGCGCGCCACTGATCCGACAAATACTGATAACCTCGTAGTCTTCGAGCAGCTCGTCTTCGAAGCGGACGTATACGTCAACAGCTTCTTCGCAACCCCCGCAGCATCACCCTCTTCCAGACCGACCAGACTGGGTCATGGGATCGAGGCCCCAACCTGGTGGAGCCATCTACAATCGCTCAAAAGGGACATCGTCAAGCAGTGCTAGCAACAATAGTAGCTCCAGGTCTCTTTTACCCCCTGTGGCTTTGTCAGGCACCCCGTCGCCTGTTAGTAACCCTGGGCAACTCTCATCGGCGTCTAGCTCGACATCGGGAGGTGGTGACTCGTTGTCAAAGGAGTTTCCACCTCTAGGGAATGATGCAAGGCCAGGAGCACCAACCCGTGTAACCCCTGGTGGGGCGTGGAACAATGCGGGCTCCGTTAAGGCTGCCATCGGAGGAGCGGATGGGGTGACGTCCCGAGCTGGTGTTGCCCCTGGAGGCAGTAGCAACACCAGGTTTGAAGAAGCTGACAAGAAGTTTGAGAGGCCACCTATCAAGAGTGGCTCCGCCCTTTTCAACCCTCGATTACCAGGGCCGAGTAGATCCAAGTCGAGAGATGGCTCGCAGGCGACAACAGACGGTCTAACCCGAGCTGTCGCAGCTGTCTCGCTCGAGGACGGAGAACAAAAGGAGCCCCCGTCGGAAGCACCAGATGCTGAAAACGGCGCATTGGTAGTCTGCTGAGGGGGGATTCAGTTGATGACAATAGAGTATCACGGTAAAGGTTTTTGCATAGTATGTCGTATAATAGCATTTGGAGTTTGCGCGCACAATGGGTCTGTTCGCAGCCCCTCTGTAGCATTCTGTGGTTTCTTCGCTTTTGGTTTGTGATTTAGTTAGGAGCTTTGATATACAACGTTCGATTAACTGTCGTGGGTGGTTACTGTGCAAGCGGAGCTCCATGGGCATTGCCAGCTGTAAATTCACCGATTTTTCGTTGTCACGAGCTGCAGAACTATCATAAACCCACCCTCAGCGTCTCAAGCCAGAAAAGTAAAAGATTTAACCCGCACTCGAGCCGCGAAGTTGAAAACTCTGTCAAATTTCATTGTACCGACACTATACTACTAGTGAGTTGAATTATAGACTCCTCCTCCGTTTTTTTTTCACTAGGGTTGGGTGTTTGATTCAATCTGCCGCCGAGCGTCGCAAGTGGCTGGTAGTCGTCCTGATTCAGTACGCGGCTCCGAAATATAAAATAGGAATACTGGAATAATATTAGAATTCAATTTGTGACTTTGTCAATATCTTCGGTGTACAACAGTAGGTATATTCCAGCGGAAGTGACTCGGGATGGCAAGTCGGGTCGTAGCTTTAGGGTATGTAAATTGCCCTAAACAAGCCAAGTTAACCATAGTACTATTAAATCACTTTCATTTTCATTCTGGGACTGTCTACAGAGCTACGACTATTGGGCTCTGTGCCGCTCAGCCAGCCCCGAGCTTTGCTCAGGGCAGGTTTACTCAATTCGGCCTACCTCCCTCAGGCTCAACGTGACTGGACAGGAGTTTGGTCAATCTCCTATGTGTCAGCGCCACAACAGACAAAAGCTAGTACAGGACTCAGTATCCAAAAATGAAGGTTTTGCCCGGATTTGAACCGCAGATAGTGGGATGCTCTCCAGTTAACTTAGCATAGTATGATAACGCAAAATAAGGTTCTAACGTCGTCTGAGCAAAAAGCTGGATGAGGTCCTGCCCGGACTCGAACCGGGGTTAGCGGAAGATCCTGGAGTCAGAATCCGCTATGATAACCACTACATTACAGGGCCCGCGTACATTTAGCGGCATTGTGAACAATTAAGGCCCTTTTTCTCATTTTTCCTGATTTTTCCCGATTTTCTTTCCAACGCCAGCCAGCCAGCCGTCCTCTCCCGCCCCCATGCCCCATGTATCTGCTAGCACTTGTCTCAGCACATCTAGGATTACAATATTTCTCCCTCAGGATTCCCAGCTATTTCTTCGAGCCGCCCACCCATGGCTCAAACCTCATGTAATATCGTTTATGTGTACCAAACCTTGATACATGACATTCTGGCTCTCACTTTTGTTTTCATTTTTGTTTCTCAGCGCCTTCGCAAGTCCCCCAACCAGCTGGTTTGCCTTTGCAACGAACACATAGCCTCTATTATCCTCTGATGCAACTCCACAGCTGTCTCGACCTTACGGCATACAAATCCCGAGAATGCAACTCAAAGCCTTTATATCGTCATATTGGTCTTGCTTGTTTGCCCCGTTACCGGCTGCCAGCCCTTCCTCCTTGCCAGCCATGGACCCAAACTATCTTGCTATAATCCTTCGACCATGTATTCCATACACTTAATTATATCATTCATATCATTCTTGTACTCTCATCTCCAATCTTACTCTCATGCCCATGTTTTTGAATCTTTCTCCATTTCATGAAAACCACCACACGGACAGCAAGACAAGCATGCAAAAGCGAAAGAAAA
>KN824277.1:1599854-1615730 GCA_000827415.1 Serendipita vermifera MAFF 305830 | reverse complement strand
ACAGTCCCGCCTATCAGATCGCTGGCCTGCATCGTATACGCCTGGCCACCAAACGTGAGAGACACCTCGACGTTGGTATCACAAGCTAAAGCGGCAAGATAAGTGCTGCATTCTTTCTTAATGCAAGTAAATAAACGTACGAATGACGTAGTAATCTTCCAAGCTCGAGTCGAGCTGGGTTCCTCGAGCCGACCCAGGAATCTGCGCGTAGAACGAAGCAAGGACGGACTAGGAACCAGGTGGATAGTACCTCAATACAGAATAGTTAGTATGACACACATACAATATCGACGTCACGGCACAGGTCGGCATGAATGGGGAGCGCTAATCTCGGTCAATACTAAGTTGGCCTGTTGGAGGCGACCACACAAAGCAGTATCCCGAGGGAGACAACAAAGACTATTCTTCCCATCTCGTTTCCAAACCATGAATCGGAATAGCTTTTACTCCGCTGACGCGATTACGATACACCCAGACCATCGCCCGCCAGATCAGGCTCGCGCCTGTAAGCTCGTTTCAAAACGCTTCAAGGATGCAGACACGCGTTTATTACAGCCCATAAGCATGATTACACCCATTGGGATCAAAAAAAAACCTGGCTGGCATTGTCGCGGAATAAGCACCTGTTGGCTACTCTGCCGGGCCTATCTTCAAACACCGCTCCGCCACATTTTGGGTACATCAGCATGAATAGCCACCCACTACTCCGAGTCGGGGATGTGAAGCCTCGACTGTGTTCGGCGTTCATTGTATACAGTAGTGTAGTGTGGCGGGTCCACCAGCCTTCACTGGTTGGCCCTGACTCACACTACGCTAGTGTGATAGACTGTGCGGCTCCTGGCAGAGGATTACGGCTAAATACAAAAGGTTTGTCGGTTTTGTGGGGCTGGGTGAGCTTCGGCATGGGGCTTTTAGCTGTAAGGATTCCGAATGCCATGTAACCTTAGGTAGTTCGCTTGAACCCAACCATACACCAGGTCATCGACTTGAGAGATACTCTTTGTTAACGTCGTTCTCCACCGCAGCCCGACGTGACAGACAAGCGACGCTCATACGGACGAAGAAAGAGATGGATCATACATGAAAGACACGATAGAAAGAAAATAAATAAAAAAGAAGAGGAAAGAAAACAAAACAAAAAAAGGGGAACACTACGGGACAAAAAACCACCAAAATATAGAAACCGACTTGCACGCAGACCAATACAATGACTGAGGGCAGCACATGAAATACGCAGCGCAAAGTTCCGACGGTGAAAGGAGGAAATAAGACTCCAAGAGAATAAGAGTCCGAGAGAGGGATGTAACTCTAGACAAACACCAAGTTTAGCCCTCTATGAGTTGGCTTCGATCGTGAGGAAGGGACCGGGACTGTTGGAACTCAGCATAGATACAAGAGATGAATGGTTCATGCTTACGCATTAAAAGAAAATATGAAACGTGAGCAGTCTTGTTTCATTTTCCGTTGCAGGACCCCACTGGTTACCGTTTCAACTTGGCCTTGGGAGCTGAAAGGGGGGCCTCCGCCTTTCTCTTCCTTGCCAATATGCTCGAATTTGTGTCATCGTCTTCCTCGGGGAATAGTTTGTCCCTGACTCGCGATTTCTGGGGTGGTTGTCTCCGTCTGTACGGAATGCTAGCTTGTTGAGCGACTTGAGAAAAATTGCTATTGTCAAGTTCCACGTTGCGCGAAGACGCGGTGTCGGAAACCTGTTGAGTCGTCGTTTTGCCAGTTAAAAGTAGGGCTTCCAAGCTGACAGTTGTGTTAAACTCTTCCCAATCGTGGAGCCTACTCGAATCCTGAAAACTTTTACTAAGCCTCGAGAGGATCGGGTGTCTTGGGCTAATGTCATTCTGTTGAATCTTGCACACTGCCTCAACAAGTGCTTTTGACTTGGCACCTTGCAATCCACGTCGTAGAAGCGTCTTTTCGCCAGGTCTCTTGGCCCCTAAAGATAGCAGACCATTCTTATCAAGAAAAATGGGACAACCACTATTAGCGGGCACTTGAGAGCGCAAGAACAGAGGCATAGGCGTGATTGGCATTACGAGGGTGTTGTTCGGAGATGACGGAACGATATACATGATTTTTTGATTCTGGCGGATTTCGACAATCGAGGCTTCATTGTTGTGGTCAGGAGAAAGAGTGTGAACCTTATTTCGATCAAGCATTCTGGAGACGGCTTCTGAAACCGTAACCTTCTCCCATGACATAATTCGATCAATTTCGTGAAGGCGCTCAGGCGTTTTGACAAAAAAGGATGAGGTGTTCAGATGAATTGCCTCGAGCTCCGGTACAAGTCGGTATAGGGTCTTGAGGGCGGTGTCCAACCACGCACATAACACGTCCGGGTCGTGTAAATCAATGGTGAGATCGTTCTCAGCTTCTCGATGCATTTTAATCGCGGTACATGCAACAACTGCATGTAACAGGTCGTCCCAAGCCAGATATTTTGAGCTAACATTCTTTCTCTCTCGTTCGGAACGTCGAATGAATAAGCTTTGGTCTGCAGAGGCCACGATCGGCACCACCCCCCTCGGAGTCTTCCGAATGTCCACTTCGGCGCTGCTATGAAGCTCATAAGAACCTGTCTGGTAGGAGTAGGCTTGTCGGGTGTCAAAACCGACCAAAACGATCGCAGCAACGGATGCCGGAAGATCATCGAGAGTAACGTTATGTTTACGAGATTCTTGATCCGGGAACCAGTCATCTGCAATGAAGCATCCTCTCTTAAGAAGACGCACAACGGTCTCCGCTGGGGAATGCAAAACGAAAGCATCCGTGCGAACGAAAAGTACCCGGTTTGATACGTAGTCGGAGGTAATCAACCCAGCTCTCACAAGTGCTGAGAATTTATCTTCGGTTATTACTGTGTCGAGTGGAATCTCTTCTGGCTGAATAGGATGGCGTAGCCCTCCCCAACGAGAGTTGGTAACACCATCACCCCCCTGCGCAATGAGGGCGGCCTCGAGGTTGTCGTTCACGAAGTCATCTCCGACATCTCCATTGCTGATAGGAACTTTTATGATGAGGGTAGGTCCCGTAGCACCGCGCAAAACTTTCAATTGCCAGTCCCCATTGACGTTTTCGACGACCCCACAATATTGAGAGATCTTCCACATCATCAGTCGACGGTAGATACCGATTTCCAGCTGTGAATGATATCCTTTAACGACGCAGAGCCCGAAAAGAGTTCCTTCGCCGTTCCCATGGTTCAACGGCTCTTGTGTCCTATCTGCCTCCTGCTCGCCTTCTTCCTCAGTGCCTACTTTGTTTGAGCGGATGGAGCGCCTTTGTACGAAGGAGAGCAATTCGGGGTTCTGAGAGAGGATTGTCACAAGGTCCTCGGTTTCAAGGAGAGTAACGAATGGCAGTAGATGTTCCCTTATCACTTGGATGTCGTGCATGAGATGGTAATTGCCGGCGCGGTTAAATAGGATTATGTCGGCCATATGCCAAATGTCGCCTAAGAGCCTAATGAAAAGATCTATTTGCTTTGTTGTTCCAAAATAGTAGTCGTATAAAGGACCCTGGAATTTTCGGAGCCATTGTGGGTGGTATGTCAGCTGTGGATAGCGATCCGTTTGAATGGTGGACATGGTCAAATCGAGAACGGCTGATACCGCAGTAGCGTCAAGATAAGAGGTATTTGCATACAAGACTGGTTGCTGGGGAGTGTTCATGCTGGTGCGGCGTCGCCAGTATACGAGATGGTGAGGGGAACATTCCCCTGTATCCATCAGGAGAATGCATTTCAGCCATCGCCTTTCCTTGCACAAATGATCGGAAACTTTTTGTTCTTCGCCTTCGTCAAGGTTTGAAAGAAGAAATTTATCCCACCACACTCCCATTCGCCCTGTTTGAAAATCCTTCTCGGCCCACGCTGAAGAAGCCACGATGGGACTCTCCTCCTCAATAACGCGGTATCTAGAATTTAAATTCTTAACCAAATCGATGGAAAAGGCGTATCTTGGACTCACTCAAACTCCCATAGTCGCCTATTGGTTGCCCTCGGTTTGACGAGCGACTTTAGCGTAGTCCCACTTGAGTTTGTCTGCAATAACGTTAGATATGACTCAAGGAAGACTATCGTAGCTACATTGTTCATCCCGGTCTTTAAATACTTGGATTGTACGAACTGGACACACAAACGACCAAGAGGTGGGCTACAGGTTCAAGCTTGAATTGAGATCTTGTTGGCGTTGTACGGAGACCAAGTGGTCACGTTCGGAGAGATAATACCGAGTATATTGCGCGAGGGAACATTACTTGATCGTTTCCTTTACCTCTCGTCTTCATTCCTCTCGATTAGGAGTCGCCCTCGTTCTCCGAGGGCTAAGAGAGCGCCTAGATCGTGTGGATCTTCATGGGATTCGTCGAGCCTAGGGTGTTCTTGTACACCTCCACATATTCAGTCGCGTAGGCTCGATCATCGTTCCACTTCCCCAGTGAATTGCAATTGAGCACACTCCATTTCGACGTACCAACAATGCTCGACGAATACATACTAAATAGAGCAGGTGATTTTCTTTCATTTATCGATAGCCCGCGAGCTTGTCCATCCGCCTTTATCAAGAGACGCGCATGAGCGTGGCCGTAGAGGTTTCGGCGCTACGCAGATGACTGAACATCCATGAGAACCATAAAGGAATTTGATTTTTTATTCGAATGAAGCAGGGGAACGCGGCAGGTCCTGCCAGAACCATGACGAAGCTCCAACGATCCACTCACTCTCCACGAGAATATAAGCCCCTTTCTTTACTTATTGCCTACTCACTCATCTCGAAAATTCTCTCTTTCCACTTTTACCGGAGAGAAGTATGCCCAAGGTGGTGCAGCCCAAGCCAAAGGCAACAAATTCTCTCTCCTCTTTTTTTCAGTCTACGAGTAGGACTAAGGCGCAGCCCAAGCCAAAGGCGACACCCAAAGTGACCAAAGGTATTCAATCCATAGCGCATATGGCCTGCTAATAACGCCCAATCCAGACGTAATCGTCATTTCCGACGACGAGGGTACTCCCGCCGTAGTAGTTTCCCAGTCCGCTCCCGACGAGGGTACTCCCGACGAGGGTACTCCCGACGAGGGTACTCCCGCCGAGGGTACTCCCGCCGTAGTAGTTTCCAAGGCCGCCAAACAGCTCTACTTGGATTACAAAGCTGGAGAGGCTGTGGAACCCGTGTACACCTGTGAGGAGTGTGAAGCGTCTTGGAATGGGAAGACCAGCAAATATGGTACGTCTCAAAGTGCTTATGTTGGATTAACATACGTCTAATCGTAGATGTTGTAGAACATACGGCCGCTCATAAACGATATGAGAATCGGAACGAAGTGTCCCTCAAATGCGCATATTGCGACAAAAGTTTTGGGACCAACAGACAATTGCAGAGACACCAGAGTGGCACTCATTCCAATCTCGCGACGAAGAAGTATGTGTGCACAGGCTGTTCGCGTCCCTTTGGAACTGGATATGCCTTGAGTCGGCATCGTGCGCATTTGATTTTCTGACTATCCGAGTTTTTGCTAAATTACTTCCAGATAAGACTAGGATTGGCAAGTCTTGCCTGCAAGCCAAAGAACCAAAAATGAGAGAGGAAATAATTGGCCGTGAGAAACGGCTAGCACGGAGGGCGAGGATTGCAAACGAGCAGTTTGAGAAGAAGTATGAGGCGGAGCTTCGTGCACCAACGCAGGCTGACTATGAAGACATCCTTACTAAGTTCCCGAATTTTTTTTGATAGTTTTCGCCACTGTGATTGCGCGATTCATGTGATTCACAACCACCTCCTCGACTATACATTGCGCTTTTGATGTAAACAATACTCGCATACCTAGTTCCCTACAGTTATTTGTAGTGGTCAGCAGAGAATTTGACAGAATAGGTTCGAATCGCAGTCACTTGGACCCCACACCTGCAATGCGGTTGACGGGGGTATCCACCGCACTAGACGCTCTAGCGACAAGACTGTCCACAGACGCTCCCTGTAAACTGGATGCTTTACTCTATGAGAGAGACCTTCGCAGCGCCTTAATGGAGGCAGACGCCCATGAGCAACTGTCAAGAACGCTCTACCAGTCTTTCGTGCTGGTTTTCATCCGAATCGACTATAGCTATGATATAGCACCAAAAGAGACCGTTATCTTTATGATAACCTTGATAGACTATCTGGTTCCGCGAGTACGGCATTCGCGGTGGCAACTCCTGACAGCGGAATATATCATCAGGCGCCTCATCATGTGCCTCTTCAAGCCTCAGTATAAGATGGATATACCAGCATACGATAAGGATATCGTCCATACCGTCTGTAAATTCCTCAAAGATTCGATTGCTTCGGAACGTTGTCACAACTTGGACCTCGAGTATCGCCTTGCCCTAGTAGAATTGTTGGAGGTCATGGCCGTGAAAGGCAATTCGGCTCTTGAGCTGATCCGAGACAATAATATCCTCGGAACAGATGGTCTGGGTTGGCTGATTGCCTCGTCTCATCATGCTCGATTCCTGCGGCGCGTTTTTTGTCTTCTTTCTCAGCTTTTACCAGAAGATGAAGGGGAATTCGCAAATTACTTCACAAAGATATTTTATTCCGATATTATGGAGCGGACGTTCCCTCCAGAACTCAATCACGAGGTATCGCACATAATGAAGAACCGAACCAATCGTACACCGATGGGGGTATGTAGAACAAACATAGCATTCCGACGAGTTGCGTCTCATTCATTTCCAGGTTGTCAATGCAGTTTCACTGGCATATGCTCAAAATGAGGAAATGTATGTCCCCACTCGTCGTGAGCGCCAGATAACCTAACTTCCCAAGAGGCCACAACACTTTTATGTTGAACTTTTCATGGATACTCAAGATGGTGAGGAGAGATTCAATGAGGCGAGGTGTGTGCGCCACCCCCGCGTGTCGGTTTTTACTGAATTTGCAATATAGTGTCTACCTGGATGTTCATGAAATCACTATTTGGGTCCCGGAGGTACGCCCGCCCCTAATACTTACACATTGATACGAATCAACTAATAACTCCTAGGATCCATCACCGGTCTACGTAATTGCGTATGTGAAATTGAAAGAAATACGATCGTACTGTAAGAGCCATCTGTAATATTGAGTTGAGACTAATATTATTTCAGCATCAGACTTGATGAAAATCGAGTACACTGCTTATGATACGACCCCAAAGTGTGTCAAGTCCACGTTACCACGAGGAGTTGATGGCCCTGAGAGTTTTATGAAAATGCTACAGAAATATGGTCAAGTGAGTTATGCCATGAATTTAACGTATGTGTCCTCATGTTATATAGGGAATGAAGGTCGCCCCACTGTCACGCGGTCGCCTTGGTACCTGAGAACCACAGTCCCGATGTGGGGAAAAAATGCGCACGAAGTGTTGTTTTGAAGATAGCCTATAATAGTCCTAGAGTATCCGAGTGAACTCTTTTCTTGTGCTAGGATAAGATCGTAGCCTTTAAAGTAAAATGACACGGAACTCCGGTTTTCCGACGAGAATGGACGAAAACCTCTACAATAGGATCAAGAATGTCCAAGTTTGATAAGCAAAGGACGAAAGAAAGAAGCAGACGCGGCAAGAGGACAAGCCGGAATGCGTGTAGGGTTGATGGAAGAGGAAGGGAAGGAGATAGTTAGAGTAGCAGTTCTTGTTATTCTTCTTTTCAAGTCGTAGTGTAAAAACGGACGAACATCGGGCCGTCAATAGTGTGTTTCCATCGTCAATCTATGGATGACGAAAGCCGTAATCACCGTTGGGGGTCAGAGCGACATGCCGACGGAGAGAACTCCTGCTCAGCGGTTGGCTAGATGTCGGTGGGTGAAGGTGTATTGCCCACTAGTGCGTATGGGCATAGATGCGCGTTGGCACCTTGAATATCGTCACGAGGTTGCGGCTCCGTGTTATGCCCGACCACGTCTCCCATAGCGCCGCTTTTCCGTCTCCGATATTGTCGCCGTCATCTTCGGACCGGAAGCGGGTTTGTTCGCGCCGTCGGAGGAGGCAACAGATGAGCACAGTAATTAGGCCAAGAAGACCACCGCCGACTGGACCTATAATGAAGAGAAGAGATGCACCGGATGTTCGCTGACACTTGGTCGGCCCAAGGGTAAGGTCTGGGAGCTCGACTGGCGGCGTCCCTGTGACGAACACGATCAAGTGTGTGGTATGGTTGTTAATCATTGCTAATTGCTAGACAAGTCTTGCTCAGTCAAGGGGTACGCAACGGAAGAGATAATATATGTATTTTGGACATATCACGCTCGGTAATCACATTTCTGGTAATGGATACGAATCTATCTCTAGGTCCAACTTTGCGAGCGCCTCGATCTGCCTCGCCTTAAAGACGAGTCTCTCCGCATCGGAATCGTTGTCTTCGTGCTCGGGTCTTGCGACTGGAGCAGGTTCCATGATGACCGGAGATAGGTGCAAGTATTGTTCCTCTGCAACACTACTGGCCACTACAGCCTCCAAGTCGCTGCCCTCCTCCATGCGCTCGTCGTCGTCCATACGGTCAAAGGCTTCGTCGTCGACATCGTCAGCCGTCACGTCGTCATCCTCTTCCGTAGTGTCGCGTTCGGACATGGAGGTCTCGTAATCACCAGCCTTGTCGCGTTCGGACACGGAGGCTTCGTCGTCGCCGCCACTCTCCTCCGTAGTGTTGCGTTCGGACATGGAGGCTTCATCGTCGCCGCCACTCTCCTCCGTAGTGTTGCGTTCGGACATGGAGGCTTCATCGTCATCATCGTCTACGTCTATACGACTCAAACGGCGAGGAGGAGACGCGTCGTCATCATCGTCTTCTTCCATAGGACTCAAACGGCGAGGAGGAGACGCGTCGTCATCATCGTGCACGTCTATACGACTCAAACGGCGAGGAGGAGAGGCGTCGTCGTCTTCGTCTTCGTCTTCGTCTTCGCCCATAGGGTCAGTAAGGCGGGCGGCAGCGATGTCGTCATCCTCATGTTGCTCAGTGTTGTAATCGGAGGTAATGGCCTCATCTCCTTCGTCCATATGAGGAATGCTGGAAGTGTTGACTCCTCCTTTAGCGGGTGGCGGGTGACAAGCAAGTGCAATGCTTCCACGAATTTCCTTACTGCCACTATACGATGAATGGTGGTTCAAAGCGCCGTCAAATAGCGTTGACAAGTCGGTATTCCTTCGGAGTGGTTCGAAGAGGGGCGTTGAGATTATGTGGACGTCACGGGGGTTCTGAATGTTTTGAGTGATGATAAATATCTGGGCACCAGGTATGGCTTTGATATGTTGCATCTATTGAGGATCAGCAAGGGTGTGCGAACCGGCGACGATTGAATTCTCTTACCTGCGCCACGATCGAGTTGACCATGTCAGTCGCCTCCTTCTTTAGTTCCTTTGGATCGGTCATTTGACCAAGTCCTTGGAACTTGGTAGGAAGAAAGCGCCCTTTCGTTGGCTTGCGCAGCTGTCTGGATACAAGGAGGCGGCGTATGGTGTCAACGTCGAGCCCCTCCTTTTCCCTCCTAGTCACAAACGCATTGCAGGTTGAGCACAACTTTTTGTTTCCAATCTGTGTAATCAAGGATTAATGGTCAACAACAACAATCGAGGCATGGGCGATGGACTTACGGTTGCCCATTGGGTGCTTGTCCTCTCTCTGCTACAACCGACACACCAATGTGCATTTGGGTCTCTCGTCTGTTAAAGTTAGCATTATTCACTGAAGATACCATATTCCTCTCACCAGGGCGGTATAACACGATCTGCATACTTCTTGAACGCATGCCGTCACAGGGTTCTAACCACAAGCAACATCAGAAACCTTTAATAGACTACTCATAAAACAGAACAGCTGACCGTAAGCCATTTGTGACTTAGTACCTCTCTTTGGAGGGCTTGCTTACACCTCGCGCATAAGTCCCGGTAGAGACCATCAGGCCAGATATCAGCAGGACATTGCTCCTCTGGTATTTTTGAGTGCATTGGTAACAATGAAAACACCAAGGTACGTACTCCGATGGGCCCAGCGATCGCATGTTTCGCAGGCGACATTTTGTGGTGCTATCAATGATTAACATGTGATCTGACGACAAGTAGGAAAGACCTACGGGTAACCCATAGCTTTTCAAACGGGACAAACTCTGCAGGGGGGGTGTCGGAAAGCCCGAACGGCCAGCCCTGTGCGGGCATATGGAAGTGGGTTTTTTTTCCCACTAGGGTTCGGACATAGTCTGGGAGCCGACTGTAACTCTCTAACGTTGCTAGGGTTGAATATACAGTGATTCCGCCGCGAGGAGTCAGCGAAATGAGGAGCGAATGCCTGTGAGTCCTCGCGTAAAGGAGGGCGAGCTAGACAAAGTATTATCAGTCTGTACAGATATTCAATGAGAGTTGTTACTCTATCGCGCACGACGCCTAATCTATGGGCGTACATGGCGGTATAATCCTCGCCAACATCAGACATAGTGAGGAGATTGTGGTGGGGAAGAAGCTCGTTTGTCAAAGTCTACCTCTGTTGGGGACGTTGTTTGGTCGAACGGGCTACCTCACTGTCAGCCAGCCGATCCTCACGTGTTCATGGAATCCCACGCGAGCACGCTCGCATTGTCCATTCCATTGAAGCTTCACGTACTTCTAATGCTGCACAAAAACTTCATACGTCTTCATTTCATTTTGCTTTGTGAGATAAATCTACTCGGCGTTGGCCGGTTGTAATACCAACCGGAAGTCGCTGTAAAACGGGTCGTTTTGAATCGACGTTATTTCCATTTGCCACTTCTTGGGGATCGACATCTTGGAGGTGAGAACCGGCGGAAGTTGCGCTGAAATGGCGAGGGTGACGGCGAGGGTGACGGCGAGGGCGAGGGCGAGGGCGAGGGTGACGGCGAGGGCGATGGCGAGGGTGACGGCGAGGGCGATGGCGGGATGACGATGTTAAAGATATAGAGCAAGTGATGAAGCAAGTACGGAAAGAAAATACAAAGGATACAAAGGTGAACGCGTGAGTACGTGTATGTGTGCGTGGTGGATTCTGTTACTCACCAGCATTCTGGTTTGCGCCGCTCAAGGTTATTGTGTTCCCTCCGCTGAGTGCGATGCTGGTCATAGGGACGGTCCAATACTGGGCCTTGACAAGGCTGATATAATTGATTGTACCGTCATACAAGGATGAGTTTGTGCCACCCATGGTAAATTGTCCTCCAGGCTGCTCCGTTTGTCCATTGTTCGTGTCACGAAATCTGGTAAGATAAAACGACATTTGTGGGCTTGACCAAGCAGTGGACGCCTTTATCCACCATGGGACAGCGCCTGTACTTGCGAGGCTCTGGAAGCCGAGCCCCATAAGGCCGGATATATTCCCATTCAAAAAGTTGTTGGTCACTGTAGTCGCCACTCCCAACAGTTGGTCTGAAACTTGAAAGCCTCCGAGCGAAACCGTATCGGTGCCGAGAGTACCTCGGACTTGACCTGACCCGTAGGAAATCGAGAGCGAGCCAGATGATGTCCGGAATGAGGTCGAACTTGTAGGATCGAAGAGTGGGCCTGAACTTGCAGAGGCGCAGCGGCTGCATGAAACCCCACTGATCCATAAGTCACTAAGCACAAAGACAGTTAATACGGCGGAGAGAACCAATGGAGGATGGAGCTTACGCGCTTCCTGTGTCCAATATTATGGGTAGCGTTTGATTTCTGCTTCCTATTTTAACGGCAGCATAGTACGAGGTATCGCTGGCTTGGTTGGTTGTGCTGACGGTGACCAATGCTCGTTTGTTTGAAGCAGCTGGAGCTACACCGTATTTGCCCTTTATTCGGTTGGCAAGGTCAGCCCATTCGGCGATAGATAAATCTCTCCTTTCCATGCCGGCACGGGCGATGAGTGGGATGGTCAGCGGCGCGGGTTCACGTTTGGTAACATCCTGCGGAGCAGCTTGGACTAGAGTTGATGCAGATAGGAGTATGAGACTGAAAAATGCGTTTGCGAGCATCGTTGGTGGTCGTTAGGCTACAGGTAGTAGGCTTGAAGATGGATGTGCTACTGGGGTAAAACGATAGAAACGATGACGATGATAATAGATGAAATAAAATTGATACAAGATTGGTTTGGCCAGCAAGGAGAGACGGGCGTAGGAGGGTTCGAAGAGAAAGGAGTGTGGAGGGGTAATTATAAGGTCGGGTTTGAATCGCTTGGGTGACCGAATGCCCTATGTCATGTCGTCAGTCCCAAGCAAATCTTTGGCCCGAAACTGCTGCGCAAATCGCGAGCTTACTGCCCGGAATATCTACGCGATTCATGGTTTATCCACTCATTTCTAAGCGTACGTTTGGGTGCCTGTTACCCGTGCTTCGGCATGCCCCTAAAATAGACTTATATCCCATACTAATAGTCTATACCAGTGCAAGGTTGCTTATGTTTTATTTTTGGCGGAACCCGGATGGATGAGCGCGAACGCTTCTGCCCCGGCCGAGCTGCGCAGCATGCATATACACATGACCCAGAGACTTGGCTTACGCTCTACAAGATAATATCCATCCCGAATAAGCGTGTTTAGCTCTTCTGGCATGTCAGGGGGTGGCGAGCCTGTCCCAAGAGTGGCGCATATGACGTCCGGTGCGCAAATCTTGCAAATCACGCAAATCGCGCAAATCGCAAATCTATGCATTAGATACAAGGAGCTACTACTGTCCGCAATTACTAAACCAGATACGCTCAAAAGACATGAAAAGCATAACATGAAAGCTAGACAGATTCTGACCGCTTGCCGGCCAGCATTCGCACAAATTTTGTCCAGAGTCCTGGGCTCTCCTCCTTGGCCTTCTCGTCATCTAGGAATCCGACTTTAATGGCACCACCTCCAGTGCTCACAAGGTTCACAAAGTCCCCTTGATAACTTTGCGCAACCGAACCCCCGCTCGGATGGAGCCACTGGGAGAACCCGCCGGGGCCTGATCGATGGAGGTGGTCCTGGTAGGCTCGAGAAGATGAAGATGCAGTAGGAGATGGGGGTACTTTTGTAGAGGGTGTGACCATGACAAGAGCATCGTCTTCTCGTGCTGTGATGACTTCCATCGCGGCTGCGAGACGCGGCAGGAGAGTGATCTCGCCTTCTGTGTGCACGTGTAATGGACCAGAGAATGTCCTAGGTAAGAATACTTCAATTTCACCTAGAGACAGTGGGCATTAGCAACCATGTATTAGAATTAACAATCAGGCTAACCTTTGCCCGTTGCGACATCCAAATTTAGTCTCCTCCCTTCTACAATCTCCACAACTTTGACCACGGCACGCCCTTGCTTCGCTTTGACATCTATGTTTGCCTTTTGCGCGCGCGAGTTGCCAACACCTCCTATACTCAGAAAGATTTCCACATTTCCTGTTTTGGTTTCAAAAAAGGCATTGCAGGCTTCTGGGGCTGTCGTTGGGTGCCATGAAGCATCAGCTTTTTGTTTTCCACTTTTGGATAGCGACGAGGTCGAGCGCGAGTGAGCTTTCTTAGAGAGTCCCTGAGCCCGTACTGCGGTCGCATGGTCGGGAACATCCAGATTGGGATCAATATAATATGTTCCTGTGTTTATCGTTGTTTAGCGATGGATCAATTGTATGAAGCCGTTTTCATCAACACACCTCCAATCGGTTCTGCCTTGTTGACCACGACAATATGGTTAAGCCATGTTCCACTGCTCCCAGCGCTCATCATAATCAACGTCTCTGTCCCCTTCCTCGCTACAGTTGGTGTTCGCGGCGGACCTGGGCTTGGCCCTCCCGCACTCGGACCAGGCATAGAGGACGAAAAGTCCATTCCACTTTGGTCTGTATACGTGGACATACTCGTCGAGCTCATCATGTAATCATGATACTCCCCGTATGTCGCGCCAGTCCTAAATGACGCCACCCGTTTAGACATTACTCTCGACGACAATGGCTGCACACATACTTTGGACTTGCCTGCTTTTCTATCGGGAGATCTGTAAATGACCCGTTTCGCATGTCTCCCTTCCAGGGTGTTGGTGGTCCAGACTCTTCAAGATATGGGTCCGCTGGGGAGATGACTAATTGAGGTGAAGGCATTGTGGGTGCGGGAGGTTGGGGTGTAGGTGCTACAAATCTTCCTCCAGAGTTTGGAGGAGAATGATGCGACCGTAGCCTATTTGAGAGGTGATTGCCTCTTGACGCACTACTTGTCGATGCTTGTCGGCGTGAATATGGGGGAGGTTCGTCCATCTAATCATTTGAAATATTGTGTTATTTTTAGTTGAAGATGGAATTATCGACACCTGGCGCAAAACTGCCCACTTACAGATTTCTTGTCCGTAGCCGAGTCTGAGGCCTTTTCTTGGTCAATCATGCTTTGGAAACGGTGATATAAGGTGTACGAGAGCCCCCCAAGAAAGTCGAAGGTGATCGGTGGAGACTTTTAAAGGACGGAACTGCGCACTTAACCCCGTCCCAATCCCGGGAACCAGGGAGTAATATGAGGGCAAGCGGGCTGTGCTTCAGGTGCATTGTTGACAGTCTCGAGTGCTACGGACGAAGGATAGCGCTCAAAACCATACATTGTTTTACATTGGTGGCCGAAAGCACGCGGTACTGCGCGCGATGCGCGATCCCCAACTCAATTATCAAAGAACATTATTATAAACAATCTACACTGGATGTCGACCAAGCTCGTAGATATTGAATCCGAGGCTTGAATGGGTTGGTCAGCAAGGGTTCAGATAGCGCAGCTAGCTCGGAACGTACCAAAACACAAAGACGCAGCATCCATAGACTGTAAGGCACTTCGCTAAAGAGACGAGATGCTTCTCTTTTGCGTCATCTTTGAACAGTTTGGCGAAGAATAGACCGGGTAGAATAAAAGAGATTGTCGTAGAGCCCGTCGACCCAACAAAAGAGAGTACTAAGAGAGGAGTTAGAAATATAAAGCAAACGAACATCAAACCATACATACCTAATTGTAAACTAGACACAAAGTACGCGACCGTGAAGCCGGATATTACAATGGCCGCGGTAAGCAGTGTATGCCGAAGGGGGCTGGTTTCTTTATGTAGGTGATCGAGGTCCGTATCCTCCTCTTGGCTGACCAAAGGCTCAGTCTCTTCAGCCACTGTCTCGTTCGTCTCGGCACTTCCGGTGGTGACCGCCTCAACAATCTTGTCCAGGCAGTTGCGACAGGGATGGACTTGTAGAGGATAGGAGAATAATACCAAGATAACGATGGCGAGTTGTCCACATGCAATGAAAAGTGAAGTGGCAGGGTACATTGCCATGATGTTCGCTCCGACCTTGGACCCAAAGGTAAGATACCCAAGGACCGCAACGATTTCGTATATAATGCACGCGCCACCAATGGAAGAACCGATTACGATGTTCATACGTTCTTGTGTGTTGCTTTTGAGTTCGTTGTAGATAGGGAATAACTGGAGAGGAAACGCGTCAGTACATGCTCATCAATAGCCAGCACGACAAACATTTTGAGCACAGGTGTACGCGAAAACTTGAACAGGAAAATTGGCAATAAATGATGGTGTGAAGTGAATGAGGTGGACCTCTCCCCTGGGTTCTATGCCCGTAGGTGGAAATATGTAACATGTAACTACAACGACCACGAGGTATGCTGCCCATAGCGTTAGGTACGATAGCGAATTCAATTTACAGACATACCAACTGAGAATAGGGCAATATAGCTGGTATGTCGTAGAGAGTGAAGGTCCCGCAAAAAGCAGAGAGGTACAAGCACGACCATAAACAAGGAGATCCAGATACGGCCCGAAAGAGCCCATGCAGGTGGATCTGTAGGCAATAATACGTGATACAAGGCCCCAACGACGCTTGGCATCAAGCCCTTTATAATGATGAGATAGCTAGGGGTATATGTCAGAATGCGACCTTTG
>KN824277.1:1550834-1598530 GCA_000827415.1 Serendipita vermifera MAFF 305830 | reverse complement strand
GGACAAACGGAGCAGCCTGGAGGACAATTTACCATGGGTGGCACAAACTCATCCTTGTATGACGGTACAATCAATTATATCAGCCTTGTCAAGGCCCAGTATTGGACCGTCCCTATGACCAGCATCGCACTCAGCGGAGGGAACACAATAACCTTGAGTGGCGCAAACCAGAATGCTGGTGAGTAACAGAATCCACTACGCACACATACACATCCTCACGCATTCACTTTTGTATCCTTTGCATTTCCGCCGTCGCTTCATGACTTGCTCTATATCCCCAACACCCCCATCTCCGCCCTCGCCTTCGCCCTCGCCGCCGCTGCCCATTTTTTTGCATCGAAGTTGTGGACACGGGCACCACACTTATTGGAGGCCCAGAGTCCGTCCTTGCTTCGTTTTACTCGCAAATTCCTGGATCGGCTCGAGGAACCCAACTTGACTCGAGCTTGGAAGATTATTACGTCATTCGTACGTTTACTTGCTTGCATTAATAAAGGATACAGTACTTATCTTGCCGCTTTAGCTTGCGATACCAACGTCGAGGTGTCTCTCACGTTTGGCGGCCAGGCCTATACGATGCAGGCCAGCGATCTGATAGGCGGTACTGTGTCTCAGTCATATTGCTTGGGAGCATTCTTTGTAATGAACCTATCATCGGGGAGTCAGCCAGTTCCTGGATCGTCTTCGCAGGTTCCGACATGGATCGTAGGTAGCGCGTTCCTCAAGAATGTGTACACTGTATTCCAGTCGAATCCGACAGCGGTTGGGTTCGCTCGACTCAAGTCGGGAGTGCAAGGGTTTGGAACACTAGGGCTGGCTGGGTTCTCTATCGACGAAAATGGAAACTCGACTGGAACTATTGTCATCTCGAGTGGGTCACAACCACATGTATCTCGGTGGATAGTTTTATCGGGGATCTTGGCGACGGGACTGGCGCTGTTAGGGATGTAGTGAAGACGGTGGACTATGATAGTGTCGTATATAGGCAGAATCTGGGACATTTCTGTCATAGCTTGGTTATATGTTTAATCATTTTCTTTCGCTTTTGCATGCTTGTCTTGCTGTCCGTGTGGTGGTTTTCATGAAATGGAGAAAGATTCAAAAACATGGGCATGAGAGTAAGATTGGAGATGAGAGTACAAGAATGATATGAATGATATGATTAAGTGTATAGGATACATGGTTGAAGGATCATAGCAAGATGAGTTGGGGTCGACGGCTGGCAGCCGGCAACGGGCAATCAACAAGACCAATATGACGATATAAAGACTTTGAGTTGCATTCTCGAGATTTGTATGACGTAAGGTCGAGAGAACTGTGGCGTTGCACCAGAGGATAATAGAGGTGATATGTTCGTTGCAAAGGCAAGCCAGCTGGTTGGGGGAACTTGCGAAGGCGCTGAGAAATAAAAATGAAAGAAAAAGAAAGAGCCAGAATATTGTGTATCAACGCTCGGTACACATATACTTACGATATTACATGAGGTTTGAGCCATGGGCAGACGGCTCGAAGAAATAGCCGGAAATCTTAAGGGAGAAAACGTCGTAATCTTGAATGTGCCGAGATAAGTGTTAGTAGATACATGGGGCATGGGGGCGGGAGAGGACGGCCTGATCGGCTGGCTGGCTGGCTGGCGTTGGAAAGAAAATCGGGAAAAATCAGGAAAAATGAGAAAATGGGGCTTAATTGTTCATAATGTCACTAAATGTACGCGGGCCCTGTAATGTAGTGGTATCAACGGAGCGAATGCATGCTTTGAATTAATACCTAGATAAGGCAACGTGATCGAAGGCTACTATCATGAATCAACTGCTCCCTTGTGCAGTCCCCCATTTCTTTGAGCGTATGCTCGGTCAGATATCAACCAGCCAGAGCCGGTTGCTGTGGCTCTGCTACCAAAATCTCAAAGATTACCTTCTCACGCCGACTTTGCCACAACTCCAATCGAGTAGATTAGCGTCTCTATTGCTAAAAATGTACACATATATCACTTTTTAACCCTTCTAATCACGGAATACTGCTACCTATATCAACCGCGTGCCCTCAAGTGCAAATCTTTGTCTTGCTGCCCGACGCCAAGTTGCCCTCGGACATCAACCTCAAGATCATGGCTACGCAACATGATTCTCAAGAGCAATTCACCTATCTCTTGAACACTCTTGGGATTCGAGATGATACCAAGGCCATCTTTAGGGCGTTGCTGGATGCGTGTGAGGACAAGAAGAGGTTGAGCGAGTTCGTTCTTGAGTCCATCAGCGCCAGGCTGAACATATCAACATTTCAACCGGGATCAGAAGGCTTTGAGACTCGCTTGATGACTGAATCCATCGACGACGAAGGCAGGCGATGGTTGACAGACTTTTTGTTGTATGAGCGACTGAACCGCTCTTTGATATGGCTTGCTAATACCCCTTTTCAACCTTTTTAGAATAGCGATAGGGAAAAGGAGCAGCAGAAGGGAGAGAACGTTCGTGTCACCAGTCATGTTATCACCGCAGTCCGAGGGCTGCATGAGTGTGAATGACACAGAGACGCTGGAGATTTCTTCAACTTCCTCCTCCTCACAATCAGGTAATTCTGCGTCTTTTTCCGGCAAGACGGCCGTCGGGAACCCCCTGCAAGACCCCAATGCGAGTCAACAAGAGGATTTACAGTTCGTAAGACTTTTTCCAGAATCTGGAGACCCTGAAAGATGGGTAAGTCTATGTATAATAGCCGTCTGAAACTTTGGGAACGCTAACCTCCTATGATCGGTCACGGCGCCGTCCTGGTCCTTTTCCTGAGATAGTCTCGGTTTCGAGTCCTAGTAAACGTATTCCATAAAGGATTTGAAGGATCTCTATCCGATTCTAACCTCATTTCTTCGAGAAATGGGATATATATGGGCAAGACCCTGAGAGATCAAGTCGACGAAGGAAGTGCCCATTTTGTCGTCACGAGCGGGCAGGTATGGCTGATATCTTGTCCATGGTTTGCCTAATGCTCCCACTGAGCAGGTGTTTGCGGTTTCATTGCAGCCAATGCTTGCAATCATTCCGGCTCCAACCACTGGCACCTTTCCTATCCAACGATACGGCGCCGAATACTGTATAAGCGAGGATATCGACCTAAAACTCGTTCAACTGCATGGAGCCATTACGAGAACGTGGATCGCTACAGGTAAGCATTCTTCAGGGTCTTGTCCAACAAGAGAGCATAACTGGTATCTTGTACGTAGGATTTTCATCAAAGTTCATTTCAGATAAAAGGTGGATCGAAGGCCTTTCCCCAAAAGCCCAGAATGCATCCGTCCTAGGCGTCGACATTTTCAGTGGGATACTACAACACAGACTGGCCATCATCTAGAATTAAATGCACTGACGTGCAACTATTTCTGCTTGTAACATAAGGTATGCACCTCTAGACCTAGTTTCCCATATCAGCTGATGCTAGTGGTGTTGACGCGCAGAACATTGAAGTAAACGTACCATACACTCCAACATGTCAAATAATCAATCCTGACAGAATAAAAACACGTCCTTCTGTCTTTATATTTCCTCACGGTTTAATTGTAATTGAGGCCGATGGGCTGTCTCAACCTCAACAGGGTCGGAGAGGTCCTCAGGCGCTCCAGCAGGAATCGTTAGTCGATTGCGACCATTCTCCTCTCTCTCAAAAGAGATTTGGGTTCAGAATTTGGTGAGGTTCATAGTGCTTATGCCAGTGGTCGAAATGGTCGAGTACAAAGGCTCCTTGTGCTCGACACCACAGCCGCAGATTTCGGACACTCATACAGGAACATTGCAATGGGTTTGCTATTATCCAGTTATCTTCTCGAATAGAATTCAAAAAGCTCATTGTCGATACACGGCACCATTCGTTCGGACGAACGTCCACAGGTCGGCAAATGCATGCTCGTGTTCTAATTGAAATCGATTTTAGAGTTTGCTTAAATTGAACCATTCATCTATTGTAGCTGAGGCTCGACATATTTTCGACAGCCCCAGACCCGAAGATTATTACACAAAGTGGGTCGACAAGAAAAGTTATATAGCATTGTAAAGTACGATGAACATTGGGTTTGGATCTGGTTGTTTGCGAGGCAATAGCGATGGATAGTATTAGAGACGAAAACTTCTCCAGTGAGCCAGTAGAATCCTAATACAGCTACTAAAAGCGATAGTCAGTTCATTGAAATCATAATGACCAAATCCAGAGAATAGTCAGTCCCGAAAGATGGTTAATTGAGGGCATCACCGAAGATAAATCTTCTAGCCGTCAAGTATATAATATGCATCATTTATGTAACAAAGAGAAAGGTCAAGCTTACCGTTAAAAGAATTTTTGGTTATTGTATACCCATGCTGGACAAGGTCAGGTCTAAGGTTCAGAGCCAGCTTTAGTAGTTTCGACTTTATTGATGAGCAACCAGGTTCGCCTCAACGAAACTCAACAAACGAGAATTGAGTCTCGTGATACAGATGCTACATATGAGACATTAACGAATGACCATGCCAATGATCAAATGAATCTTGGCTTAAGCAGCCGTGCAACCCCCTTGGCTATCTCGAGATTCGTACTGTGGTATAGAAAATAAGCGGGAAGTACGAACACATAAAAAAATATCCCATACCGAGGGCTTATGTGGTAGTCATTGCACCACGCTTTGTCGTCACCGTCGCCGTAAGCCGTGCTATTCACGATACCAAAGCGCTCGGGGTGGTCGAGCACAAGGTTCACGATAGGTTCTGTGTCGTATATCATAGTGGAGACCTAGAAGTGCATTTAGATATCTGCGGACCCTGACTTGGGAACCTTACTCCAGTGTGGTTTCTCTCCAGCTGCTTGGCTGCGATGCGTAACTTGGCGTTGTAATCCTGGGGATTGGAGATCAGGATTGTTCATCAGGATGCAAGGTATTTACCTGGCGAACTTGCTTGAGCAGAGCTATGCCGGCAGCATCTTGGTAAGTGAGCATCTATTCTACGGTCAGTGACGACTCCAGAAACGCCTGCTATTCTCACCAAGGGAGAGCGTTCCGTAGGGGGTACTGTTAAAAATAGGAAATTTCGAGCACCGACTTTCACTGCTTTCTTGACAGTCTGTACTAAAGGTAAGTCACATATGTTAGATTAACGAACGCATACCTCAAAGTATTTGTTGATGAGAAGCTGGTTGAACCTAAAGGAAGGCTTTAGAGGCATGGCTTCATGCGAGAACGAAGACGAACGCGGAATGGTCTTGATCAAGGTAAAACGAGTTCCCAATGTCGCTTGAGAGGAAATACGAGTCAACGTCAGTGTATCATACCCAAAAAATATCTCACTTGATGCCTATAAAGAAGGCAAAAATGGCGTTTGAGCCTGTCCAGCCGGGATAGAATTGCTTCTGTGGCGCATTGAAATTCAAGAAATCGTCCATCTGGTCATCAAGATGCTTGAGTCCTTCTTTCCAAGGTGTTACTGGGATATGTTAGAAAGTAAACTACGGACACACAATAGGAAAGGACCATACCGAGCTCGTCAGATATGACTGCTCCACCGTATGCATGATTGTAAACATATACAAAGGAGCTGTTGTACACAAAAGTAGTGTCGTAAATCCAATTGGGCACAAAGCCGCAAGCCTAGCGAGGTGTTGGCGTCAAGGTATCATTTGAGTGGGCACATACGGTGTAGCCTGGGTATGGAGGATTCCCCATTGCATTCGAGAGATTAGGTTGTCCAGCTGGATCTGAGACATTGAACCAAGTCTGAGAGTACCTAGTACAAACGGTTAGTTTGAGTTCACCGTAGGTATGAGAGTCACAAACGAGTCTCCAAATGAGAACCAGTATTTTTTTGGGGTTGGCTTGGGGTGACGAGGATAGATTTCGTCCACAATTGATGCCAAAGAGGGCATCAAAAGGGACATTCCCGTGAGAACGGCGATAGATCCACGCATGAAAGCGTTCGGCATGTGGATGGGGGAATGAGTGTAACGTAGGAATGAGGTCAAGACTTCCTATAACGACGTTATACTGAGCTTATTCTCGCATTATAAGGACATCTCCTAGGCCATAGTATTGAAATTACGGTATTAGTCTCGGAGCAGGAAGAAGACTTGGCGAACCCGAGTATAAGGCGAAGACGGGAGCACCGTGCCGCAAGACAGGGCATCCAATAGGCACGTTGCATCAGCGGGAATCGGAAATATTTTCGACAGATGCTCCGGAGCCCGAAACGTTCTTCAAAGGCGTAATAAACGCAGAGTGTATGACACACTTTGATAGCAGAATCTTTTTGATGTCTATGTTTTCACGAAGGAGCTCGTTATAGAAAAAAAGCACGCTTAAGAAACTGTACTATAAAGAAAAGCTTGAGCGGACGGCATCCCATCGACGTTGCTGTGCTCCTGTCCAAGCGAATACAGGGAAAGGGTGTGCTTCGGTGTTGAAAACGTACTGATCCAAAGGCCAAGGATCCTCCTCCGGATCAAGGAACGAGAGATATAGATACTTCAGTGTCTCTGCGAGGAAAAAGCTACGGAATGTGAGCCTGTTAAATACTTTGGACGTGCTCGGAAGAATGCCAACCTTGGCATGCTGTTCTGAGAGCCAGCCTGCGGATCCCAGGCCCGTGACAAGGCAGCAAATCCATTGTCCTTTCGTGTCCACCGTAGCATATTCTCAAATATCTCCCAAGACCTCTCACGCCATATGGGATTCTTGGTGGTTTTCCACATGAGATACATTGCTTCCACCGTCTAGTAAATCATAAGAATACCGCGCAACCAAGGTGAAAAACAGGAGCTAACCTCAGGTCGTAGCTTATAATCGGGAAGCTTTATGCTATAATCGCGTTGCACCCCTTGGAAGATACGACTTTTCACAGGAGTAGCCAATGGATTCAAACCAATGGGCCCCGCCCCCTTTCTGCCGGTGGTAGCCCATGCGTCATAGTGTTTGATAAACCGGCCAGAATCCATGTCCCGAGGCAAAAAGGGGTTGAAGAGAACGTCTTCCGGTCCTAAACCGGATGGCGAGTCCTTGTAAGTGAGCCAGCACGATTCGGCTAGACCATGCGCAACCATTTGATGGAGTTCAAGCTCGTTTTGGGTCCAGTTTGGCAATATGTGCGTCCCCAAGGCGAGAAGAGCCGGGAAAAAGCAGGAAAGATGCTCAAACTGTGCAGTGACGAGTCGCTCGCGAATATCCGTAATATATATCATATGGCGATTGGGTGATATGAAAACAAGTTGCGAGATCGCCCCAAACATAGATTTTTTGTCTAAGGATGCGTGAAGGTCTTGATAGTAGTGGTTTGGACTTTACTTACACATAGATTCCAGTCGTTTATCCGTCTGTCCAGTGAGAAGGTACTCTTTGAGTAGATATTCATACCCGCTGACATGTTTTTAGTAATAGGATAGGAAGCGACTATTGATGAATACCTGTCGGCCCAGGCACCGATACTAAGATGTTCTATGGAGCCATCAGTATGTATCGAATAGAGACAAAGACAATACGTCACTGTTCGCCTGTTTCCCATCCGTGGTGTTCCAGAAGGTGTTCCATAAACCTGTAAACTAATTAGCGGATCCAACGCAACGCTATAAGCCCGACCTCCTGGCCCCTGCTGCCGTTCTAATATCGAGGTTACCCTGTCGACCTGCCGCAACTTTAACAAAGTGTTCCAGATATATCTCGGAAACCCACCGTTTCGTAGTAAATCGGGGTATCCGTGAGATAAGCAAGATACTTGAATTCCATTTGACAGGATGCGATCTCTGCAAGAAGAGAGTATCCTCCGTTCCAATCCATTGGAATTCTATCCCCGTTACCGCTGTCGATGGCGAAGACAGGCAATCCGCTGGTTGTATTAAAGGCTGCTAAGAGTGATTTACCGAGCTCGTCGGCCTTTTGTAAGAGAATTGGGTTCTTTGTAAGATGATAGGCAGAGAGCAACCCGCCTAAATAACGGATTGTAGTCTCAAAAAAGAGGGTCTTCTTAGAGCGCTAAATAAACGTCAGTCTGAATCATCCACAGTCATGTCGAATGACACTGACATGTCGCCCGCTAAAGTCTAGCGTTTCCACGTGTCGTATGGTCCGGTTGGCTTGTGCATGCAAACCCATAAGAAGCATTGTGTCCAGTGCATCTACGGCGGTTAAACCCCAGCCGTTTAAACTACAAAAAGGTTAGGTTGCCTCGCAATTGTCGGTATAAGAGCTCACATTTGGACTCCATCCCCCGTCAAGGGCCTTAGCTCATCCTTGGGGAAAGCCTTGGATTCATACGCATTGTACGCCTCAATAAATGCATCCTTGACGGCATCTGCTCTTCGTTTCCACTCTTTATTCGTCGTAGTTCTGCCTTTATACTGTAGGTCTGATTTCCATTCACCAAGCTTGGTAACAGACGGTCGTCTATTTTTGGTGTAAAGGATGAAAAGGCCGAAAAGAATGAAAAATGTCCATAGTCGAGTTGACCATCTTGCGAAAACCCTTCGAAGATATAAAATTAATGTCGATTTACGTGTAACACCTCTTCGAGGCTCCCAACCCAATAATGAATCCCCGGTTCCTTCGTCCATCGTGCTCTCTGAGCCCAGGGGAGTATCAAGTATAAATTTGTTGGTCGGAGTCAAGGATCGAGCGAGTAACTTAGCATGGCAGGTCGGCTGCGGAAGGAGCTCAAGACATGAACTATTGAATGGCTGCGGAGGATATTTTACGCGAATCACTAGGTACAACGCGCTATATCTTTGGATCTACTTCTTCACCGACCTCTTCTTTCACACAGTTCTAGCCATCCTCGTCGCCACGGTCTCGGAAGTCCCAGCCTCCCATTGGTCCCAATACATACCCAACATTGCACTATGCCTTCCAGGAACTTCGTCTTTTCCGTTTCGCTTCACTGGCTCCCCTACACTCGCACATTCGACTGGTAGAACTCTCTGCCAGCGGATTGTGCCTTCGTGTTTGAATCCCATCTTGATGGCTGTCTGAACTGACGGTTCGTTGCGATAGTTGGCCTGCCATTGCACTCGACGAAGGCCTAGTTCAGAGAAGCACCATTGTAAGAGGAGCCCTACAGCGTTGGAGGTGACATGTGTTCGCTGGAATTCCTTGCCCACCATCACAAATCCAACCTCGGTAGAGAAGTTGTGAGCTTCGGTGTTCAACAAAGCGATGGTACCAGCCAATTGGCCGTCGCCCCAGCGGTTGTGATCGACCGCTTTAGTGCGGTCTAGTATGGCAAAAATAATCCAACTGGGTTGCTTATGACCGGTATTGTAAAGGAATTCAAGAAGTTCGTCCATAGTAAGAAACGGTCCCATGGGCAAATACGTAAATAATTCTGGATGAGGCTTCAATAAGTCAAAGAGACTTTGTGCAAAGGTAGCTGGCTGTCGAGGGGAAGCTTGATGAATGGGCGACGATGAAGAGCGATTGATTCACATACCACAAAGGGGACCAGCCTTACTCGGTCGTTTTGAAGCTCTTTGACGTCGTACACGAAATTCACGTCAAATGGGACCTTGGAATCGAGCATCCAGCTCAAATCAGGCTTTTCAGAGGGAGGTGGCGCTGTATACGTGTTTATAAATGCCATGGTATCGTTGGTGCAATGGCGTGGGCAAACTTTATGAGGAGCACATGGACTTATATTATATATCGTGATGCCGATGACTCGATGGTGGAAGACGGATTCCCATGCGGAATCGAATGAAAGCAGCACCTAATGATCTACCTCCGCTCTTTGAAATATAGTAATGACTGTCCAGGTGGCGTCCTTCCCCCGCTCCCACGCATGAGGGCCACCTCCTGACGAAAACTCGGCCATTAGCCCGAGAGCCGGCCATTCACACCAGATGTCGATAGACCCAGAAGAAGGACCCTCCCCGCCACCCTTACGAGGTGGTTCGCCCATAGATTCGACCAATTCTTTCCCTGTTGTGCTGCTCGTAATAGTCGAGATGCCGCTTGAAGTGGGAAAGGAGAGGGGAAGGAGTAAAAACCGGGAGAACTTTTGCTTTTTTACTATGCTGTTGGCTCGTTCGTTATATAGGTCGATGTTCTTGAGTCGAAGCCTTTCGCGAACCAAAGACGATGCCTTTGGGCGGTATCCTTCTTCCGGTATAAAGAAGAGACTGAATCCAATTGCATAATAGTTCAGGTAGACACCATCCGAGTATGCTTTGACTTCTGGTTCGGATAGACTGGCTCCAAATAGGGCTACGAGGCCCGTTTGCAAGGACTCGGCATTCATTGAAAGTCCAATCAGCCCTTTCAATGCATCATAGGCATCTATAGTTGCTCCTTTGGCTTCAGCGCTCATCGTTAGCTGATTGAGAGCTTGCGGTCAACCTGACACCGTACCCAAGTATTATATTTAGTCCCAACCTCCGCCCGTAGTTCTTCATGTCCTCCCCACCAATCCAACTTTTCCTCACCACGATTGCCAGTGCACCAGTTCTTCGTCAGAGGCAGGTAAGTGGTACTCAAGGTGGCTTTATCCGACTGGTAAATCAATGCATACTCAAACCACCAATGTAGGAATACCTCTTGAGAACACTTCAGGTCAAGAAGATTCCGTTCGTGTCGTATGATCTTGCTTCGGATCCAAATGCCAAGCGACTCTGGCGACGCAAGGCACCCAAGGAGCATCAGGATCTCCCTGGAATGCTAGTTGGAGGTGTTTGGCCTGGTGTAAGTTCATTTAGGGTCTCGAGGCGTGCTCTCATTGACTGAATCATTCAGCCCTTTGAGAAGTTCTTCGAGTCAGTCGAGCGAGGAGACCTAGAGACATTTCTTCGTAAGTTATAGGCTCATGATGAATATGATAGAACCTATAAGTGACAATTTGGATTTAGGTATGAAGGAGGAATATGATCCTGCGATAGATGGCAAGGTCCTCGCTTCGCAACCCGTCGGCGTCCCAGGCGCTGCTCTTCCGATGGAAATGCAGGGTCATAAACCAAGCTTTGCACCTACAGGACCAACTCCGATGAAAAACGCAGAGGACTTGGTTGATGCTGGTGATGTTTTACCGGGCTATGGCTTTCAAGGACTTAAAATTACTATGGATGAGTTGACCGATCTTGCTAAAGACCTGGGCCTCAATGATAAGAAAGGAGCTCGCTCATCGAAGGAAACTGGTTCTTCGGAGGCTGGACCCAGCCAACCGCTACCAGCCCAAGATACAGCTTCACCGTCAACTTCAAAGGTTGAAAAGGTAGAAGACAAGGCGTCGGATTCCGCCGTTGAGGAAACTAGCAAGCCTGAGCCCGAACCGGAAGAATCGGTGGTAACGGAGAGCACAGACAAAAACACAGAGGCAGAGAAAGAGACCGCCCCAGAGTCCGTGACTCCCCTCAAACTCTCCAAAACGACTTTATCAGAGGACGCAGACGCAAAGGTTGAAGAGAAACAAACATCATAGTTAATGCAAACGAAGTGAAGAATATAGGAATATGTATTGTCCTTCGGAGTCTCGTGTAGTATCTGCCCGAATAAAAAGATCTATGCCAAAAAGAAAAAACAGAAGAGGCCAAAGTCTATGCACACAACCATCGTCGTTTATGGTCCTCTTCGCCTTCTTCTTTGACCTGGTTCTCTCGGATAAGCTTCAAGAAGACACTTTCTAGGCTGACAGCGTCAACGGAAAATTCTGCAAAGTCATCCTGCTCGGAGAGGATAGCAAAAAGCTCCGCGAGTGTCATGGTATGGTCCTGCTGAGCATTTGGATTTTGCAGAGGGACTTCCCATCGAGTAGCAATGTCGTCTGCTTGCCGTGCACCCGGGATGCGTGACATTAATTGTTGAGCTCGGAGTAGTTCATCGCGTGTACGGCAGGAGAGATGTATCTCATAGAATGGGTACCTCGAGGCAAGCTCTGCAGTCGTCCCCACAGCTATCTTGGGATTAGATAGAGTCCACTATACACTGAAAAATGGGACTGACCGAGCATTTGACGGGCGATAATGCCCACTTTATTGGCTAATGCGGTGGCCTCTTCCATAGAATGAGTTGTGATTACAACCTAGAAATAGTTTACGTCAGCCTTCTCTTCCCATTGATCCATGGACCAACGTACAGATTTCCCAGGGACAACTTTGCGAAGAGTTATCCACATGGCTCGTTTGCTGTAGATGATAGACGACACGATCAGCAATGGCCGACGCTACTCGAAATATCCTTACGTATCAGGTGCAATGCCAGTAGAAAATTCGTCAATCAGCACAACCTCCGGGTTACCTAGAGATTATTTAGATTCTGTCACGCACACACTAGGAGATCTCTTACCCATTAGCGCAATGGCCAAGGCGAGTTTTCGCTGGTTTCCACCTGATAGCTTGCTAGCCAGTCTATCCGCATACACGGTGAGTGCTGTAGCCTCGAGTAAAATGTCGATATTTCTTGCGATTTCTTGCCCAGAGCGCAGCCCTTTCAGCATTCCGTATATCTAAAAAGATTCTTAGATCTCATTATCAAAGGGTAGGAGAAACATTACCTCCAAATGCTGTCGCACCGTCAGCTGGCTATCAATGGCTGTAAACTGGGGGCAAACTCCAAGCCTTGCTCGAGCAGCGCCTGCATGATTAGTGATGGAAACACCATTGATCATGACGTCTCCTGACGTGGGTGTTGTTTCTCCACGTATCATATTGAATGTCGTTGTTTTGCCTGCACATTGAAACGGTTACATCCCATAGCATTGACAGCATGATTAACCTTATTACGCACCTGCGCCATTTGGTCCGAGAAGTGCACAAATAGTGCCGCGACCGACTCCAAAACTGACATCGTCCACAGCTTGATTCGGTCCAAATCGTTTTGACACGTGTAGGACCCTCAACGGGTCATTGGAGTTTTCTACCTCTTGAGTCTCCTTTGCGACGTCCGCTGGCACGGCTCGGTTTGGATCGGTGAGTGCTTTGCGCCGGAATGTAAGGAACGCAGGCCATGCAAAGCCACCATCAACGGCCACGAGGATGGCAAAGAGAACGCATCCGTATAGAATGAGGTAAAGTATCGGGCTCCCCATATATGCCAGGCCGCCTGGAGAGTTGGCGGGCTCTTCCCCATTGCAATCGAGATAAAACAAGTTGACGGATATCAAGGTTGCGCGAACCTTGTGAAAGTTAGTGCCAAGGCTGCGAAGGTATTGGACAAACGCACCAAGGGATTGATCGGAGCCAACAATGACATTGTATAATCTAGGGAAACATGAGAATAGATGACGAAAAAGTAAGGTATAACTGACGAATTATGTTCATAGTCATTGCGGTTAGGGAAGTTTTGGCGTATGTTAGTGTGAGCAGGTAGGCCGAAAGATACAGCCTTTGGACGTTGTTAGGCTCTTGAATGCAGTCAATCATAAGATTTTGCTCACATGAACATGAGGACCTGGTAACCCGCGACGATAGAGAACGCCGCCAGGGCAGATGCCGACAATAGCGACACGCAATACGCAAAGAGAATCGAGGTGTATCCATAAAGGAACATTACGAACCACTGTATGCGTATATATTAGACATGTGGAGGTATTGGCCGCCACGCCACTCACCAATAACGGAATATAGGAAAACTGCGTTGAGACCTTAGAAAATACGACAGCAACGATGATTGAGACGATAACTCCGAACATTCCATCGAACATAAGGTGACCAAACCAAAGAGATGCTGGATTTGCAATCCCATTGGAGAGTTGCATTGCTTGCACAGCGGAACGACGCTCCTTGGTGACATAAAGAGTGAAGAAAGCAGGAAAAACGCCCTTTAAACAGGTAAGGATCATCGTCTGAGGATTGGAGAGTATCATACCATTGTAGCAGCAAAAAAGCCGATCTAAGAGGTGAATGTAAGTAAGGAATTGACATAATGATAAACTGATAGATAAGTCTTACCCATTTCATTGGCGTCAGCTGTTCACCAGAGCGACCATTGAATGGCATGTAGTATGCGGCGATAATAGGGGCTCCATCCCCTTCGGCACCTACAGCGTCTGCCAGCCATGTATTGCTAGCGAGGTTCACGAGGGTGGGAGCGTTAACGATAGTGCTTGCCTCGAATGCAACGGTGGAATCATTCGCGCCAGGGTTTATGAATAAACCGCCAAGTTTAAGTGTTCGGGCATTCGTCTGGATGTCATTTAGGAATGCCTGTTGGTCGGAGAGGGGCTTGAATGGGACCGATATGTTGGTAAAGAAAGCGCTGAGAGGGTCCAACGCATTAGGAGGAGCGATTAGAGGCTGGTAAGCTGCTGTCGGTGTTCCTGCTCTGATGGCTGCTTGAGCGTCCGATAGTGCTTGGGACCAAGGTAGCATCAGAGGTCGGGCAAAGACAGGGCGGAAGTCTGGGACACAATCTTTTACGCGGTCCTTCATGAAAAATAGTGGAATGCACGCCCCGGAACACGCTATTGCCATGGCAAGGAGAGGCCCGAGCCATGCTCTTCGCAGTATCAGCAAGCGCTTTCGGTAAATGGACCATGCCTGCTGGAAGAACCATGTTTGACGGCCATCCGAAAGTGCGAGTGGAAGAGGATCTTTCGGTACGCTTAGTGTGCCGGAGTCAACACTCCCACTAACCATGGGTTCTTTTGGTTCTTCGGGTTTCTCTTCGATCCTTCGCCCTTCAGCAAGTTGAGAGTCTCGTCCCATCAGGCCAATGAAAATATCTTCCAGCGTTGTCCCGTGAACCTCATATCCTGTGACGGAACCGAGTCGCTTTTCGTCTTCCAGGATGTCAAGGACTTGACGAACGATATGGGCATCTTTGGTTTTCAATGCCACTGTTGCGCTTGTCTCGGATAATTCGGTGCATCTAGCTTGCTCAGCGATTGGAATAATTTGCGATAGTAGATGTTGAGCCGTGATTGTGGCTGTTTGTTTCACCTCTCCATCTGCCACAGGGAAGGCGACGGTAACAGTATAGCCTTCACCAAGGGAGCTTTTCAGAGAAACCGGGGATCCATCCGCAAGGAGTCGTCCAGGAGCAGCCAAGACGGCGACATGATCACCAAGTAAATCAGCCTCGTCGAGGAACTGGAAACGGATGAGTAATTTCATAAGCTATCTGATTGTATAGCTTACGTGGGTTGTGAAAATGATCGTTCGCTCATGCTTGACAGCTGTGAGTGCACGCCAGAGTGCGCGTCTCGACAAAGGATCCACACCACTAGTGGCCTCATCAACAAGCAAGACTGATGGGATCATGAGCAGCTGATTATCGAAATAGTGCATAACTCACGGGTTGAACCTCCTACCATACCAATTGCCAGCTGTAATTTCCTCTTTTGCCCGCCAGACAGGCTACCAGATTGGGCGTTGATCTTCTTATGCAGATCGCAATCATTGAGGAGCCGTAAGAGTTCGGCGTTTGATTCCTTCACCCCTGATGGCCGTTTGATGGCACTCCACATGCGGACGGTTTGAAGGCAAGTCAACTCGGGAATGAGCACATTTTTCTGTGGTACAATGCCCAATGCACCGCGTGGGGGTCTCTGGGCACCTCCTTCGAATGTCATTGTTCCACTGTCCCGTCCCAGCAAGTTGGCGATCATTGATAGGACCGTGCTCTTGCCAGCTCCATTCGCACCGAGAAGAATCCAAATTCCAGTTTTGGGAATCGTAAACGATAGGTCTTCGATAGCGGTGACTCTGTTCCGTCCGAATAATCCTCCCGAGAACGTCTTTCGTAGGTTCCGGACTGAGATGGCAGCGCCTTCGGGATGAGAGGGGTCGTTGACAGGTCGCTTGAAGCGAGAGAATACGCCAGTGCCAGGCTGCTTTGCGTTGTAACGGAAGTTTTCCACCCAGTAGGCGAGGATGGGATACATGATAACGTCGATCAATGCTACAACGAAGAGACTCGTGATTTGGGTGCCGTTATCTGGGTCTCCTTGGTTAAGGTCTGGGGATGTATCCCTGCGCTCATAACCGCAGATTGCGAGGATGGTGAATACGAAGAATCCGGGAGGAAAGATGAGAGTGTATACAATGCTGAGAACTCTTCCACCCTTCAATACTAGTGCGAGAATGGCGAATAGGATGGCGAAGAAGGTCGATGCAATGGCTGCAAGTTGTGGTGACTTGCCAAAGGGTGCACCAATGAACATTGACCATGACGAAAGCGTGAAACTGAGTTTGTGTTAGTTCAAGTCCACGTTTACGTAACAGTGACATTACCTCGTTAGGATATTGAGAAGGACCAAGGTGCCGGTTCCCGTCTTTGTGAAAACGCGCGCCTTCCATAGCAGTGCCATTACGACATAAGCTGGAATGTATGCCAAAGTTATACTAAGATGCCATGATCTAGTAAAATGGCGTCAGGGAAAGGCTTGGCTATCCAGTGAGGTACCCACATGATACGGGCCGAATCGAGGACACCCATGCTTTGCATATGCTCAGTTGTGAGAGACGCACGATCACCCATAAAGGACCCAGGAAGGTGATACGCCACTCCAAGGAAACCCACGAAGCTAAAGGATGTGAGGAGAGGTATTGAGAATGCGAGGACAAAAGGACCCACAATACAAGGACGAAAAGACTGTTGATTCCGTTAATGTACCCTACGCGGATATCCTTTGCCTGGTCGTCATTTGTTCGTTGGGTGAATGGTAGGCTTTTCGGAGGGGACACAAAGGTTCCTGTTTGTAACGATATGATGGCAGAGTCTAGAGCCCATTGCAATGGCAAAACACGTTGTTCGACATCACTAGTGTGTTTTTCGACGTCAATGTATCGCAGCCCAGCATCCACTCGGAGGGTATAGTTGATGCCACTGAAGCCATCAATGTCCGAGAAAACGATGCCTGCCCAGCATTCGGAAAAGCCATTAAAGTTCTGTTGACACGCTGGCGCAATATCCTCTGGAGAATCGAGCTCTTGGACGGTTTCAAGCTGCCAGGGCGCGAACCCGCTTGTAACCCGGGACATAATGTCCCTGGGCGTGGGCGTAGAGGAACCATTGGTAGCGTCGACCCAATAAAAGTGATAGCCGCTCTGATAGACGGATTCGAGAGAGCTTATGGCGGTCGGCGCGCCAGTGCCGAGCTAATGTCAGGCGAATGAGCACAAACCGTCACGCATGTGCGCAATGACCACGTACATTATTAGGCCGGATGAGGAATAGCTGGGGATGATCAGTAAGGTCGAAAAAGGTGCTCTGTAGCCGTTTCACACACCTGGGCGGTCGCTCTAAGGAAAGGTCAGAAAGTGCGCCACAGGCTTCAAGTAGACGGTTCAACTCACAGGAATATACCAAATCCTATGGGTAGAATGAGACATCTAAGCAAGTTTAGCTGAGAAGGACGGAGGTCAGCAATTTGGCACTAAAGCCCCCGAGTCTGACTAACTATCCAATGCCGCGAGAGGACGATTAAATTTTTCCAAAAGAGTGCGCCAAATTGGCGAAAGAACAGCATGAAAGCTGATAGGGAGAGGGTAGAAAGGGATCCAACTAGTCTGTTCCAAAACACTCCTGGTCTTGTATTCGTTCACTGCCCGAACTGCGCGCAGGGATACGATTCAAGTCCCGACGATCGGGGAGTACGTGGACGGCTCGTTTGCGGCTTCCTTATCGACGAAGGCAACGAAGGACGAAAAGAGACTGTCGTATTAGTCAACGGCGTAAACGGCACATAACCCCGTCCTAAGGTGCCTTTACCAGTTTTGGACCTGACCACCGTCACCTTAAAATGTCGGGCCAGAAGAAACCAGATTTGGCGCAGTATTCTTACTCTGCAATATCATCGCTCGTGTTGACTGCAGGTACGCGTTGTTTTGAGTATTCGTGTCTCCAAGCCGCCGCTCACAACTTTTTTCACTTTGTCAGATCGTTCTGCCATCCCACGACGCGACAGAGAACCAGATGGCGCTCCAGAATCATTAGCAGGCAGGATAGATCCCAAGGAAATGGGTTCTCGTGTCCGCAGGGAGGCGCCAAAGGACGTGGATAAGAAAAAGAAGAGGGCGGTGGAAGATGGGGCTGAAAAAGCGCCAAAGAAACGTGCAGCTGCAGGAGCCGTGTCCTCTGGGTTTGGATACACCGATATTCTCGAAGCAACGCAGGACGTTGAGGGTATCCGCTACCAGCCACGCACTAACGAAACGCGAACGGTCTACGAGCTCATCCTGGGCACCGTTCATCGAGCGCTGGGGGACCAGACACAAGATGTTGTCCGGTCGGCAGCTGATACGATCCTGGAAACATTAAAGATGGAGGGCCTCAAGGATTTTGACAAGAAAAAGGAAGTGGAGGAAATCCTCGGTTCCATGCCCAACGATCAGTTCACTCAGCTTCTCAACCTCAGTAAAAAGATTACAGATTATGCTGCCGACGATGAGGAGATGAACGACCCAGATGACGAGCGCAACAATGCCATGCTTGATGATGCAGCTGGTGTGGCCGTGGTCTGGGACGAGGCAGAGGATGAAGATGACGAGTTTGAGATCAAAGAAGACTCTGATCCGTCTGATGATGAAGACGCGGCCGCAGCCGAGCCAGGCGAGGGTGCAGAAGTGGAAACAGACGAGGTCTCCCTGGTCTTTGGTGGAGGAAGCGCCCAACAAGAGACCAAGGGCAAGGTCGATTCCGATCATGTCTCTCCACATGACATTGATGGGTTTTGGCTGCAACGATTGCTGGCCAGCGTCTATTCGGATCCAACTACTGCCACCGAAAAAACTACCGAGGCGCTTTCCATTCTATCGTCCGAATCTAGTATTCGTGACGTAGAAAATGCTCTCATGGAGTTGCTAGATTTCGGTCATCACGAAATCGTTCGCACCCTTGTCAAGAATCGGGATGTTGTTGTCTGGTGTACAAAGCTCGCAAGAAGTGATGAACAAGAAAGGATGAATGTGGAGGTAGCCATGAGGGAGCGTAATGTCGGTTGGATCCTCAAAGAGCTACGAGGTGATCGAACCAAACGACGGGTCGCCGATCCGGACAGTATGGATGTCGACACTCAGGGCGCTGTACCAAAGACTGGTACTGTAGCTCCCGGCAGTACTCTGCCTCCTCGAAGGGTGATCGATTTGGACAGCATGGCATTCTCACAAGGAGGGCATTTAATGTCGAACAAGAAGACGACCCTCCCTCCTGGTACAGTCAAGCGTACCAAAAAGGGGTACGAGGAGATTCACGTGCCTTATAAACCTATCCCGACTTTGAAGGTTGACGACCGTGTCCCAGTCTCTACAATGCCCGCCTGGACACAACAGGCCTTTCCAAAAGAAGTTACACATCTCAATCGAGTCCAAAGTAAACTCTATCCCGTCGCCTTTGGAACAGACGAGCCAATCTTGCTCTGCGCTCCCACTGGAGCAGGAAAGGTACGCGTAACATTTTCCTGTGAATCTTATGCAATGCTGATCCGCCTTTAGACAAATGTAGCTGTCCTAACCATCCTTAACGAACTCAGCAAGGCCAGAGATGAAGAAAGTGGCTCGTTTGCCCTTGATACCTTCAAGGTTGTCTATATTGCACCCATGAAGGCTCTCGTACAAGAGATGGTCAACGACTTTGGCAAACGATTGGGTCCATTTGGCATTCAAGTGGGCGAACTTACCGGCGATAGTCAGATGACAAAGGCGCAGATTGCGGAAACCCAGATCATTGTAACGACACCCGAGAAGTGGGATGTCATTACTCGCAAGTCTACAGATACTTCGTATACAAACCTCGTTCGTCTCATTATTATCGATGAAATTCACTTGCTTCACGATGAGCGTGGTCCTGTTCTCGAGGCTATTATCGCTCGTACTATCCGGCGTATGGAACAGACACAAAACTATGTTCGTTTGGTGGCTCTCTCCGCCACATTACCGAATTATCAAGATGTCGCGAGGTTCCTGCGGGTGGATGCAAAGAAGGGTCTGTTCTTCTTTGATGTCACCTACCGCAGTCGTCCTCTGCAGCAGCAATTCGTTGGCATCACGGAGAAAAAGGCTATCAAGCGGTACCAAGTCATGAATGAAGTCTGTTACGAAAAGGTCCTGGACCAGGCAGGAAGAAACCAGTCCCTCGTTTTCGTTCACTCTCGCAAGGAAACAGCAAAGACTGCTCGGTTCATTCGGGACATGGCCGTTGACAAGGAGACTATCACTCAGTTCGTCAAACCCGACTCTGGCACCCGAGAAATCCTTCTCGCAGAAGTCTCTAGTATCACCGACCCGAACTTGAAAGACTTACTGCCATTCGGGTTCGCCATCCATCACGCCGGGTTGAACTCGAGGGATCGCCAAACTGTCGAGGAACTGTTCAAGGAAGGCCACTTGCAGGTTCTTGTCAGCACGGCTACTCTGGCTTGGGGTGTCAATCTTCCAGCACATTGTGTCATAATCAAAGGGACTCAGATCTACAATCCAGAAAAGGGGCGATGGGTCGAGCTTTCGTCGCAGGATGTTTTGCAAATGTTGGGGAGAGCTGGACGACCCCAGTATGATGAATATGGAGAGGGTATTATTATCACCAACCATTCAGAGCTCCAATACTACCTGAGCTTGATGAATCAACAGCTCCCCATCGAGTCACAATTCGTGGCTAAGCTTGCCGATAATCTCAACGCCGAAATCGTTCTTGGGACCATCCGGAATCGTGACGAGGCCGTCCAATGGCTCGGGTATACATACTTGTATGTGTTTTCAATTGTTTTGGGTCTAATAAGCTTACAATTTCTTGTAGATATGTTCGCATGTTGCGTGATCCCGCTCTTTACAGTGTTGGGGTGGATTACTTGGACGATGACCCACACTTGGAACAGAAACGGGCAGACATTTGCCACTCGGCCGCGGTTCTTTTGGAGAAGTGTAATCTCATCAAGTACGATCGATCCTCTGGTAGATTCCAGTCTACAGAACTGGGCCGCATTGCTTCTCATTACTATGTCACTCACAATTCCATGTCGACCTATAATCAACACCTCAAGCCCACCATGTCTACCATCGAACTCTTCAGGGTATTTGCCTTGTCGAATGAGTTCCGCCTCATACCGGTGCGCCAAGACGAGAAACTGGAGTTGAGCAAACTTCTGGAGAAAGTACCAATCCCGGTAAAGGAAAGTGTAGACGAGCCCGCCGCGAAGATAAACGTGCTCCTGCAAGCATACATCTCTAACTTGACACTGGAAGGTATGTTACATCTCTGATGCGCATCATAGAAGCTAACTTTCTCTCAGGCTTCGCACTCGTTGCCGACATGGTTTATGTTCAACAATCTGCGGGTCGGTAAGTACATTTACTAGTGAAACATTCAGCTTTTCGTATTCTGACGATCCCCCAGAATTTTGCGAGCAATGTTCGAAATCTGCCTCAAGCGAGGCTGGGCAATCCCTGCTCGTGCTGCACTTGATATGTGCAAAATGGCAGAAAAACGGATGTGGAACTCGATGACTCCGCTGCGCCAGTTCAAGGGAGTTCCCGGAGATATTCTTCGACATGCCGAGGCGAAACAATTCGTGAGTCCTATGCATTCGATATTCTCGTTCTGACCATTTCATCCAGCCATGGTATCGTTACTTTGACTTGGTACGTCTGTTCTATCCAAATTCAAAGTCTCGTTCTAACTATGCGCCCTGTAGTCGCCTCCTGAATTAGGAGAACTGATAGGTGTCCAAAACTCTGGGCGTTTGGTTCACCGACTTGTCCACCAGTTCCCTAAGCTTGAGTGAGTGAACCCGTTGCCTCTTGTTTCATTCTTAGTTAACCTGATTGTTATAGTTTGCAAGCACATGTTCAGCCCATCACACGGTCCCTTCTCCGCATCGATCTCACTATCACTCCAGACTTCCAATGGGAGGATCGAGTTCATGGCATGTCTCAAGCATTCTGGATTGTTGTCGAGGACGTAGACGGAGAGATCATTCTTTTCCACGATACTTTCCTTTTACGTCGTCAATACGCGACTGGAAAGACAGAGGACAACGAGCACAATGTCACTCTGAGCGTTCCGATGTTTGAGCCAGTGCCACCAAATTACTATGTCTCCCTCATTTCGGACAGATGGCTGCACTCGGAGACGCGACTTCCCATCTCTTTCAAGAACCTTATCCTACCCGAAAAGTTCCCTCAACCCACAAAACTCCTCTCCCTCCAGCCGCCACCGTTCTCGGCTCTTCGAAACGGGGAGTTTGAGAGGCTTTATTCCGAATCCATCCCCGCCTTCAACAAAATCCAAACCCAGGTGTTTGAGGCCTTGTACGGAACGGATGACAACGTTTTCATTGGTGCTCCGACTGGAAGTGGTAAAACGATTTGCGCCGAGCTCGCCTTGCTTAGGTTATGGGGTAAACGGGAAAGTAAACATCCCCGGGCAGTCTGTATCCTACCGTATCAAGAAATGGTCGACCTTAGAGTCAAGGAGTGGACCGCCAAATTTGGGAAACTGCAGGGTGGGAAGCAGATTGTTAGCTTAACTGGGGACTCTAGCACTGATCTCAGGCAACTCGAGGTTGGCCACGTTATTGTGTGCACCCCGACTCAGGTAAGTATCTGCTTCAATGTGCGCCACCTTATTGACAAATTCTCTGCAGTGGGACATGGTTTCTCGACGCTGGAAGAAGCGAAAACACGTGCAAAATCTTGCTCTACTCATTTGTGATGAAGCACACCTCGTGGGAGGAGAGATTGGCCCCACTTACGAGGTTGTCATATCACGAACCAGATATGTGGCTGCACAGCTGACTGAACAAGCGAGAGAAAAGGCCGAAAAGCAGGGTGCAAAACTGACGAAAGAGCAAGAAAGAGGCCCGACCCGAATTGTGGCGCTCAGTGTGTCGCTCGCTAATGCTCGGGACTTTGGCGAGTGGATGGGAGCCCCCGCTCACGCAGTCTATAATTTCGCACCAAGTGCACGGCCACTGGATCTTGATATCCACCTTCAGAGTTTTTCAATCCCCCACTTCCCCTCACTAATGATTGCAATGTCCAAACCCGCCTATGTCGCCATCAAGGACTACTCCCCAACCAAGCCCGTCATTATATTTGCTCCTTCAAGGAGACAGTGTCGCCTGACTGCCAACGACATTCTCTCTCATTGCCTCGCTGATGACAATCAGGACCAGTTCCTGAATTACGATCCTGAACAACTCAAGGAGCACTTGAATCATATTGACGATCAGGAGCTTGTGGAGACACTAAGCCATGGTATTGGTTTCTATCATGAAGCTCTCAGTAAACAGGATAAGAAGATTGTTGAACGTCTTTTCGAGGCTGGAGCTATCCAGGTTTTAATCGCGTCTCGGGTAAGCACCAGATCTTTTTGACAGCTCTGGGAAACTAAGTACCTTTTCAGGAAACTACATGGAGTCTTCCGGTCTCGAGCTATATGGTCATCATCATGGGGGTGCAATACTTTGAGGGACGAGAACATCGCTATGCAGACTACCCCGTGGCAGACGTGCTACAGATGATGGGACACGCCTGTCGGCCGACAGTCGATGACCGAAGTCGATGCGTGTTGATGTGCCAGCAGACGAGGAAAGACTTCTACCGCAAGTTTTTGAATGAAGGGTTGCCCATCGAGTCTCATTTGCCTACCCATCTCCTTCACGATTTCTTCCTGGCCGAAATCGCAGAGGAAACGATTGAGAATAAACAGGATGCCATTGTACGTCTTTCATTTCTCCGCGTTCAACATAATTGATCTAACTCTGATTCAGGACATTCTCACTTGGACGTATTTCTACCGACGCCTGACGCAAAATCCCAACTATTACAATCTAAACAATATCAGTTATCAGCACCTCTCCGACCATCTTTCCGAACTCGTGGAGACTACCTTGGCTGATTTGGTGACGGCACATTGCATATCAATTGGTAAGCTTGTTCATCTTGCCAATCCAACCATTCGCTAACACTGCTGCAGAGGACGACGTCAATGTTTCTAAACTCAACCTGGGATGGATTGCGGCGTATTACAATATTTCCTGTATGATTGTTTCCCTCGCCTCTCAGAGGCCCGCCAGCTGACGATTTCCAGATATTACTATCGACGTCTTCTCCATGTCTATCAACGAGCGGACGAAACTAAAGGGACTTTTGGAAATTATATCCTCTTCCACGGAATTCGAGACCATCCCCATCCGCAGACATGAAGACATTGTGCTTCGTCGGGTCTATGACCGTGTACCAGTCAAGACCGAAAATAGCCGATATGAATCACCGTCATTCAAATCCTTTTTGCTGCTGCAGGCGTACTTTTCTCGGCTACAGTTGCCTCCAGATCTTGTCACTGATCAGGCACTGGTCTTGACAAAGATGGTCAACCTTCTCCATGCCTGTGTTGATGTCATGGCATCAAACGCTTTCCTCAACGCTATGGGAGCAATGGATTTGGCGCAGATGTGCGTACAAGCGGCTTGGGAAAGTGATTCGCCTTTGAAGCAAATCCCGCATTTCGAACCGGAGCTTGTCAAGCGTTGCAAATCAAACGGCATAGAATCTGTTTACGACCTGATGGAGATGGAAGACGACAAGCGAACCCAGCTATTGAACATGACCCCAGGACAATTGTAAGCTTCATCAACCTGTCCTACTCTGGCTCCGCTAATTATGTTTCCCAGGCGTGATGTCGCAACGTTTGTGAATTCTTACCCAAGTCTCGAGGTCGCCCATGAGTTCCAATCGGGTGAATACGTCTCTACGGAACCAGTCAGTCTCAAAGTCACCTTGAGCGGTGGAGACGAAGACGAGGAAGATGAAGATGATACGCCTGTCGAGCCGGTGGCCGTTGCGCCATTCTACCCTCTCAAGAAGATTCCAAATTGGTGGTTGGTGGTCGGGGATCCTCAAACGCGTCAGCTCATTGGTATCCGCCGAGTAACACTTCCAAAGAAGAGTCTTACGGTGGACCTCAAATTGACCCTCGCTGCTGGCACCCATAAACTTCATCTCTATGTCATTTGCGACTCTTACATGGGGGCAGACCACGATATTGCCTTGGACGACATCACAGTTGCACAGGGAGAAGAGGACGACTCTGACGATGATGATGAGGACGATTCTGATGAGATGGAGGAGTAGATTGCACTGCGCAAGAAAACCAAAGAATGTCGCTTCTATCTTAGATCTTCACCAATGTAACAAAACAAAATGAGAGTAGCCAAATCAGGAGCAGGTAGTCATACAGTTATGTCAGGCGCGATATGCGATGAGTTTAGGAGATGTGAGCAATCTAATCTAGAGTGGGCACGATGGAGGTATCCGTGGAATTTTTTTGCCAATTATTCAGCGTGCCAAGTTAGAAACGCTACTGGTGCCCGTATCTGGGCGGGTGTAAAACAACGAGTCTTCTTCTCGTCTGCGTGCTAATGCGTCGTCCCAGTCCCCCGCATCGATTGGTGGACCCGGATCGACTATAGAAGTTCCAGTCATGGAATATGAACCCGACTCTTCACTCGGCTGGATTGCGCCTGCGAGAGAATTGGCTTCAGACTTCCTCCGTGGGGTGGGTGGTTTCCTGTTTCGGATGGGTGGTGGTGGTGGGAGAGAAGAGACGACATCATCTGCAAAGGGGTTGACGAATTGCGTAGATTGGCCGGGGGTTTCGTCCCCAGAGCCCGATCCAGATGAGTTGGTACGCTCTTCTTGGGGATGGCGCCATGTAAAGAAGGCGGAGCCTGGTTGTATGGACAAACGCTCGTCGGCGACGGGGGTCAGAACCTCCTGTTCAGTGAAAGAGAAAAGTCAGCACTCGAGAAAAAGGGAGAGAAACTATCACGCACCTCGACATCCGAAAGTGCGTGGAACCGAGCCAGCTGATTGGAAGTGTACTGTCCTAGATCATCCACTGACTCGGTTGTGTGGTGGCTTGCTGGACGATCGCCAAAGGCCGATCCAAATGTGCTGATAATATCAGAGGCACCATCTCCTGATATACGTGAAGGTTCTATCACGGCGTCAAGTCTATCTGGATTGATTATTCTCCGTGGCGATATTTGCCTGCCTCGCGCCGTTTGGTCAGAGGCAGAAGACGATGGGGTGTTGCTCAAAGGACTTCCAGGCTCGGATAGCTTGGTTGGAGAATGGGTTCCAACAGAGTCATGCCGATCGCTCACAGAGCCGTATGCGGGGTTGGTGAATGGATCAACGTTAGAGCCAGAGGCCAGTCCAAATCCTGCCATCCAGGCTGCTGGACTGAGGGGTTCACCACGGGAGTTTCTCCTCGGCGAAGTTTCGCGGTGTAGGTCAAGAGGAGAAGGCATTTGAGCATTTGTCGGGCCGCCGGAAATGGGCCGCACAGCAGAGAGTCTGTCCGCCGGACGATGGTGTGGAGACACTCTGCGGTTAACCAGTGGCGTGAATCCCCCGGGACTTGATTCTCCCGTGGAAACACGAGCACCAGCTTTTGGGGATGGGGGGATCTTGATAGAAGAGAGTGCAGGGGAGGAGATGACTTCGGGAATAGAGGCACCGGATGTTCTGTTGTTTGGTGGTTGGGCACGTAAATTCTTCTCGCTGCGGCTTGGCTCCGCGACAGAGTTTTCTGCCACCGACCAAGTCCCAGTCCCGACATTTGTCTGTCCCATACGCTGCTTCCACTCCAACAGCTCGCTGCTCTGGCTATCACGCTCCCTATCGCGGCGGGAAGATTTCAGGCGATCTATAGATCGTCTAAAGAATGCGAGAGGAGACCATTGGATTGGGCTTGGCCACCGCCTTGACCCCGGTCCATCTCGGTCTGAATTTGAAATCCCTAGGAATCCCCTGGAGCCCATACGTCTATATAAAAATATCAACTACGCGGATCAAAGCTCGCAGAGTTGTACATACCGGACTATGTCCGCTGCATCTGTGTGTGGCTGCGCAGAAAGTCGCTGAATACGAGCGTTTCTCCGCTTCTTGTAGAAGTATGCACCAAGAGCGCAGAAAGATGCGAGTAGAATCAGAAGGACAATGACGAGTCCGGTGATGAGACCCTCTTTGTCACCGAAGCTACAGATCATCAGAAAACTCCCAATGGCCACGGTAAAACGGGAAACTCACCTTTGACCGCCAGAGGTTCCGGTTCCGGATTGACCGCCTGTCGGGTCAGTCCCAGTGGACGTGCCGGTATCCCCAGGAATTCCAGTTGGACGCGGACCAGACGTGGTAAAAAGGGTTTGTGTTGTTGTCCCATCCACCGAAATGTATATAGTAGTTTGTATATCTATCGGGCAGACATTGGATGAGAAGGTGTCTCTTCGGTTAAGTCTTGCATAGTGATTTAGCAATGGCGCCTTTGTGGGAATGGTGGATGGCGATGAAACACTGTAGAGATGGATGTTAGAAATGGTCGTTGGATAGAAACGCTCTGTAAAATAGCAGAGACGTATTTTCGTACTTACCTATGCGTTGGCAAGCCAGAAATTTTTGGTGCGATTTGTTGTCGGCTCGGAGTAGCCTTCAACTCGGACTGTATGGACTCCCAAAGTCCCTGGACACCAGCCCACTCGTCGAGTGACGAGCGGTCGAGTTTGGGATAAGCGTGGTCAAACGCGGGGTAGAGAAGGTGGTTATGGACATGTCTTCCCGATGTAGGGTAAAATTGAGCTGAAAAAACTGAGAAAAATGCGACAAGGTTGAGAAAGGAAATGAGAGTGGGCGCCGATGTAGACCGGCGAGAAATGATAGGATACATGGGCTTGAGAGTCGCTGTAAAAGCGACCAAGCTATCGAGGGTTCAAGAGATGATAAAGCAAGACTTGAAGGGGGGTGCTGCCCTCGAAAGAGGAGGTTCTCGCGGGATATCACCGTTGACTGAATGAGAGGTACGTGTCGGAACTGGCCGACATAAACATGTCTCATTGTAGTCGCAGAGAGGGCTGCATGACCAATCAATAGCTTCAGGTAGCCGGGAACGCCAACTGTCGTCGCCCCGTTTCTACGCTACCAAGCGATAATTGCGACACTCCCGATCAACCCTAGCCAATAAGGAGTCCTCTTTTCCTGCTATTGGAATGTTTACGATCGAGTTTTTTCGAGGCGGAAGAGGGGCCAGAGGGGTGGCTTGTACCTGGTCCACTGGCTGTTGATCCCGTTTACAAGCCCATAAATCAGCCGTGGTGTGGGGCTTTTACTTCTAGATTCACAAATCTCCTTCTAGGACCAAGTATCCATTGGATACAATGGTAATAACCGTGGGAGTACCTCCATGGCCGACCAAATTCAATCCGCTTGGGCCAAGCTGAGCTCAATTCGTTACTGAAGACATGATCCCGTGTTATTTCTAACAATTGCAAGGGTTTTTAAATCGATGGCCAGTATGAGCGCCAAAGGAGATCCAAGGCCGCTGCTTCTTTTCGCGATTCTGTTGGTGGAACTGATTTTCTCCGTCGCATCCTGGTTCCCCCATTGCATTGGGATTCTTGCAGGTTTCAATCTCGAGGTGATAATCGGATGCGGCAGTGCAGCGGGCGTACACAACACACACGGCGCATCAAAAGAGCATATTCCTCTACTTCTTGTTTGAATCCACCTCGATATTCCATCAAAAAACGGGCTCAAAGATGATGATATCATCAGGCCTCAGTTGCACTGACACGCATATTCTACGGCTTAGCATCGGACACCGTCACCATATCTACGTTGGACATTCTGGGCAGCTGCAGCCCACATTCAGCTATAATTTTTTTGGTTTGTCGTCGTTGGGCAGGAAACTCTCTGCTACAGTTCCTCATAACAGTAAGAGTGTTCATGCCCCCGATTGGCTAGCCGGCTTTGCCCACCCATGTGCATCCACCTCCAGGAACACAATCGTGCGCAATATTCTCATGCTTCTCAGCAGAGTGGCGGCCGCTCGGCTGCTTAAATACGCAAGGACAAGCTTAAGCAAACCCGACTTCTTCCTTCTCTACTCCACCAACCCCTCAAACCTCATATTGGCTGCAGTCTCCGGCCTGCTTTGACTATCACACCTTCTCCGCATTGCAAATACGCTCTAGTTGACATGTATCCAAAGGCGATGATCCTTGGCCTCGTGGCCCTTATAACTGCTGTTTCCGCCTTGCCCGCGCCCATTCCCGTAAGTCGCAGCTCTTTTTCTTTGTAGCAAACAAATATCTCAATATCTACCAGGTTAAGGTCTCCGGATTGAACCTCCGTGATTCGAACTTGGCAGTGCGACAGGATTCTGGCGGACTTCCAGGTCCAGGAAAGCGACAGGAGAGTGGCACGCTTCCCGGTCCAGGAAAGAGACAAGAGAGTGGTACCCTCCCTGGTCCAGGAAAGCGACAGGAGGGTGGTACCATCCCCGGTCCAGGTAAACGACAAGAGAGCGGTGGCCTCCCCAGTCCAGGAAAGCGACAAGAGTCTGGAACTCTACCGGGTCCAGGAAAGCGACAAGAGTCTGGATCTCTTCCAGGTCCAGGAAAACGACAAGAGTCCGGTTCCATCCCAAGCCCAGGCAAGAGACAAGAGTCTGGTACTCTCCCAGGCGCAGGAAAGTGAAACTGGGGCCTTACCAAAACCCGGATGGTGCTGAAACAGTAAGCCTTCCGCCCACCGGCACCGATGCAATTGAGCTTAGCCCGTACTCAGGATCAGTGGTAACCGAAAAGGTACCTAAATTGCCCCGCAACCCAAGCCCCCTATACCGTTCTCCTCATAGCCAGACTGTTGGTTCTCATATCCCCACACCATCCCACTTAATGCTATCAGTTGTAGCGCCAGATTCGCTCCTTGATTTTATTTACCTCACTCTTTTACATTAACTTGTGATAGTATTGAAACCTCAGAAACAATTTTCTCTTTCGCCACTTGAATCCCACCCCACCCGGTCCCCTTTTGAGCCTCGTTGTTTTACCCGATCAGGGGCTCGTCACAAGGGTAATGTATTCCACTGAAACGGCAGTGATGAGCATTGAAGCCACATAGCCTGCTGGTTTAGACCGTAATATTTGTCACGATCACGGGGTCGATACCCTCAGATTTCTCGTTTAGTGGACCACTCCCTAAAGTTTGAGCAATACAATCTAGAACATGCATTCTACGCCATGGACATCGCAACAGCGGTCCAAGGGCCACCTGGTATCGGACCGCATCCAATCCTCCAGCGCTCAGCCTAAAGCCGCCGTCCCAAACAAGCAGAAGCAAGGTACCTCTAAAAACCAATCACCCGAGGTCAACCGTCTGCAAAAACTCATATCTTATATACAAAACCCACCACCGTTACCGAAAACGGCGAGTGATGAAAGCTGCTTTTGTCTCGCCCAGGAGCACAAGATCGCACCCTATGCGCCATTATGCATGTCATGTGGGATGATTCTCTGCGAGCTCAATCAGCCGTACCGGGTTTGTCCGTTCAAATCTTGCGGTCAGCCCCTCCTCACGGCTCCAGGTCGTGCGGCCCTCATTGAATCGCTCAATGCAAAGGTGGCCATGACCATCCTAGAAGAGGAAAACATGCGAAGAAAGGAAGAAGAGGAACGTCGGCGTGCTGCAGGAGCGTTCCCTCAACTAGGCCCGACGAATAGCCACCCATCCGTGCCTGCTGCAAAGTCTTCCCCTGCTGCGCCGCATAAAGTCCTGTCGTTAACAGGAAAGGGAGTAGTGCTGACCACGACGCGAAAAACGGTTCCCGCCTCTCCTGCTCAACCCGTTAAAGCCGACACCACGGTCCCTATTCATAGGGTCCCACCACCGCCGCCGCAAGAACTCGTCCGTGGTCCCTCAAATAATGCCGTAGGAGGTTGGCAAAGTCTGAGGATGGAAAGGATGATGTACGTTCAACCTCAAACAGAGCAAAGGAAAGCGGGAGGCTCCAAGAAACCCAAAAAAGCACGACCGATACAAGATGCGGGTGACTCCGTGGACCAGGAGACGATGGAGAAGTAGTATTAATACGAGCTCAATGGGTGGCAACATCTGATCCCTCTTCTTGGAACATACGCAAATTGCGCGCCAACTCCTCATCCACATCGAACACCTCCTCATTCCCTCTTCTCTCGATTTCTTGTTGAGCTTTGCTGACTCCATCCTTTCCATCCTCATCCATGTATCCTTTCCACCGTCTCACATCGTCGGTGATATCATCGATACGTATGATCCATTCGTTGATCCATCTCTCCTTCATGCTAGCTGCAATACCGAGCTGTAAAGAACGATAGGGTAACTTCTCCAATCTGATGTCGCGTTCTGGATCCCATTGGTATCTCACAAGGGACCCTTTCGTCGCTGCTATATCCGGCCCAGAAGAGGGCGTAGCCTCTCTCAAAAGCGTGAGGAAGCCCTCTTTTGACATGGTTATCTGCAAAATGCGTGCTTGAAATGGATCTTTATAACTCCATCCTGCTCGATACATGCCTATGCAGCTCAGTCAATAACAATGCCAAGAAAAGGTACGGATTTACTAACACCAGAAGATGGAGGGCTTGATCCATGACATGCGAGGCATTTTAAATGCGCTCGAGGCATCGAGGCGCTGTTTGGCGACCGCGGCCTCTGCAATTTCGGCAGAGTATGCTTGATAAACGACGAGGCTGTCTGCAGTTGGTTGTCGTGCACGGATTTGCCTATATGGTATCTTCATTGTAGAATCCGCGACTGGGCGACTCATTCCGTCGAAGTTGTAGTGGGGACACTTCTAGTCGTGGCCGAGTCCGCGCTTATATGTCAAATCCTCAATCTGAGTCATTTTCGGCACTTGTGCGGACCTAGTTTGATACATTTGGACTACATACACTCTCTGGTTTGTGAGGCAGAGGCGGTAGAGAAGTCGTAGTTATGCGAGCCCAATAAGTAGTGATGTTCTAATCCTCTTTATCTACCCGGAGCATGCCTAAACTGACTGCAAGCTGTTCATCAACTTCGAGTACATCCTCGGTCCATTCCCTTTCAATTTCTCGTCGAGCTTTTCTGACTCCTTTCGCGCCCTCGTCCACGTACCCTTTCCACCGTCTCACATCTTCAGTGATATCATCAATACGTATGATCCATTCGTTGATCCATCTCTCCTTCATACTATCCTCGATACCGAGCTGTAACGAGCGATAAGGTAGCCGCTCCGATCGAATGTCATATTCTGGATCCCACTTGTATCGCACGAGGGCTCCTGCCGTGTCCGGCCCAGGGGAGGACGCAGCCTCCTTCAAAAGAGTGAGGATTCCTTCCTTGGACATGGTTATTTGCAAAATGCGTGCTCGAGACGGATCCTTATAGCTCCATTCTGCTCGATACATGCCTATACAACTTGTTGAGTAACTGTACTGAGAATAAGTGCACATGTACCGACATGAAAAGAATGAAGGCTTGATCCATGCTATACGGGGCATCTTAAACGATTCTGATGCATTGAGGCGTTGTTGGGTGACTGCGGCTTCAGCAATCTCTGCAGAGTATGCTTGATAAACGATGACACTATCTGGAGTCGGCTGTCGTATACGAATTTGCCTAAATGGCACGTCTATCGTGGAATCTGCAACTGGTCGGCTCATCTTGTCGAAGTTATGGTGGGGACATTGCCAACCATGGCCGAGTCCGCGCTTATATGGTACAAACCCAAACCGAGTCATTTTCGGCCCCTATGCGGGTTCTAATTCGCGATTAAACGTACAGTCGGACTACATGAATTCTTTTGGACGTGAAGCTGGGTCTCCTCCAACTTCGTCATAGACCATTCCGGCAACCTTGAATGCTAGTTCTGTAAAATAGTTAGAACGGGACATCATTTTCAGAGTAATCTCGTTACCATCTGCTTCCACTTTGTGTGTTGCTTCCGCGTATACCCGGACAACATCTTCAGTACCCGAAGGTCGAACGAAAGCCCTACCACCTTCGTACTTTTTAATCAGGGCATCCAGCTTGTCTTGTAGCCCTTGTGGTGCAGTGAGTCTCCTCTCTGCATCCTCCGTTTTGAATGCACCCCGATCTTTGACGCTGACCTTGACCAAGCGGTTCGGGAGGTCTGTGTACAAAGAGTCCCATTCTGCGCCGCCATGCCCACGGTACGCCAACACGACTTCCACCAAGAGCATATCCGAAAGTGCATCGCCCACAGTCTGATTGATCAACTCGGTGAGAGCGATCAAGTTTTCAAGGGATGCCTGTTGCGCGGGTGAAGTGGCTTGGTGTCTTCTTAAGACGTTCAGAGCATTCGCCGAGAACAAGACCGTGCCATGACCATTTGCTTCGAAATAGACACCAATCGAATAATGTTCGGCGGCGTGGTGGAGATGCTTGACGCCAGTGGGGACACATTGGACTGGAACTCGCTAACGCCAGGGTAAGGATTCGCATTCACCGAGCAAAGGATCGAACTTACCTGACTAAGGTAATGAGTGGAAGCACCATTTGCGTAAGCCGTCTGTACGACGCCAACATCGAGCTCCTCTTTGGATATGCCAGCATGCTCCATTAACTCGCCAAAGAAGCCCGCGACGAGAGCTGCAATTTTGTCGCCATCCAACATCTTGAACTTTCCGTTACGATCCAAGTAGTAATACATAAGGCGGTCCGCGTCTCCATCGAGCGAGCAGGCTCGTTGATTCGGTTGCAGCAGCGGCACCATGGAAGGTGGCAGTTTTTGCTGGGTCTTGACATAATCGGCGCCACATCCTTTGTTGAGTACGCCGAGTTTATCGATGCTCGTGTTCACGGGAATTAGCTTGATGTAGCCTTCGAGGTGTTTGGCCAGCTTTTCTGTCGCGGTGGTTCCAACACCGTTTGCACAGTCCACCAATAGTTCCTCGGGTGCGTTCTGAGAGTCGATGCTTCCGCGGGGTTTCTGATGGGACACGCCCGGTGAACGAGTTGTGGATGACGAATTTGGATTGCCACTTACCAACAGCTTTTTGAACGCGGTCGCGAGCTTTTCATAGTACCCTTCCTCCGTAGGGACTCCATATTCTTCCTCAGTACCCAGTGTATTTTTGCATCGTACCAAATAGTGAAGGATGGGCGTGGTGAGAACACCTTCGTCCGTGTACGTCGTTGTGCCACCTGGGGCAGCCTTGAGACCATCTACTAGAGCAGAGACAAGGGCAGGGCCAGATGGACGCGTGTCCCGCGCGTAAATCACGTTTGCTGGTTTGGAAAGGTCGATTTGGAGTGCGGTTACCATCTGATGGATCTGGTGGACGAGCTCCTCTGGAGACGAGGAGTTCGCCAATGCAGTTGCATATCCTTCCCATGCTTGCTCGAGCATGTCACCACGGGGATCGACGAGCTTGACTCCATTGTCCTGGGGAGGTGGTTTGGTTGAGAGGCCTGAATGTTACCACCTGATTCTGCTCACCTCTTCTGGGTTATGAGAGGCAGTAACCATCACACCGATGATCTTGCTGTCTAGCTTCTTGCTCCTCAGTGCGGCGACAATGCCGACGGTGAACATGACGGGATCGAGCTGGTCTGCCCTATCAGATTCTTGAGAAGATGAATCAAACGCTCAAGATGAACTGGAATTACTTCATTCTGAATCCTGCCGTTCCATATTGGTATGTCGTCCCGGACGGCTTCGTGTGGCGATTGGCCAGATCGACGACCTTGCTCTTGTCCGATTCCGAAAGGACATTTGAAGACATATTCGTATCTCTCTAGGTAATTCCTATGCTTATTTCCTCTGCGGCGTACTGGTCCACCTTGGTCAGTAGAGACCCCCACCTTTCACCCTATCAGAATACATTTTTACAATTTCTAATATATTATCGGCGTTAGTGCCTAAAAGTCTGAATTACTCCGTATTTTGATGGGGACGAGACCGCTCTCGCTCGTTGCTACCAGATCGGACCTGAAAAGGAACCGCCTTCTCGGGCACTGCCGCCGTTTGATTAAGCCAAGACCCCTTTCGCGCCTTTTGGACTCCTCCACAATCTTCCCAGAGTCGAGTACTCGCTTTCATTCCTTCACTTCGTCAAATTTTACTTCACAGACGCTCTCAGTAGCTCTTTATTGCCATTTCTGAATCCCCCTATTCAGGCCGCCTACCACCCCTCCGTCTTTGCAGTTACAGCCGTTTGATCGTTGGAGCCATGCTTTCAGCAACCCGCGTAGCCTTTATTGGAGCTATTTCCGCCCATTTTGCTCATGCTTTCTCACCCGTATTCTCCGTTCCCCGCCAATGCGAGTCTTTGCACATCACATGGTCCGAAATCGACTTGCCCACCGTTGATATGTCCCTCAGCGAGGTACTCTTCGAATTGATCCCCCTGGACACCGATCCATCTCGCGTCGCTCCGGAACCATACCTAGTTTCTGTCCCTTCTGGCGGCCACAAGGCCGTTATGGAGCTCCCCTTCCCAGGAGGCACCCAGTTCTTCGCCTCGGCGCATATGCTTGGTTCCGCAGGGTTCACTCGTCGTACTGTATCGACCGTCTTTACCGTCGAGCACTCGGAAAAGACGGATTGCCTCCCATCCAAGGCAATCCCCGCGGACGGCAGAGCTAAAGTCAAGTCGTTTGGCAAACGCCAGATCAACGTCGTAGGTACTGGCGTAACTCCCGCCACTGGAGTTCCAGCACCCGTCAATGCGGTTGTCAGTCCTTCTAGCAGCTCGTCCGCGTCTGCCCCTGCCGCAAGCAGCTCGAGCGGTGCCCCTCCTCCGATCAGGGTCATTGGTACATCCAACATCCCTGCTTCTGGTGCACCAGATACTCCTCCCGCGAATGCAGCTCCCGCTCCTGCCTTTTCATCTGGCGCCGTTCCTCCTATCCAGGTCATTGGCACGTCCTTTGTAACGGCCACTGGTGACGCTTCATCGCCCTCTAGCTCGTCTACAGATTCCAGTGCGGAGTCCTCGCCTACTTCTACTGACTCGGTTCGTGTTCAAGTTCTCATCTTGTTTCACTGGTCTGACCCATGATTTACAGAGCTCTACCGAGGCAGACACCACCTCTACCTCATGCACCGATACCTCTACCGCCCTGCCCGTCGAAACACAAACTTCAGAGGAGATGCCACCAGCCACAATCACCATGCCTGAACAGGAGGGATATGGAGATGGCTATCAGCAAGACGAGCAGCCTTGTGAAGAAAGCATGGATTCCTCAGAGCACCAGTCCATGCACGAGACTACCACGGTCACGCAGACCTATACGGCCACAGCCGCTCTCCCGGCTGCTACCGAGACTGTCAACACGGAAGTGGTTCACTACACCGCATTCGACGAGATGGTCAACGCGGCAAACTCCATGTTCAAGGCTTGGAATCCTTACATGCCCGCGTACACTCCCTCGGCTGGAAACTAAACCTCTTTCTCTTACCCGCACCTTGGCCTGAATACTTTTTCTATTGGCCAACTTCGAGCGAGACTCGCAGCTTTGGCCCAGACACCATGTCGGCTGTCTTTAGTGTGATACCTTTGTCACGTATCAGTTGTTGTACAACTAGCTCAATCTATCTCTTTGGGATACCACTTTTAGTCCTCATAAGTTTTGTTCTTTATTCGGATCTCTAGTGGGTATTAAAAAATCTATATCCTCTGGCGTGTTTTACAATCACAAGCATCGTGTATCCAATCCAGAGTGTAGGGTCAACTCAGTACTCAATCAACCTTCCAATGGGATTCTTCATCGTCTGTTCCCCAGACGAGCAGCTCCACGGACCACATCAACAAGGTGAAAAAGACGTTGGCCCATCGCCAGTAAACGTCGACGTTGTGATCAATGACTGGGAATGAGATTAGTCAATTGTGCAGAAAAGAAGAATCCAGGCTCACGTAAGAGATGAGAGTATACGAGAATGAAGATTGTTTGCCGGTATGTAAGTACGAGATTGGTGATATTGGAGCTCTGTTGCTTGGTTTAGAATTGCCCGGGTATAGCTAGCAATTTTCACTCACCGGCCTGCCTTCCCATCCGGCAGCGCCATCATCCTCGTCCCATCCATCATCACTCATTTTTGCAACTATTCTGGACGCTCGGTGGAGAATCACGAGCCTGAAGAGAAGCGCGGCAATAAGAGGCCTTGGAAGTGACTGGGTCATAAACTTGAACATAGTCTCGAGATGAGGAATGAGGTTTTCCACCAATGGCGAGTATTGAGAGCCAATGTTACCCCAGTCATAGTCTGTCACGCGCGTGTCGTCTGTGCATTGCCAAATATTGTACGCCACAAAACACGCCAGTGCGCTCGATTCGACAACGTTTGTTCTTCGCAGGGCAAAACCAATGCCGGTGAGGAAGAGTAGAGATGTCAGCGCGCACCCAAACAGCATCGCTGTTATCGGGGTGGAGGCTGCGTCCACAAATGACAAGACTACCCATGCCGCTGCGGCTACATACGCGCTCGCGGACGCTATGAGTAGTCCGAATTGATATCCCTCTGAGCGTTCTGCGAGCTCTTTTGAGACCATGCCCGCAGACTGGATGACGATGAGGGATGCCAAGGATTCGAGGCCGGCCATGACTGGCGAGGAATAGCGGAGAAGTGTTCCATACCACGACGTAAGCGTGATGAGAAATGACGGGGTGGTTGATGTAAGGGTGCTAAAGATATTGAAAACGAGGAGGAGGAGAAATGGATGGACTGGGAGCTGGAAGAAGGGTAGAAAACTCGGCAATGATAGTATCCGGCCGGATGAAAAGTTTATTGTTGGTAAGACGAGAGAAAGAGTTGAATGTATGATCGAATGTAGCGTCAATAATAACGAGAGGAGGAGAAATGCGCTTTGAGAAAGGGTTGCCAAAGTCAAAGGTAGGAAGATGAGAATCTCCAAAAGGGTCGTAATTCTGAAAATGTGAATAGCAAGTCAGTATAAGATGCACCAACGAATGGGGGTGATTTGAAGCCCAGTAACGCAAACAATGTTTGCATGATCGAGAACAATATTTGCGAAACTATTCTCGCCATTGATTGTCCAGGACGTCTTGAACGTCGCCGACTAACTAAAAGGCGTCATACTCACTGTGCCGTACTCGCAAATGCTGCAAAGGCATTCCAAAACAACAAAGAGGACATGTTTTGGTAGAAAATCAAAGAAGAAGAAAATGAAAGCGAATGTCGGTAAATGTCCTTTGCCTAGGACTTGTATTCCCAGAGAAGTGGTGGACGTCCAACGTTGAACCCCCCATAGTCACTCGTACGCCACACAATTAGCAAAGTAATCAAAGATCACATATTATAAATTGCCAAAATACAATACTCCAAAAGCAAATTAATTCGGAATGATTCTAGTCCTGGTTCATCATGCCCTTGGCCATACCAATGAGCAATCCGTTCGACTTCAGCTTGGCAGATAGCCAATCTCCAAAGATAATAGGACGTCCAAAGAAGCGGAAAAGGTCCACATACATAACACCCCTCGTCTAGGATGGTCTAGGTCAGCTTCTAGCTAATTGTTGCACATGATTAGACACTCACCCGGCCGTTTGTGATAAGAATGGCATCCATGGCTTTGGTATAGTTTTTGAGAGCCTTCTTGTTGTCGCCGTTTGCCTGTATCAAGGCGAAGATGTTTGCGGCAACGACGGGAGCATGATTAGCGGCCTTGATGAGCGTATGCTGCTCCGGGAGTGCAACCACGTCCCCAGCCGCAAAGACCCTCGGGTTCGTCTTGAGCTGCAGCGTTGCGAGTACATCCAGGTGGCCTCCGGCAACCAGCGACTTGTTAATGTTCGCGGCAGATGGAGAGCTGGAAGCGCCAAGGAAATGCGTATTCACGCCCCTTCTCCCAGTGGTAGGAATCTGGATACGTGAGGTTAAGAACAGTGGGCGTCGGTTTTCCAAGAACACGTACGATGAGGTCTGCCGCCACCTTGACGCCCTTGTCGGTCGTGATGCTTCGTCCAGGACTGACTGATTCCGTACCATTGAGAACGTTGGGGGCCAAGGAGCTTACGCTATCTCCACCGATGAACTTCACGCCTCTGCCAGTAAGTCCCGCCTTGACTCGCTCCCGGAAGGAATCGGGGTATGTCTCGTTCAAGGGAAGGGGATTGCGATTGACGACAGTCACCTCTGTGGAGGGGAAAAATTCGACAATTTCACCAGCCAATTCTGAACCGACGGCCCCAGACCCTACAAGCAGCACACTCTTAGCAGTCGCAAGTCGCTCCCTCCAGTTATCCAAATAACTTTTAACGTCTTCTCGCTTGGTAGGCCACCGCAAAGGGCCATTCCATTCACTACCGGTTGCAATAGTGAGGTAGTCCCACTTGACGCGTTCGTTGTTTTCCAATACGATGGCACCACCCTCTTCATTGGCGTTCTCCTCGATCGAAATGACCTTGCCAAACTTAACAGTGCCAACGCGGCCGGCACCACCCTTTTTGTCTTTGCCGAATACTTTGTCGTATGGGATACAGATCTGGTCTTCAAGGTTTCCCTCAGCCGTCACGATGGCTCGTAGGGCAGCTGGATGATGGCGCAAATAGTCGGATTCGGTTATCAGGGTCAAAGAATGTCGAGAAGGATCCAAAGTCTTGTCGAGAGCAGCCGCGACCGTAGTAGCGGCAGCACCACCGCCAACAACCACGACAGAAATTTTTTCAGACATTGTAGATGATGAAGGATGGGTTTGTGGAAAACTTTGGAAGAGAATTGGGGTCGTACTGGGGCCCTCTTATATAAGCTCGTGCTTCTGACAGGCTTGGTCAACAGGCATAAGCAAAACTTCGTAATCGCCATTTAGTCGAATGGGTAAAAATCCCTCGGATTGCCAATAATAAATAGTGAGCTGACTAATAAAACAAAGCATCGGTTGCAATTTGACATGCTTCGAGGCAATAAGAGAATATTATGTGTGATATTATTACGCGCAGTTACTTACGTTTCAGGCGCGCAGAGATCATTGACCATCCATCGAAGTTCTTCGAGGGGGATGTACGTGTGGAAATGAACCCGAGCCCACTGCGTCCATCTGAGGTAAAGCCGGGTCGAATGGTCGGAACTCGTTGGGTGGTCGAGCGCCAGGCAAACGATGGATAATTCCAGGTTGTCGATTAGGATAAAAGGGAGGAGCCGCAGCGTTTATTTGAGAGAACGGTTGTGACCCAGCAAAGGGAGCAGATCTTCGGGGCGCCGGTATTCGAGCATTCGGAACTGAGTGAATCGGATTGCGAAATCCTGCCAATGGGGAGAGTAGAGGGTCATCCGAAATCGAATAATGGGAAAACTGTTCTTTCTCAAATTCAGCCTCTTCGATCTCCTTTCGAATATCCGCCAACTGTTGCTCAAGCTCTGGAACAGTCTCGTTTACAAGCTTGTCCCTCTTTGAAGTGAGTTTTTCAACCCGATTTGAGAGAGTGGTGAGCTCCGATTGCAGGTCGGATGTCCTCTTCTTATCGCTGCGTAGGGCTTGCTCCACTTCGGCGTCTTTCTGTTTTGCGGCCTCCATAACGGTAGCGTGATCAGCCTCGATAGCAGATTCTTTCTTTTGCAATTCTGGTAGCTCGGCTTGGGTGGCAACTGCTTGCGCTTCAATATCCCCTGTCGCTGACAATGTTTGCTTGACGGCCTCCTGCAATGCAAGAATCTTTTGTTTGGCCCGCTGGTCCGCAACGGTCTGCTTTTCTGATGCCTTCTTGAGCGTCTCAATCTCTGCACGTGTTGCGTTTTCGGCTCTCTGGGATTCCTTTCTCTCCAACTTGAGTTGAGAGTCAAGGTCCTTGATCTGGGCATCAAACGACAACTTTCGGAGTCGCAGATATGCTGCTTTTTCTTCGGCAGTGATTGATTGCGGAGGAGATGCTGATTCTGGTGTGATGGGTGGGGTGAGCTCCCGAGAAGGGACTACTTCTGGAGACAGTGGTGATAGGTCATTGATATTCTCCTCTGGCGCTTGTATTTGGTCGAATGACATTTGTTGTGCAAATACTAGGTATATTCTTAATCATTGGGCGATTCTCAATTCTGAAAGCACATACAGTCATTTTCCAAAGTGGCAAAGTCCTTTTTCAACGCGCTCTCCTCTTGCTCTAGCGTGAGTTCTACCTCGTATCGTCTCCCTGGGCGGAGACCATGAAGTATGATTACGGCTTCTGAGCCATCTTCTTCAACGTTGAGAAACGAGTTGTTCCAACTCCCACCGTTAACCTTGATGGTAAATCCGTGAGAGAGAATCTCTCCGACAGATTTTTGTAAACGTTGAGGGATTGGTTCAGCAGAGTGTAGTGCAGCGAGTTCGCCGTCTGTAGCGTCCGCTGCGGTGGCGGAGGACAAAATAAAAGTGGCCGAGATGGACGTAAGCTCTTTGACTTGAATGGCCACGCGGTTTGTCCACGGTCTAATCGTCTCCCAGCCTGATGCACTCATTTTTTTCCGATAAACGCGGGGTCGAGGAGGAAACCAAGGACGAAATGCGATCTGTGCGCGCGTCGATTAGGCGGCTCAGGCCTCATGAGGATCAAAATGGGTAGATACCATTACGATACATGATAGATATAAATACAAAGTGAGAAAGATCATGTTACCGGTTGGCAGTAGGCCAGGAAGACGAGGATCGCGCTTGAGGGGGTTGTCGTAAGTGTCCTCCAGATCGAGGAAAACTAAAAAGGCTTCCCAGTCCAGCACGCACATTCTTGAAGAATGGAGTCGCAAAGATTGCCCAGGTAGCATATATACCACCGGTCACAAACTGGACGATGACCTGGAGCCGGCGTCAGTAATTAATAAGACAATATCGTTGGACAAACCTGGTCTCTCAAAGTCACCCAAATCACGGCTGACCAGTTGATCCTAATTGCTGCAATGGCTATTAGTTCGACGGCTATGGTCGTAAAACGGGTGTTACGCACGAACGCCATAGTCAAATCCAACCGCCGAAACAGCTCCTCCTTTTTCTTCAAGTTGCTGCTTGACAGTTTCCGGTTTGTTCGTTGCCGCTTTGTCCTGCAACGAAGTGACGAAAGGTTTTAATGCGCTCAAATACGCAGATTCAAAGCGAAAATCCTAAAAGAGAAATGTTTTAGTCGTATTTAAATCTGAAAACCTTTGTTTGGTTCTCACAGGAATGGCCGGTAGTTTGATTTTATGTTCTGCACCTTGCACGTCTCCCTGATGGATGACGGCTTGACCACGATATGGATCTCCAGACTTTCCTGGAACTCGATTTAAATCAATGTTGGCGGCCATGATCGTACTTTGCCAAACTTTGGTAGAGGTGGTGCTTGACAACCTTCCTTCCACACACTCGCCCGAGCAGCCAACCATGGGCAAACTTACTATCAATGTAACGGATGAAGCTCTCTTAAAGACGTACAGGATCGGAACTCTCAACCCAACGTGAGTTTATATCACCGTTTTGAAAGCCTTGTAAACTGACGGGCACATCACACCTTAGCAAATGGGAGGATATCGATCACGAAAGTACAGATTCCGTCGCCGGTGCTCTCACAGGTCCTGGAACAAATCAAGACACAGAAGTGGTGGACGCCCTAGGACTGGGCACTTCAATAGAGTGAGTGGTCACTAACGATCACCAAGAGGATTCTGACTGGTGACGACCAGCGTATCACAAATGAATATGAGTGCCAGTATGTTATACTCTCAATGCTTTGCAATAACCTGCATGACTGAATAATGACTGTCAGAGGCCGCTGTTCTCGTATCCTCCAAGTCATTCGACCCGAAAGCATATTTGACTGCAGTCCACCCCAATGCTACTTATCAAGATTTGAATGCTGGCATAAACTATCTTCGCAGGGCCATTGATGCACGCAGTGAGGCCGTCCGGATTCTCGTCGAAGAAAACTTTGACAGATTTGTGGCCGTCAAGTCATCGACAGATGGTGCGTATTCCTTTTCAATGTTATACTCAAGGACCTAAATCTCCCAAGCCTTATACAACGATATGAAGGAAGGCATCCTCGCCGATTCGTCAGAGTTTGCGACCAAGAACCTTAAAGAACATCTGAAAAGTGGGCATGAAACAAATACCACTCGTTAATTAGGCTGATTGTGCTAGATGCTACTACCAAGGCGGATGCCGTCTTCCTTCCGGTCCTCGAGAATGCGGAAAAAGCCTCAAAGCTTCGTTCAACGCTCGGAGTATTCGAGCGGTCAAAATTCTTTTTCAATCTTCCTGGGTCCCTACTGGAATCTATTCAAGCAGGGCGATACGATGCGGCCCTTCGTGACTACAAAAAGGGGAAGTACCTACTAGAATCCCGACCAGGTCAACTGCTGCCCTCGGGATCAGGCAGTAACACCGACCTACAACAAAAGCGCATCTTTGACAAAGTATGGGGGGCTGTAGAGAAAGTGATGGATCAGATGAAGAGCACACTTTTGAACCGCCTAAAAGAGCCATCAAGGCTGCTGGAGGAACATGAAAAGACCATCGAGTAAGAGCACTGGTTTGTGCTTTTCTCTCTTTAACGCTTCGACAGCATTCTCCTGGAACTCAGCACGTCCGACAAACCCATTTGGGTCTACTTTGATAGTCAACACAAGTACATCTTGCAACGAGTCAAGACGGTGTACGACAATGCTCTCATCAAGGTCATTGGTATGTTTTCTGGTCTGCTACCTGATCAAATTCTCATTGTTGCAGATCAACGGACCCAGCAATATCACGACGCAGCGCAACCGGAGAAGGTCGCTGCGGCTTTGGCCGCTAGTATCGCGACTCTAGACAGCCCCAACGTCGATGCCGCTCTAGGTGAGTTGCTGGTTTCCCATGGACACGGAGTAACGCTGACTAGACCAAAGCAAACGGTACTGGCCATGAGGTGTGGACAAGTACGGTGGAGTTGGTGAAAAATCTATCAGAAGTCATGCTATCGACTGTGCCCAACTTTTGGAAAATTGCACGCGGTTACATGGACGGAAAGTATAAAAAGGTTTGGATCCTAACTATGGCGGTATTCTCCCTGCTAACAGATCGATAGCCTGGAGCGCAAGCATCAGGTCGAAGTCCGTCACAATGCCGTACGATGGTGCTCGACATTGTACGATCCTATATTGCATTACTCTCCGAATTCTTCTCTCTCTCCGACATGGCGGCATCCTCCGCGAGCACGAGGAATAGTGCCCTCCCCACATTCCTCCCGACTGGTTCTGACACTCTCACGACCAGCCACTATCTGATCCGCATCTTAGGGGAGATTACAGAATGTATCAATGAGATACAAGGGATGGATGTTTCGGCGGACACAAACTCGAGTCTGCGCCTTTTGCTAGAAACAACGACGTGGAAGTTCGAAGAAACGCTCTGCGCCACATGGTTAAGAGGTGGGTCAATACAACTGTAGCTGATAACCCCATTTATACCTTTACTCAGATTCGAAGCTCTTCTTCCATTTGGAAACTTGGGAACAAAACCCTGCTGACAGGTCAACGACACTCTATCTCGGCAAAATATATGAATTCCAGAAATTCGTGACAAAGGCTGGATACAAGATTGCCAGTGGAGCGACAGACTCGAGCGGGACGAAGCAAAAGCAGATTCCACCCGAGTTTTCGAACAAGATCACCAAGGCGTTTCTTGATTCGTTGTATTCCTTCCTTGATGGCCTCGTCCATCTCGCCTCGGATGATTCTCCCGTCGCTCAGGGCTTGCAGCTGCAGGCGTCCGTCGAAGAAGCGACGGGTGCGGCGCCGCTCTTTGACCTGCGTAAAAATGTGAGTGGAGCTCTTTATATCACTTTGATTACTGAAGAGGGTTCGTAGAATACCCGGCTACTGCTCGTGGTTTCCAATCTGGCGCATCTCAACAAGTCGCTCATTCCGGGAATGCTGAACCAGCTTCAGTCTTCGTTCGGGATTGCTATGGAAGAAGCACGGAGGGTACGTCAAGTTTAAGTAATCATCCTGCACTCTCTCATGGTGTGGCTACAGTCAATCAACGAGGTCGTTCGGGGTGTAGACCGGACGTTGTTCGAGGATTATATCAAACCCAAGAGTAATACTTTGACTGGCCTTATTCGCAAGGGTGTCATTGACAGCGGGGTCGATTGGTCTGAGGTGCAGCGACCAACCGGTACGGAATATTTTTTCAGCATGATATCTCGGAGCTGACGTGGGTTACAGAGGTCCGATACTATATCTACGAAATCCTCATGTTCCTCGTCTCTGTGCACGCAGAGGTGAGCGCCACGGCCCGAAACCTGCTAGAACGGACACTAGCAGCCCTGATTGTGGACACGGTGGAAGAAGCACTACAATGCTTCCGGCAAATCAAGCCGTTTGGACGAGGTGGTATGCTTAGGGTAGGTGTCGTCTCTGTGTGGGAAATCGAGCCGACAACTAACTCTGGGCGTGTGTGGTTTCACAGGCTACATTGGAAATCGAGTTTATGCACCAGACAGTAGTCCAATACGTCAATGATTCAGCTAGTCGCACGCTAACAGAGATTTACACGACGATCTCGAATGCGTATACGCAACGACAGGCTGCGACTTCGCGTGGAGGGGCAGACGAGGGCTTGCAGCAAGAGTTGGCGGGGGTAAAGCAGACATTGCTAGAGACGAGACGGATAACTGCTATCCAGTTCAAATGTTTCCGTCGACCGAAAGATCGAGCGGGGGCACAGCAGACAGGAGGACAACCAGGACAGCAACAAGCGCAAGCGCAGGCAGCTTAGTGCGTTTGGATCGGAGGGTTGGTTGGCAGATTGGCTTGGTTGCGCTATTTTATTTTTGGTAACTATTCATGGAAAGGTTTTGGCGGGCTAGGTCAGGTCTTGGGCTCTCAGGGTCCTAAAATTGGCTAGGCAGGCGCACTGATTCTTTCCCATCACTACGCGGGATTAATATTATCATGTATATCTGTTTCAAAAATTTGCTGGTTTGCTTGTTCATTTTTGCGAATGAACCAGCGAGTGTTTACCGTCCTCCGTCGGTTTATTGACCGCAGTCTCCGAAACACCAATCTATTGCTGGGCTGAGCCCTCCTTAGGCGCCACCTTCCTTGGGTCTGTTCAATTCCGTCTGTCTTTGAGTTGGAAAATGATGCAAAGTTGTTTAATGCCCCTTGTCCCTGGGTGACTTGACAGTGGCGCCGTTCTATGGGGAGAGTGGAGCTCAGGGGATCCGCCCTTGTTCTGCAATTTGATTTTCCAAGAAAAAACCCATGTCTTGGAACCGGAGCTTCGTTCCTTGAGCTTCCTTGAACTTCTGTTGGAGTAACGTAGCCTCACTAGAAGTAGTGGATTTTTAGAAGAAGATGAGTGCTTCTACTGCATAGTTTCTCATGGTTATAATGGTTTCTCGTGTATTTCCTGGAATAACTAGCTCCCTCCGTTACAGGGACGGAGGCCAATCGAGGTTGAGCCGACCCGACGTCGGTAAGGACCAAAAACAGATTGCATTGGGCAAGTGAATTGGCGGACGCCTGCCTCAACCGGTCACCCCTGAGGCGCGGCTAGTATATAGCCTGGGAGGGCACTTTTACTTGTATAAAACCCAGGCCATCAAAACCAGTTCCCTCCGTCTTGTTAGGATTCCCCCCTGATCTCCTTCACCCCCCACTCTAACTTTTCATCTATCACCAAACTTTTTACTTTTGAATATGCGTTTCTCTGTTGTCGCTGTCCTCCTTGCCGTCACTGGCTCCGCTCTCGCCCTCCCTGCCGTAAGTTGTTCAGTTAACGGTTAACCAACTCAGGCGCTTACTCGTTCTTTCATAGAAATTCCCAGTTGCTGCTACAACCACCACCACCACGGAGGAGGCTGCTACCAGCACCGAAGTACCATCTGATCCCGCAGCAACGGGAGGGGATGCCAGCGCCAACGCCTGGTACTACGGTGGATGGTAAACTGCTGCTACTATGAGCCAGTTATTGTGAGTCTATCTTTTTTTGGATTCTATCAATTATCTCACCATTTAAACCAATCTGCCAGCCCCGACCGACCGAGCCCTCCTCCAACTGTCCAACAACGCATATACTCTAGACCCCAATCGACTAAACTGAATCCTCTCGACAAATCTGTCAACAACAAACGTTGCGACTAGGATGTTTGATGGATTTTCCCCCCTGTCAATCCGAAACTGACATCCTGTCTACCCACGCTCGCTACCAACCAATCAACCAACCCCCCGCTTCTCGGACTCTCTGAAGCTCGCAGCTAGCTGCAGTTTCTTCTTCTTCTTGACGGTTCGAACTAGTCCCTCCTGCTAGATCTGTCTTTCTCTTTTTTGGGCATGCTAAACGAATTGTTTTGTATGCCACAGTATAAAACATTCATTGAAATAATACTCTCTTTTCTTTTATCTATTGCGGGCAATCATTCTTCCTCGGGCGGCTTTCATCGGACCTGGATCTGATCCGCGTGTCTGTACGCCTGCCTACTGATGGTTTGATGGCCTGGCCCCCAAATCGAGAGCAGAGCGCGCGTCGGGTGAAGGGACTCCTCTTCCGCCGAAACATGTGAGAGATTTGAGATCGACAAAGGGGGTGGCGTTCAGGTATATTATTACCTCAATCTTACGCAAGAGGTATGTATCGGAAAATGATCATAATCCTAAATCTAGACGAGCCTTTCATTACAATGGTGGGAAACGGCCATCCGGAGGCGGACGTGCGCTCTGTTGCGCTGCGTGCCTTGTTCCTAAAGCCAAGCAGGTGGCGGCCTTGACCGGCGTTATTCGATTTTTGCCAGGTAATTGCGTCCAACGGCCGTGGATGCCTCTGACAATCTTATAAAAAGTCGCTCTGTTTTCTGCCCTTATTCCCTCAGTTTCGCTTCTCTTTCTTCTCTTTACAACCCCCGCGAACTACTTTGAGGTATGCCACTCCTTCCCGGGAATCCCAAGCCAAGGCTGACATGCTCCTTCTTACAGCTAGAAGCATTCGCCCGGACCACTAAAAAACCAAAAAACCTCTTCGCAAATAAAACACATAATCCACACGCACACCATGCAAGCCATTCGCATC
>KN824277.1:1442481-1545402 GCA_000827415.1 Serendipita vermifera MAFF 305830 | reverse complement strand
CTAAACAATCAGGGGTCCGCCTGCCAGCACCCTTGCCAGGTCCCTATCATTGATTCGTTGATGAGATGTCACCCATTTTCTATAAAGGGGCTCTCTGCGTTCTGCTCTTTCCGCCCTATAGTCTCTTCCCCCCTCTCACAGTGCTTGTCTTTACATTCCAGCGAACTACCTGAGGTATGCCACCCACTCCCCCCTCTCCAATGGGATTCCAAGGCTGAGAGCTGACACGCACTTCTTACAGCTAGAAGAAGCCAGACGTGCGACCCAAACCAACCAGCCAGCCAAAAATCCAAAAGACGTTTTGAAACACGCTCACTATGCAAGCCATCCGCATTCTTACCGCACTCTTCTTCGCTGCCGTTGCTATCGCTGCTCCTCTCCCTGCTCCCGATTTCCCTGTACCCGCAACCACCACAGACACTACCGCCTCAGCCACTGCTACCGGTGGTGATGCAACTCCTGACACTTGGTGCCCAGGTGGATGGTACTGCCCCGGCTGGAAGCAGTAAATAAGCCATCGTGGATGATGACGACGACGACGAGACTTATTGATTAGTGTCTTCTGTGTTTACTTTACTCCGTTCCTTTGGTTTTACCATAGTGGTCACAGCCTAGCTCCTACTTCACCGCTTGTTACTCTATCTCTCTCAGTCTCACTCTCGATCCCATGCCGATGACCCCCCGACGTTCTTCGACCTGGTTGCGCAATGTTCGCGCCTAGTTTGAACACTGGTCCTTTCCCGGTGTAATCCTGGACACTAGTTTTTACCTTCCTTCGATTCAGTCTACAAAGTTGCATGTAGCGTCCACTCATTCCCTTAATCAGTTGTTCCCCCTCGTATTCTTCTGTGTGCGGCATTGTTACGCCTCTAAAAGTCTCTCAAGAATCATTGTATACAAAAACAGTGTTGATCCAAAACTGCATTAAAAAGTCTAAGAGTATAGTAAAGATTGAGCCCAAGACCTCATGGTCCATATCGAGGCTCGACATGAGAAATTGCGGATCGGTAATCTGCTTTTCTCAAACAATCTCGCATGCCACCACCTCCGCCGCCATCATTGATTCCCATCAACACCTGCACAGGGGTTTCAGGGCACCTGGGCTCATGCAAGGGCACGCGACACCATTAATCGTCCGCCGCCGCGCCGCCACCGTCTATAACGTGATTCTTGAAAGAGTACGGGCAAAGGGGACTCTTTTCCATGTATACGAGTCCCCCAAACGTGCACATATTTGACAGGTCAGAGTGTCAGGCCAAGGCCATAATCACATATAAAAGCTGTGAATTGTTAGCACCCTTGTTTGAGGTCCAGAACGGGGACGATTGTACTCACTCGACCAGCCGGGTAACGCCCCCTTGCCAGTGCTCGACCCGTCTCTTCGCGATCATACTCATTGTGCTTTCTTGTGTACCCACAAAACCGGCAGCAAACCCTTGTACCGCAATCTCGACGACGGTCCGATCCCATAGTGCCTGGTAATATTTCTCCTTGGACGTGCCCTCCTTTTGCTCTCCGTCGGGTCCAAGCTCCAGCGCAGGTGGGAACTTTACACGCCTCCATCCATACCGTGCAACTTCACTCCACCACTCCTCGTTCGTCTCATCACTCGTGACGATGACTGGAATCCTATACGCTAGCCCAGCTTTGACGCCGACCCCACGCGCATGCAGCTCACGTTCAACCTCTTCAATGAGCCGTTCAAACGTCGCTAAATCAGGCGCACATCCATGACCAGGCACGCCACCTCGCGCCGAACACTGTTGTACGAAATCGCCATGGCGCGCATGTACCGCGATGTACGGCGTACGCACGCGGTCACGTTCCCGCAGGGCCGCTGTATCGTGTGGGTGGTACGTCCGTCCGTCCCGGTCTTCGCGGAAGTCTGGGTCTATGCTGAGCGGTGGTAAGATTTCGGGTGGGATGACTTCGAGTGTTTGCGCGAGTGATTGACGGACGAGAGACCGGATTCGGTCACTCCAGTGGGCGTGTACGCCTGCAAGGTTCCAGGCTGGACTGAAATTGTCTTTCCATTCCCAGGGGTTTCCGGATGAGACCCGGTAGAGGAAATCGTAGCAGGTTAACTGGGTGTCTGGTGCGTGCTGCACTTTGTTGTATTTGCCTGGGACAGTCGGTCGGAGTGGCGTGGACGAGAGTGGATTTGGGTTGTGTGGCGTTGCGTACGAGAGGAGCGCGAGGTCGTTGAACTTGACGTGTGATTGATCTTCGTGCGGGTTGGGCGGTAGTATGCGCGCTTGCTCTGGAATCGGGGTGTGGGATATGTCTGTTTGGTAGGTAAGAAAACAACATAAACAAGACTGACATGTGGCCACTCACCGAGGTTGAGGTGGTCTGGCACAAACGCATTGTCATACGGCTTGTTTTGGTCGGGGGTTGAGGTCATCCAGACACTCCAACACCCAATCTCATCCCGACCGTCTGCTTGGACTGTACCATCTCCACCTGTTTTACCGGCCAAACCACGCAAGTCTTTTACATCTTGCCATTCGAGCATCTCCTTGTTCACACTCCGGGCCCAACGATCGACATCGAAAAATTCGCTCACAGGGTGAAATCCTGAGAGGTAGAAGATATGTGGACGAGCGACAAAGGGTGGAAGAATGGGAATACGATGTGGCGTTAGGAGGGAGAGGTAGACGAGGTTGGTAATGGCCATAAATTGATTCGTGAATCCGCCGTCCCCCCAACCAGTAATATATTGATATTCAGGGCGTAAATTGTCTATGTGTGTTTGGTTAGATTTGGTCGTGATCGAAAATAACTCGGCGTCAAGAACGTTTACGCACCCCGAAAGTGAGTCGTCGCATTGCCCTTTAACAGCTTTTCGACATTGTGCATTCTTGCAGATTTTTCATATTCCCATGTTGCTTCTTCATCTTCTCCGCTCCAACGAGTAGTGTCTTGGTTCTCGTCCAGCCAGGTATCGCGGCTGCCAGCGGAATACATGCCGTTATCAAAATCGGCGTCGGACAGTCTCTTTGGTCCGGGAAAGACATTTTGCATGCGTGCAGAATTACATAACGAATTGATGGCCTTGTTGGAAATGCCGGAGACAGAGTGCTCCTCTTTGAAATTGACAAATTTCAAGAGAAGTAGGAAAGCAAGAATAAAGCCTAAAAGTAGGATCCGTCTTGGAGGAACGGAAATCATGAGTGCCAGCTATTATTAAATCCGGCTGCTGCGGTACGGTTTGGCGGAGTTTTGCAAAAAAAGTACAGACGGATGTGAGTGATTTGAGTAGAATAAGAACGAATGTAATGTATGGATTTGGGTCGAAGCCAACGTTGTAATGCAGATAGAGGTCAAGGAAGGAAGACGTCCGGTCCTATTTCCAAATGTCCCCCCTGGCATGAACCCTGACATGGACTACTCTTCCCACCCGACCACCTTACTATTTGCCAAACACACAACGAAGTTTATGAAATTCAAACTGGATTTGGTTGTAGAAAGACCCTGTTTGCATAGTGGCCGTCGCTATAAGCCTGGTCATGCGGCGTGAGGATCGTCGCAAGATGTTCAATCGAGTAGCCTCGCCTTAGAATTGCGCCGCAAAGAGGTCGGAGATGACATATGATTGTGTTCTTTGCCAATTCACGGACGCCACGCATTGTAGCAAGGCCGAGGTGCACGTACAATGATAGGAAACCTTCTATTGGTCCCGGGCTTCTAGAGTTCCCCACTAATTGCTCTCCAACTGACGATTCCGATCCTGGGGCGACATCGTACTCTCTGTGTCGCGGCCAGACAAACCCCCTTAAACCGCACCTTTGCTGCGAATTCGCATGTCTGATCATTGGGGTATGTTTCTCAGAGATATCAGTACCGATAAGTGACTAATGAAGACACAATAGGTCAACAAGGTTCCCCCGTTGGGCCAGCAATGGTGAATGACTACCCCTGGTCTCCGTTTCAACCTCGGGATCAACAGTTCAACGTCTACTCAACAGACTATCAAACGCATGTCACATCAACAGCGTTGCATTATGGGCAACCGATATTCAACGATCCTGCGTACCCCACATCAGAGGTCCACGGATCACCGTATGGTTACGGTCATCTGGAGTACCAAGCAAATGACGTGATATATACTCAGCCTGGATATCCAATTCCTAGTGGTACCGTTCCGATGTATGATGAAAGTTATACTGGTATACGCTCAGGATCGTTCAGCAGCGAATCGAGCATTCAATCGAGCTCGAGCTATTCCTCTTCAGGCTCTCAAGGTTACTCTCCTGCCATGCAAATGCTTGGCTCTGGATCAATGCGCCAGCCCTTAGTCGCGGACCCCCGAGCCCCGTATTTCCAAGCATATCCTGATCAAACGGAAACTCCATCTTCATATTCTACAGGTTATTCTTTCGCATTAAGTGGTTCATTTACCGACACTCCGCCCTCCTTCGGACCAAATGATTACTTTAACGATCAACCAGCCAGTGCCTTGCCGGATCCCACGTTCCAGTTTCCGCCTCAGCAACCAGTCCCTCCCTATATCCAACCTCCCAAATCCGTTTCCATCCCGCAAAACATGCAGTTTACGGCGCCAATCTCGGGACAGAGCCCCCCTCTCATTCATCCCCCTGTAAGCGATGCTCCTATTCTTGCCCCCGCTCCTATTCCACTTCACACTCCTCAACCTCGTCGCCTATTCCAACCTCCTCTCCAATTCGACGATTATACTCCTGCACCTTCTCTTGAACAACCCCTTTTTGGATCCTCTGACCATGCGCATTCCTCTCGAAATAATGACGGGTACCCTCTCCATTCATTCGCCCCCAAATCTGCCCCCAAATCGAAACCACTTGTGCCCGCCATTAAACCCGCTCCTCTCCCTCCTCTTCCTTCTCGGCCCTCGACGCCTAGTACAAAAGACACCGTCGAGTATGATACAGTCCCAATGCGAACCCTGGCCGACGTCGGTCGCCAGTCTTGGCCATGCAAGTATGAAGCCCAGATATTCACCGCTGAAGAGTAGGTCACTCTCATCCCATGCTCACCGTTTTACTCACTTTCGTTGGATAGTATGAGGCTACCGGCTGTCAAACGTAGACGAATCTATATCAATTCTCTCGAGCAAGCCTGTAACCAGATGTACGCCCTCCTGGAAAAATATGGACTGCAGACTCCAACCCAGTCGAGTCCAAGAGGATCCTATCTTTCTCGTAACCCAAAGTCGAGGGATACAAAAGTTCGTAGCTCAGTCACGGCATCGTTCGAGCGCTGACTAGATACATCGTAGTTGACCATTGTGAAAGCAAAATACGAGGAAACGCTCCTTCGCGAGCACATTGTGTCTCTTACAGAGGTGATCTTTTGCCAGTTATCATTTCATCTGCAATTACTAATGGCTCCTTCAGAAGAAAAATGCCCGCGCAAATTATGGTGGTCCGGTTTCTCATCACCCACACTCCATCACGGCTCTCAACTAGACCAGAGTGACGGACTTGTACTTTCGATCCTTCGTGTACTTTCTTGTTTCTTGCCTCAAACCCTATACGGGCACGGGTAGGGCCCTATACCGAGTATAGCCATCTCATCCGTCAGTCCGTATAATAATTCCAAATCGAAACTCCGATTGTCATTGTACATGCCAAAGAAGATTATATTTTACCATAATTTGCCAAAAATAAGATCGTTCCAAAGCGAAAGCTTTATAGGTAAGGGAGCCCCTATGCCATTCTCGTGCTCTCTGTGTCCCCTTTACGGTGAACAGAGCTTCTAAACAACGACCAACCTAACCTCCGAGGACTGGTCGTAGCCTTCCGAGTCGAGGAAGAGTCCATGGAAGTCTCCTTCAACAAGGGGACCGCATCAGCTGGAGGAACCTGGACAGTTCGGCCTTCTTTGGAGCTCTGGATGGCTAGCTCCGTTATCAACATGGTGAGCTCTGCCTCGCTCCATTGAATGGCAGGGGTCGCATTGGTCCGGATGGTCGCAAACAAGTTCATGTACAAATCCTGATATCTCCCTCGTTCTGATTCGATGGGAATTGACACAATACTGCCGCTGCTGTGGTTGTTTCCCGTCTGTGCAGAGCTTTCGCTCCCGTTGTCGTCGCCGGACGTGGAAGAGGCCGATGAAGAGGGAGGAGTCGATATGGTTTCCAATGTTCCCCAAATATCGGGTGATTCTATTGCGAAATCAGAGAGAGCAAACGCAGCTGCACCGTGCTGTTTCAATTGCTCCTCTTGAGGGTCGATACCATATTTGGAAAATGTCCCATGGGAACCACGAATGGAGTAGCGTAGTTGGTTTTTACGAAGAGAGAGCAAATGGCCGCGCAGGATGGCGGTTAAAACGGTAGGGCGTTTGTCCGTGCGGGCATAGTGAAGGATGACCGTAAACTGATCGCGGTTATGTGAGTGATTATACGCCTGAACGAGGGATACAAATGCTTACATCGTCGTCCACGCTCAAATCGCCTGTACCTCTGATGTTTTGAATGAAGCCAGTAACACTGGTCGGTCGTCCAAAGCAATGCAAGGCTTGGTCGATGAGATGAGGTCCAAGACTATAAAACTGTCCACCACCGGGAACAGCCTGTTCCTTCCAAGTGCCTTTTAGATAGTCCCGATAACGATCATAGCTAGGTGAGATCCGTTAGCAGCTGTGTTGTATGTATCAATGCAAGCTCCTTACTGCGATTCAAAATCGGTAATGTCGCCTAGTATTCCTTCTCTAATGAGCCGTTGCACTGTGAGAAAGTCCGAGTCCCATCGTCTGTTCTGGAATGCGTAGATGATGCGTCCGCGTTCTTCGGCCAACTGTCCCAATATCTTGGCTTCGTTATGTGTTGTTGTTACAGGCTTATCGAGGAGAACTATAAGGGAGGATAAGAATATATGAGATTTGTAGGCAATAATAGCTCACCATGCTTGCCCGCTCCTAATGCAGCCTGAGAAAAGTGTACCTAAGTACAATAAAATGCTGTTTATATGAAATTTTATACCTTTGCAAACTCGAAATGTGTGTTCGTGGGAGTCGCAATAACGATCTGTGATTGGTACGGGCTGTGGCTGAGTGGAGAGAGTGGAGTGACACCCGGAGAAGACACCCACCAATTCGATTCCCTGATCTGCAAGAACAGAGTTATAGTTTGAAGTGAATTTAGTGTTGGCGCCAAACTTGGCTGCAAAGGAAGCGTCGTTTGCGCTACCGGGACGATGTGGGGAGGTGTCTACATCGACTACGAAGCAAAGAACAAATAATTCAGGTAGACTGAGTATCAGAGGAGTATGGAAGCCTGAGCCGGCTATCCCAAGGCCAATCAAAGCCGTGCGGATGGGTTGGTGAGATGTCATTTTAGAAAATTGGCGTAGAAATGATGCGAGAAAGGATCTCGCTATTCGATAGTAATAGAAGCTGTGGTTTGTACTGTGATAGGGTTGCTTGGGGGTAGACCAAAATGCAAGGAAATGGCGAATCCATTGGGTTCGAAACTTTTAACGGCGCACAAACGTTTGGCCGACTGACGGCGGTGATTAGCAATACTCCCAATCTGATTAGCAATCGCCGATAGACATGGTTATGTTGGAGCCAATGATATCGACCAGAATATCGATCCAATTTTCAGCTGACATCACAAGGAGTCTCAGTTTTTCTCGTTCGATGATGCATTGTGACCGCTAGATCTTCGATACATGCCTTGATTCTCATCGGATCGACGTGCGCAATCTTCTAGCAGTGCCACCCGGGTCCTACTGCGTAAGCCGATTTTTGGGCGCTTTTTGACTGGCTCCTCGATGCATACACAATTCGATAAACGGCATCGCTCAATCTGTCTATTTTTGTCTAGTACTGTACAGATGGGACATCAATGGTCCTTCCTTCTTTCGAGCTTTGCACCGCGAGGTCTACAATCAACATGACCATTGCCGCCTGACTCCATTTGACGGCCATTTCGGAGTTGTTACGTATAGCCCCTGCTAAATTCTTGTATAGCTCTTGGTAAGCACCTCTTTCAGACTGGATCCTATTGGGTGTTTGCAGATAAAGGTGAGTAAGCATTTGAATACACAAGAGAAAAGGCGAACCTCGATTTTATGGGTTCATTGTCTCCTTCTTTCTCAACGACTTCGAGTTCGGCTTGAATATCATCCGACTCTTTTCCAAACCAATCCTTGCCAAATGCCTGAACACCCTTTTCTTTCATCTGCTCCTCTTGAACGTCCAGACCATATTTTACAAACGTTCCCTTAGATCCACGAATCGTGTAACGCAATTGAGGCGTTCGCTGAGACAAGGGATGGGCGCGAAGGGTCACCGTAAGCAGATAAGGGTTTGTGTCTGAGCGGGGGTAGTGCATGATGATAGTAAACTAGTCGTATTAGTGAGCGAAAATAAGAAGTTGTATGGTTAAATTGACGTACGTTGTCGTCGACGCTATCGTCCCCTATACCCCGCAGGTTTTGTATAAACGCGGTGACCTTCGAAGGCCTGCCAAAGGAGTGCAGAGCTTGGTCTATCAGGTGTGTTCCCAAATCGTATACAAGACCCGTCCCTGGTGAGGCCGTCTCCTTCCAACTACCCTTTAGGAAGTTGCGATAACGATCATAACTGCAATGCATCAGAAAGGAACGATTCAGAACGACTCATGCTTACTGTGATACAAAGTCGGTAATATGACCCAATGTTCCCTTTTCCAAGACTTTGCGAAGAGTGAGATAGTCCGAGTCCCAGCGACGGTTTTGAAAGGCATAGAGCACGAGATGTTTGCGTTGGGCAATCTCTCCCAGTTCTTTAGCTTCCTCGTATGTCGTGGTAACCGGTTTGTCCACCAAGACTGTCGGTCAATGGCTGTTAGAAATGCTGACAATAGAGAGGCGATACAATCGTCCTCACCGTGTTTGCCTGCCTCGAGTGCTGCCTTATGCCAGCATGTAAGAAGCGATGATATTCAGACAGGGCACCTACATACCTTTGCAAAGTTATAATGTGTTGCGTTAGGGGTGGCAATGATGATCTATAAGGGTTCCGCAACGGGCGACATGATCGTCATACGTCCGGTCTGGTTAGGATTCGCAAAGGGTTTGCCTCAAACGACGTACCAACTCGATGTCTGGATTAGATAACAGGTCTTCATACTTGCGTACTAAGTTTACAGACACTTCGAATTTACTCGCCACCGTTCCCTGGGGCCTGTCAGCCGGTGGCGTCCTTTCCACAACCGAATGCAACACAAAGAGCTCAGGAAGGCTTAGCACGAGCGGAACATGGAAGGCTGTAGCTGCGAGTCCTGCACCAACAACTCCTGTTCGGATAGGATTCGTCATCTTGGAGGTTGATTGGTAAGAGGGTAAACGATGCAGGCGTAACCTTCATCTTCACCCGCCGGCATCGTATACCGAAGCCACAATTAGGAAGAAAAAAACGTAAAGGCAAAAAGTCAATCGTTCTAGCCGTTGATTGATTTTTAACCACGATGATATGGAGTTGGGGCCCGGAAGGTGGCTTGTGACAATCTAAGACCCTCTAGTGGCGGAGGTTCATTGAAAGGAGGCGATAGAATCTCATCTTATCGGTTAATTTTCTTACCATTAGTCACGTTTGATTCTTTGGAACCACCGGGCGATCCATCCATGGGCTTCTCCGACTCCGCCTCCTTTCAACGGCTAGGAAGGGGGAGCATAGACACGCCGCTATCACAATAAAAACGCACACGTGAGTAGAGGACAACTCAATTCTGATTGGGAGTGTGTGCTCGGCCGTGACCGCAACAACACGTTGTTTGTGCATTTCCAGCCCCGAATGTGGCCAGTCTCCCCGTTGGCGGTTCATTTCGTCGCGAATGCCGGAAAGTTCAAAGCTCGGATCCAAAGTATACATTCAACATCTTGGTCCCCTCCACTCCTACGCAACACCCTCGGTTCCTCAACATCCTCCTGCTACCCCCTTCCCCCCCTTAGAGACTTTCTCCAATGCCTCGTTTCGAACCTGTCATTAATCAGTTTCTTGCACCAGAAGATTTGAGTGCTATGGCGGCTGTGCCGTCCAAACCTGCCCGCCCTCAACCGCGTAAGAAGAGCAACAGCATCTCCGCCTTGGAGCGCATCGGTGTTCTTACAGAGGCCACACAACGTGTCAAGAGACGCATACGTAGCGTCATTGCAGGAGCTGTCGGCGCCTCAACAACCAGAACAAAACGAAGGGTATGCATCGCCTCTTTGGTAGAATGGCGAGAACAGACGAAACCTGATTGGACCCCACTATAGAGCTGCGATACGATGCATGTTGACTATGTTTGGAATGGATGGTTTGAGCCTTCCAGTGCTCCCATCGAACCCACACCGCAGCCGCAGGCCGTGCCCCGACCTCGCCAAACCGACCTACCCAATTTTGTCCCCACAATCAACCGATATTCTGTGAATATGGATGCAGAATCAATCTCAGATGTATCTATGAACCTCGGCGAATCCGAGGACGAGGGTGCTTCCACCCCTCGTGCCAACAGCCCCGAACCAGGGACCCCGGTAGCATCGACCAAGAAACTCGATTCAAAGCCAACCAACGAAAGTGAAAATGACGAAGAGGGAAATGATCATCAAGATCATGATGATTGCGAAAATGAGGAAGACGATGAAGGCGAAGACGAGGTAGACACACCCTCCAAGGACAAATCGGAGAAGAAAGTCTCCCAGTCAAACCAGGAAGATGATTTGATTTCATTACGCTCTCCTATGGATGAAGACCCGAAATCTGCATTCACTCCACAAGCCACCTCTCCGTTGGTCTTGTCCTACGAAAGCCCGAGGAAGCCAACAAAGAGCTTTATTCCCGCACTAGAGGAAGACTCGGATGAGCGTAGCCCATCGCTGGCGAGCCGAACATCCTCTAATGAGAGCTCACCCCCGAAGACACCTACGACAAAGCTAACTCTCATCACCAATTTCAACCCTACACCACCTCCAGTTGAACCTCTTATCTTACCTGGAGCCTTTGGCATTGTCACCGAATCTCCGGTGGACGTAGGCTTTGACTTTGGACTTGTGAGATAATCCTACGCTTTTAACCCCAATGCTAAAACATTGCCGTATGCATTTCAGAAGCTCAAAGAACTCGATTCGATGGAAGTCATTCTTCCAACCGCGATTTCACAAGATGGGTATGCTCCATACGTGATCCCTCAGCAAACTTTCGAGGTGGCGCCAAATCCTGTCCTCCTTCCGGCACCAAAGTTGGTAGAGAAAAAGGTATGCATCCTTTCAGAAGCGAGATTTTTTTGCTGACGGTTATCCCTAGACTGGCCACAAGGTATATATTATACGACTATCATCCTTGCTCCCACGACTGACAGACCGCCCATTCACAGTCTAGGAGAAGTTCTAGAGCTTCAGAGACTGAGACCATTGTCTGCTCGCCTAGGCGTGCATCGATACTCGCGGCAAAGAAGAATTCGCAAGGTAGCCTCAAGGCTGTCGAGCGCTCTCAGGATCTGGTATCCCCGACTACAGTTCTTCGCGCCCAAATAGACTCGTTACCGGCGGAGCAGGATGACACCGTTCACGTGCGTTGAGTCCCTTTTTTTTTATGTTAGGACCCGTTATCTTATAGATTTGGATTAGGCCTGGGGAGTCTGGAAACTCCAAGCAACAAGTCCATTTTCGCATCGGAACAGCTCCGAATATAGCGTGCTTACCATTCAACACTCATTCGACTCCCAATAGCGACGCCATGCTTTTCCCTAACCACCGATCGCCCGGACGCCAAAGATAGCCAGCGTTGCTTCGCGTCGCCAGCCAGCCCGCCCGTACGCTAGTCGTCAATCTGCGATTAGACTTGATTTGCGACGGTGGGCAATGGTGACCATCAGCGCCGGCTTTTCAACTAGGCTCAAGGTCGATTCTTTTGGGTGGGGAAGCGTGTCGTCGCCACAACTCGCGCCCTCGAAGGTTGGCTGACGACAGGGCTCAGCTTTGACGGACATCCGGGATATCCGTCGCCTCCTGTCTCCGCCTGTCGGAGGCGGGCACGTTCCCGCCCTCCCAGCCCCGAGGACGATAATCGTTAATCGATGGCAACGGCATAAACTATAGGGTATACTTATCCTACTTATGCACGAAGGCGACCTCGCGTGGCCTCTGCGATCGATCCTAATTTGGGCGAAATGAATGAGATAAAGCTTTTTGACGTACAAGTGGCCCTTGCCCGGGGCGAGGAGTGCCATCAGCTGTAGGTCTGCCCTAGAAGGCAGATCTGTCGACGTCGACGTCGACAAATGAATGCTCTGGAGTCATTTCACGGAGGATATCGTTATTCCTCGAATTATGGACCTTTATGACAGTGTATGCTTCCGGTTCCTGTAGACCAGAGACCTCATGGAATTATGACAACGAATTTACTTCAAGTAATTTTTTGAGGACAATGAGATTTCATATCAAGAATCGGGTTATCGGTACACAAGGTTCTATGCAAAATTATAATTGGTGACACAGGAGGCATCCGGGGTTGGTACACAAGTGCGAGAGTAAGAAAAACGTACTCGAGTTTAGAGTAGGGAACGTGGGTGTTTGAAACGTCAGAAAAAGATTCTCGTTTTTTTCCGTTAAGCAGCAGGAGAGAGCCAAATCTAAAAGAGGAAACAGGAAGTATTGAATCAGAGGCCTATGCCGATGCCTTTGCCAGCAGCTGCAGAGCCTTTTCGACTGTGTGTACGGCTATTCGTCCGCAGGCTGTCGTCGTCATCTTCATAGTAATAGGGAGTAAATGAAGCAGTGGATGCCCTATGTTGGTGGAGGGTTGGTTGGTGGAGGGTAGGTGACTGAGCACGCGAGTATGGATGCGGCTCCTGGTATGTCACTTGTTGCGGATGAATGGGTCGTGGTAGAGTATATGTGTAAGCGGTTGGATCATCTTGTTGTTGTTGCTGTCGTTGCTGCTGCTGCTGTTGCTGTTGCGCGGGTTGCTGCTGGGGGATCTGCGGCAACTGGCGGGGAAGCGAATAGTTGGTGCTTGGGTTGGACAAGGAACCTTGACGAGGAATATGGCGTGGATTTGCTCCAAACTCGAATTCCACCTTGCTATCCCTATAGTCGCGGGGCACCTGCTCCTTACGCTCCATCTCTGATGGCTTAGGCATCGTCCCCAAGTCGGGAGTGTCAGGCCCACTGCTTCCGGCAGATTTCTCGCGCGCAATCTCGATAAACTGGTCATCGGTCGCGTGATGCGTGTATTGATCGACGAAAATCTGCACGGGTGCAACAGCGCGTGGGTTGTTGTTGACGTTGTTGACGGTGGTGGCCTCTTGCGTGCGTACGCCTTTGCTGCGCGAGCGCGAAGACGACGATGCGGTGCGGCGAGCCCACGGTGTTGGGCCGAGACGACGAGTGCAGACGTAGATGACGGTGTTGGCGGTACCCATGAGCCAGAGGAGGCACATGAAGCCCAGCATGACCGACAAGCTGACTTTGACGTTCGAGTCGACTCGAGAGATGGCGATGGGGAGAATGAGGACGAGGTAGACGATTGGGTACCAGAGCATCTTGATGGCGAGCGTCTTGAGCTGGAGGGCCCGTCCGGATACCTGATTGGTAGACATTTGAGTCTGACCCTGGGCGGGTTGCTTGGGTTCTCCAATGACTTTGGCATTCGTTTTCCTTCCGCGTTCCGTCGTATTGGTATTTTCAGACACACCCGTGGAACCCGTGTCTGGGCGCGCCGTAATGACAATGCTTTGGACTGTGGCGGTTGAAGGCTCCTCCGGCACGTCAAGGGTGGCTTTAGCGTCCGAAGTCCTAGGGGGGATGCTGGCGAGGCGGATGGAACCAGGCATGCGTCCAACGCTAGCCGACTTTGTCGCATCGGAAGAATGAGAGACCGTATTTGGATTTCCACCAGAATTGGCAGAGGGACGGTGTAAACGTCCCCAGGAGAATTGACCGAAAAAGTCGCGAATTGCGTTGGTGCTCCTGCGAGGTGGGGCTTTGAGCCTCCACTTGTTCCCGTCAACGACGAGGACACCAAAGAGGACCATGGCGACGAGGAGATAAAGCACGGTGATGATAAAGGCGGAGAGGAGCATCTGGTAGGGCAACGCGTGAGTCTTCGGCGACGTGCGATTCCATGTCAAAAAAACGTACAGGGACATAGTGGAGGTAAATTCGAGCATTTTTGTAGTAACCGGTGACAAAGCACCTATTGGACAGTTTTAGGGGTGGCGCCTCGGTAACGAAAAATTAAAAGTCACATACCACCCGCCAGCAATTGCATAGAACGGACCCGCGGTTTCGTTTTGAATTGCAATGGGACCAATTATGGCTGATAGTTATTGCCGTCAGTACTAAGGCCAAGAAGAAAAGAAGCGCTGCCAAAAGACTCACTCAGGACAACGCATAGTGTCCATCCAGTGGCAATTAAAAGAGCGACGGCTATCGTTGACATTCGTTTCCCTAGTGGGTTTTTTCATGAAACGTTACGGAGAGAGAGGCCAATGGGAGTCGGCGGTCAGCGGCGGTATGCAGCAATTTCCGATTCAAGACTCACCGAGCACAACGGTCCAAAACGTATGAATGGCGACGACAGCGTTCCAAAACGCGGTTCCCAGGTCACCAAACATGATCATGGCTGCTTGAGCTGTACACAAGGGACCGGCATCGATTTGTTTATTTGCGGCCCAGACGAGCTGGAACATGCCGGAAAGGCCTTGAATGAGATCGGACAATAGCAAGCAGACGACGAACGCGCTGAGAAAATTAATGTAAATTGTCAGTACCTGTTCGCGTGCATATGGAGGGCGCTGTCAGCCCGCCTTGACCGATGGGCGCGAGTATTCACCGACCGAGGTATGTAGGTGGCAACGACCGCATGAGGAGAAACAACTTACCCAAGGTGCATACGTAAAAATATCCGTTCATCCTTGTTCGCACCTCCTCTTCCAGAGATAAACGAGACGCTAAACAAGTGGAGAAGCAGACCGGAGACTGCCAGGGTCGAGACAGTGCCGATGATACCATTGACCTGTGAAAAGGGAAGCCTTGTTAAGCCAATGATTCTTCTTTTCTCCGAATGAGTACGTTTAGACGTACAATCACTGCAGCACGGTAGCCATCGTTGAGGACAAAGGTGTTATCTGCGTCGGTGTATACAGACATGATGGTGACTTAGTGACCAGCTCTGCAGTGTTATATAGATCTTAGTAAACAACTGCAACGAGTGCGCAGGCGAGGGCGGGAATGGAGGCGGGGAGCAAGGTTGGATGGGTGTGGAGAGAGAGGGGGTCCAGTGGTGGCCGGCATGTACGGAGGATATATAAAGACTCGAAAATTTATTAAAATGGGGAATTTCAAAAAAGCCAAAAAAATAATATAATTATTTAATTATTCTGTCTAATGGCTCGCCACATGACTTGAATGACCCTCCTAGTACCTGAATTGTGGCAGTTTTCCGAATCTCTATTGAAGCCGAGGTCGGACAGCCCCGCATGTATGCATAGCACAAATTCGACTATCAAGAAGACGTCCTAAAACAAGAATCTGGCTATCATCTTTTTAATTCTACGAGTGCCTTTGGAGTATCAAGAATCTGCGATATCGTAGTTCACTCGTCCCTGCCGACCTTGGAGGTGTCCTCGGTAGCCATCACGAAATACCCCAGCAGCTGCTTCGCTCCTTCTAGACGCTAGACGCGCTATCTGGATTACCATCACGTATGATGGGCGCACCCCGCAATGCCCAGCCCGTCCACGACTAAAGTGAAAACACAATCAGTCCACAAGCTCCTGTGTAGTAAGCGCGCTAGGGCCCTGGGCGCGCGCCTTCACACGCACTGCTATCCAAAAATTGCTCTCTCACAAACCTCTACACGAGGAGGCGAGGGCCCAATTTTGCTTTGGATTTTGCTTTTGGCGGCCGATAGCCATTCTTGGCCTTTTAGCGTGCGCAGGGCCGGTCTACTGGGTGGTTTCCCCGACCAACAGGGCTCCACCCACCGCCGGGCGCCCTCCCATACCGGAGATAGGAAATGAGGAACACACACCTCATCAAACAATGGCACGATATTGTTCGCTCCTAATTCTTGCAATGCGAGCCAGATAACGGCTGCCGTCATGCCACTGCCACAGCTCGCTACGACCCCTTGCTCCCCACCCAATATTCGCTCAAGGGTCTCCTCTCCGTTTCGTCCGGAGCTGTCCAGGAGGTTTACCATCGCTTGCTTGAGCTCATTTGCGCTTAACAGTGTCGTATATGGCCCAAGGCGACCTTCGTGAGTAGCGAGGAGGGCGCTGAAAGGTATCGAAACGCTGTGTTCCATATGACCTGATGATAGTCCTGGACGCGGTTCTGGCGCAGTCCCAGTAAATCTATAGAGGCAGGAAAAGGCGAACCGAACATGTCAGATGAGAGGTTTGGTAGATCAAATCATAACGTATTCTAGGCATAAGCGTATGTCTTGTCCCTTTTTGCCCTTAAATAGTATGCTATTTTAGACTTGCCTTGCGTTAGGTCTCGCATCCAATACGAGATCGGCCTTTTTAGCCCCAATTAAAGTGTTCTTCAACATGTCATCGAACGCTAAGCCATCCAAATAAGCCCACGTGAATGGGTGTGCGCAAATTTAGATGTCCCAGCCTACACTCACATCGGATAACTCCATTGTTCATGGGCGATAAAGGTAAGTCCTTTCCTCGATCTGCCAAGTCCCCACTAGCGAGATCTTCGGTGCCTGCATCGTACTGGGCGGCCTCGACTGGCAATAGTTCCTCTCTCCACGCCGGTAGACCTCCGTTGAGCACAAATGCTGATGGATGTCCAAATGCCTATAGCAAGTTGGTCAAAACGAGGTCACCCAACGCCGTAGCACTCGAGTAGCTCCGAGGCGTACGCAAGGGACCGCCAAGACCTAAATTAGGATATTACCTTGAAGGTAAAAAGTGCTCTCGGTGCACTAAAAATTCCGAGCGTGTCGTACCTGAATGTTTAAAGCCGACGAAAAGAGGGGGTTCGTTAGTTGGCTGTCATTCAACGACCGAGCGCGAGGCACCGACGAACAGGACAACGGTATGATCCCTAGTTATTCCGAGGGAATCTGACGCATCGAGGACAAGTTTTCATAGTTATTATCGAGGTAGAGGCCGCCGTTATCGCATTTATTACGCCAACATTGGACAAGCAGATGACCAGGGGATTTCGAAAGAGCCAAGTCAGAAAGACGAAGAGGAAGGTACGCATCAGAGCCAAGAAGACCGCGTGCTCACTGCAAGCATCCCTAAACTGTTCAGGAGATGGCATCATGTGTTTTAGACCCAATGGGTGCTCGCTCGCCACCTCATCCAGATCGAAATATTTTGCACCGGCGATATGCTGCTTGCTAAACTCCTCTTTTGCGTTCCGTGGTGAATTTGGCATAAACCAGGTGCAGTCTAAAATCCTCGTCTTTCCAGCCGGCAATCCTTTCACTTGGGCGGGCGTCATTAAAAGTGAATTGCCCGTAGAAGTCGCTTGGTTCGCATTTGTTGCAAATCTTCGTGTGGATGACATGGTGCAAATTCGCAAGCTCGTCAGACGTAACATGAATCCGGTTTGAGGGGCTCGTGGACAGCAGCAAGACTCGAAGAAGACCGTGGTGACATGCTTCTCTCGCGATTTTACGCGCTAATCTCGTTGGGATTCATAGGAAACAATGTTATTTTTAGAGACAAAATGGTCATTTCGTTTTCAGAAGACCGCCCTTTTATATCTGGGCCGCGCACGGCACGGCAGAGCCCCCCAAGTGGAGCAATGAACCGCCTTCCAGTTGATCCTGATCATCAATGAACGCCTTTCCATTGTAAATACTCGGACTAGTTCGTGTTCCACGCTAGCGCCACAAGGGATCGGATAGGTAAAGTACGGCCCCAGCATTTATCTCCTCCGTTCTCGCGGGATCTAATATCCAATATCTGCTATTAAGTACGCTTATCGTGTCGAATCTTGCCTATACTCAGCTCGTCAGTGATCTGATCCAGCGCTTCTGTGTGATCTGAGGACCAGTCCGTGCGGTACGGACCGGGGGCGCGCGGCAAATAATTTCCATCCCCCACCCACTATCTGGAACGCTGGTCAAGATATCCACTTATTAGTGCACTTATCCCTGGATAGTGTAAGTCTAATCCTCGTGTTCACCACGCCGGCAAACGAAAGGCTGGATGAGCAATTGCCAAACGTGTATATCAAAGATAAAAGGATCATGATGTTATTCCAAACGTATCCTCCCGTAATCGTAAGATGTGACAAACAGGGAACAGAGAGAGAAAGTCCTGTCTCAAGCAAACCGAACAAGCTTGTGCTGCGTTATACCTAAAGATAGCCAAGAGGGCCCTTTAACTGGACGGGGAAGACAACCTCTTCGATGTGCGGCCCACGAACGATTGGGCCTTTGCCACCATTGTCGTGCCACTGACTGAGCCAAGCATCCTTCTCCATCCAGCGTTCTCTTAACCACGTATCAAATACCTTCTTGTCCTCTTCACTAGCCTCGAGTAAGTCTGGACGTTTCGCTGTAGCCTTTGCCACTTCTTTGCGCTGCTCTAGCGTCATGCCGGTGTCTTGTTGTTGGGCGCGGTTTGCACGAAGCGGAACATCCTTTTGGACATTGAAGAGGCGAACATGGTAGATCACTTCTGGTGGGGCAATACCGTCCATGAAGATGGAACGGAGTGTATACCAGCTTTGTCCGTACCCTGCCCGCGGGATACCGGGATAAGCCACGGTGACATCCATCAAGTACAGGGATGGTAATTGTGAAAGCGCTAAGAGTGACGTGTGAAGCCCTGTCGACCGAGGGAGGAGCGTGTTCGTCGGATGGACCTGGTACAAGACAGGTAAGCACTTTGTGGGAAGTTTTTCGAACAATAACTTACATAACCCATCTTGTCTGCATATTTCTTTGATACAGGGTAGGTGTCCTTGCTAACCAACGTTCCTTCCGGGAAGATCATAAAGTTGAGAGGCTCATCATCCTCTGGTCGTTCGGATGTTGTAGTCTTGGCATCCCAAATCAGTAAAGTGTTGTTTTCTGAGCCTGAAGACGAACCGTATGATGTGCAGCCAGGGCGGAGAGGTTCGACGTGAGAACGTCCTTGTCAGCAGCCCATGATCTCGCCAGGAATATAAAGTTGAAGAATTGCATGCCCTTTAAGATACTTAGAACGATTCAAATTAACTTATGACATCTTGCTCACCCAGCCACCGACAGGGACCCATTTGAGAGACTTTTTGAGGACGATCAAGATGTGGGCATGCATATTCGCGAAATAGCTGAGAGCCCATAAATAGACCCAGTCTGCGTAGATTTGGTGGTCTGCCGACGAACGTCAGAAGCATGCATGCCGATAGGAACGCGTAAACTTACTGGCAATCATGACGACCTTCTTGGGCCAATTGAGACCTAGTGCCATATTTAGCGCGACCGTCACGGTTTATCAGCAATATTCACGTACTGACGCCAGTAGATTTCGCGTCTGTAGGGTTCATCTCGACCCAACGATGTCCCGGCTCGGCATTGGAGGTGTCGTACGTGATTCTAAATGAAGTCTGGCCGAAGAATTGAGAGGAAAGGACCTAAATTGAGGTATTGTTAGCGCTCGTGTGATATCCTCGGAGTGATTCCACTTGCGAGGAATATGCCGAATGCGGCTTTGGTCTTTCTTATCATGGTCGTGTACAGTCCACGCGTCTGGGGCAAGATGGGGAGGGGCAAAACGAGGAATTGAACAGTGTTAATGAGGACCATAGATGTCAGGAGGAATATGACATAGGCGATTCCGCGCAAAACTACGCGAGGAGTGCGAGCGGGCCGTTGAGCGATAGGTATCTTATACGGTTCTACGTTCTCGCCCATTTCGTGTATATTTATTTGGATATTTGCAGAATGACGCGTATCGAGGCAGGGTCTAAGAAGTCGGCGTCAAGTGCTCGGAGGCAAGGCAAGGTTGAAGCCAACCATATTACCCTATGGCGAACACTCAGGAGCCGCCGACGTACACTCAGCTGCCAGATACGCAGTTACTTATCGTTCCTTCCAGCAATTCGATCCAGTTTCAGAACGGATTTCTAGGTGTCGATGAAACAAATTCTGTCGAGGGTGAAGTCCATGTCAAAGGCGCCATGCCAGGCGATTGGAGCAGCCTGTGAGTTGGTGGAATAGCTATTACTTCTACTTTTCTGACCAGGGCGTCGTAGAACGATATCATTAGTCACCGTCGAACGGGATCAGTCAAGCGTCGTTCAATTAGCAAGCCACACCGTTGAATTGTACGACTCGCTGCCATCGTCAGCACCTGGAACATCCGCAAATATTGTTACAAGACCACCGACTACTTCGTATTTTTCCATTCCTCTCACGACTGACACGCCACAGGCCCTCAGGTAAGCGCTTTGGCTATGCTCTATTTCAAAAACAGAAAACCTGAGAATCCCCAGGACTCCTCTTTCTTCATTATCTCATCAACTTATTGCAAAGTTAACCAGCACGGATCCCGCGCGCAAAACTTTGACAACCTCACAAGATATAGATATTCGGCGCTATTCGTCACCAGATCCCTCATTGACTCCTCTTGTGCCCAAGACTTATACCCTGGACTCACCAGTGCGCGTCGAATTGCAGATCCCTCGATTAACATACCGACTCGGCGAGGTGATACCCGTATACGTGACAATACCCGTCCCGACGACCGAACAAGTCACCTATACCGGCATCAGGCTCAGAAACTTAAAAGTAGAGTTGATTCGCGTGGTGAAGATATTATCGAGTCACTCTGAAGGGACGTCCGAAACGTCTTCATCGGCGTCCGCCTCAGTCTCTGGTTCATCTTCTATGACCGCCCACCGCTCAGCAGATAGTCCTCTGAGGAGCAGTTTTGCATCCGATTCTCCTCCATATGTCCACACGCTTCGGCTAGAAGGACACGTCTCCCCTCGTGTCGATAGGACCGTCGACTTTAGGACAGCCCTCACAAGATCGGGTGCGCCGGCTAGGTTTCACTCATCACGTCCTGTTCGCATCCGACTTCTTGCCCGAACATCGGCTGCTCCCTCTAGCCCAGCCCAGGTACCCATCGACTCGGCGTCTCATTCGACGGGAGTGTTTGACTGCCCCATCACCCAAAGTACCACGCTTCATACCGTTGAATTTTTCATCGAAGTTTCCGTATCCTTCCTACGACACCGCACGCATCAAGCGGCCTCGGAACACTTACCAGTGCAGGAATCGACCACCATTTCAGTCCCGATTACCATTTTGCCCCCTTTGGCCAAAACTTTAGAAGCCGTTGGAGATATGGATATGGAACATGCATATCACAAAAAGTTTGACAAGCCTCCGACCAAGACGAATAGGGAAGCGGCAGCAGATGTCGGTCCTCCTGGTCCAAGTGCATCCGGTGCACCTCCTCCATTTGACGACCGAGATGCACCCCCTCCACCCTTTATGCATTCTGAATCTCAACAGTCACAAGCTGGTACTTCGCATCTACCAACCTTCCTTGAATCCGAGGCCCACTATGTCGTCCCTCTCCCTGGGCCATCCAATTCATCTCAAATGCCATATGCGGGCTATACGTCAGTGTCAACAAGTAGTGCCCAAACGCGCCCATCAGCGGTAGAAGAAGATCCGGACCGTGTTTTAGAGATAGAAGGAGAAGGCCGGCTCTTCGGGTTCCGGCCAGAGGAACAGTTTGATGGTTTGGAAGCAACGTTTGGAGGCGGGGCAGAGCCCCCACCAGCAATTGAAAACGTTCAGGATGATACGGATGTGACAGCGCTCGCCGATTTAGTGGATAGGCCTGAACGGGCGTTGGAAGCCATTGGACGCGGGATGGGCGTCGTCACGTCTGAAGTTGATCCTTCTTACGGAACACACATACAAAGCGATATCGATAGGCTGGAACACGCTCTTCAAATGAATGCTCAAGAAGAGGCGCCAGCTCCTCCCTTTGTGGATGACCCAGCTGACCCGCCGCCTGGCATCGATATGGAATTCCGCACGTCTCCACCACCCTTTCCTCCTCCTCATGCAGACAGTGACCTTGCGCCTCCTCACACGCCCCCGGCGGATCCACCACCCTCTATTGAGGATGCAGAGATGGAATCCCCAATTGCCTCTCAGACGATTGGAAACCCGTCATTTAGACCCCCACCTTATTTGAATACTACCGCCCCAACGGACGGTCAGCATGGACCCCCACCCTATGTAGATCTGCGGTAAAGAAAAAACAAAAAGGCATGCAATATTCTTAGTGTATTAGGACTCTGCTATGGCGATGTAGCGCTTTTATCCAGCTAACTTTATCTTCTTACTTTTGCTTCGAGAGGGAAAAAAGGATGACAAAAAGTCATTGGATAGACGTAAAGAACACGTGTCATGACGAAAAAAACAAAAGAGATAACGAGCCTCCTAGGGGTCTCCTAAATGACACGACTCGCCTTAATCTCTGGTAGAGCGAGTGTCAATATCGAACGTGTGGAGGGGTTGTAAAGATGAGGATATTATTGGGAGAAAAATGTTCCAGACGCTGAGCTGAGTGTGCGTGATGGCTGTTTAAACGACCACACAACCCCGGTTCTTGCTCTTGCGGCTCGATCGGGAGAGGAGAGCGGCGCGAGTGGCATACTGGAATACTTCACGCACGCCTTCACCGGTACGAGCAGAGCATTCTAGGTAGTGACGGGCACCAATTTTCTGGCCAATGGCCATACCCTAAGGGAGAGAGAAAGATAATTTAGAGTGTAAACTTTGCATACACGGGGTCTACATACCTCCTCGGGTGTGACCGGGCGTTGGTTTGTCTTGCGGAGTTCGTCGATAGTCTTGTTGTCGCGCCTGAGATCCTTCTTGCAGCCGACGAGGATGATGGGCAAGCCAGCGCAGAAATGCATAACCTCGGAGATCCACTAAAAGAAGGATAGGGCACGTTGAGTGGCACGGACGATGGAAAAAAAATGAATCACACGATTACCTTTTCCTGAACGTTGTCCAATGAATCAGGGCTGTCAATGGCAAAGCAGATCAAGATGACATGGGAGTCGGGATATGAGAGGGGACGGAGGCGGTCATAGTCTTCTTGACCGGCCGTATCCCACAGTGCAAGCTCAACATGCTTTCCATCAACTTCTACATCGGCGACGTAGTTTTCGAATACGGTTGGGACGTAGACCTAAGAAATCAAAGGCGCCGGCAGTTAGTGGGACCACTTGGAGCGACGACCCCCCAAAAGGTGGGCCAGGTAGGTGGAGGTCTGAACAATTAATTACATACCTCTGGGAATGTTCCTTTGGAAAAGACGATGAGGAGGCAGGTCTTGCCTGTTAGTTGTAACAATGCGGGTTCACCAAAAGATGGCGCCAAGATGGAAAACATCCAGGATAACATGACAGTATGATATTGGATTTGGTCAGAAGCAATTAGGTTAGTACAGCAGCGTCGTTGAGACATCATGAGAGCCGCGGGTCACAAGTCGGCGTCATAGATTGAGAAAATTAAGGAATAAAATGTAGATATAAAGGTTAATTCGAACAGATCCAGTCAGCGTCAGGATAGGAGGGGTATAATGGGGCATTAATACGCACCACAAGCACCATCGCCAACAATCACGAGCTTTCTGCGGATTTCAGACATTGTGAGATGTAGGGTTGAATATAGATGAGAATTAAGAGCAAGAAGTTGAAATTTGAGAAAGAACCAAGGGTGTTGGTTGGGGGACAACTAGGTGGATGCTGTGCACCGCTGGGACTGGGATTTTCCACTCAAATTTCCTGTTACTTACCAGACTCTGGATTTTCTAAACTATTAGGTTTTTGAAACTTATTAAGGACGTTTTAGAACAGATATCATGCTCCGGACTACTAGATACATACGGCACACGATTTCGACAGCACGTAATCGCCGCAAAATGTCTTCTTCCATACCAGATGCCATCGTACTTCCCGTTTTTCAAAAGGAATTCTCTCCAGTTCCAGAACAGTTCAAGCGTGAAGTGGACCCTTCGGTCTTGTGGAAATCAACACGCGCCAAGACCGAAAAGGCACTGGAGAAACGAATCTTTCATCAGGATGGTCCAACACTCGCATTAGTCGCTGTTGGGAAGGAAGGAAGCAACGAGAATGCGAGACGCGAAGCCGCCCGTAAGGCTATCGCCACTGGGGTGAAGGCTGCTCGTGACGCCGGGGCACGCTCGATTGGAGTCGTTTCACATAATATTCTTACGCACGATGCTGGTATGTGGTCCTTAATATGGTGTAAGCATGACTCTGATCGCCCGATCAGCCGTGGCATCGAAATTGGCCGCTTTCAAATTCACGCTCAAAACAAAGGATGTTGAGCCTCCCCTTGCGATCGAGTGTCTCTCAGAACCACCTCAGGAGGAATCTGGACTGGACTGGAAGACAGGATCCTTATATGCCGAGGGACAAAACATGGCACGCGAGGTGTGTAGCAGAGGATTTGCGAGTTGGAAACCAACTGACAGAGCTGTAGCTTATGGAAGTGAGAAAACTCCAAGTAGTCCTATCGATGCCTTTTGATTTACCCGTTTGCAGCTTCCAGGGAATCTGATGACCCCTACAGTGAGTCACCCGCTGGCGTTACAGCTGCCTCTGACATCCACAAGGTATTCTGCAAACGAGCCACTCAAGTGTTGAAAGGACTACCCAATGTTACAGTGCATGTACGTGATGAAGGTGAGTTTCATTCGAGGCGTCATGGATTCGTCAATAATCGGGTATTTAGCGTGGGCAGCCGAGAAGGAAATGGTAATTTACACTCACTTTATTTGATTGCTATAACTGCTCACGCTATCTATAGCGCTCCTTTTTGTCTGTGACTGCAGGGACTGCAGAGCCTGCCAAATTCTTGGAAATGTCAGTATTCAGCTCTTTTAAAGTCTTCTCCTGATGATACTGTAGTCATTACAATGGTGCCCCAGGCTCAAATTCACGTCCGCTCGGGCTGGTTGGCAAAGGTAGCTATTATCGCGGCTGGAGATTCGCTGAAGCTAACCCAACCTCATCACAGGCATTACTTTTGACACCGGAGGCATCTCAATAAAGCCATCTGGTACGCCATGTATCAGAAGATGGAGATTGTGACTGATGGTCTGAAACGTAGCCAACATGAAGCTGATGAGAGGTGACATGGGAGGAGCCGCTACTGTTGTCTCTGTCCTGACCACAATCGCGAAACTTCAATTGCCAATCAACGTTGTTATGGTCGCACCTCTCGCAGAAAACATGCCTGGCAGCAAGGCAACTAAACCCGGAGACGTGTATGTAAACCAATTCTATTCTCCTGCTTCTGTGATTGAACCAAGCCCAGTATTGTTGCCATGAATGGTAAAACGTATGTATTCAACGTAACTTTGAAGGATCGCTCACATATGAGTTGACAGCATCGAGGTTGATAATACTGACGCTGAAGGGCGGTGTAAGTGAATATTGTCATTCTAAACTCGGTGATGTTGACCCACTCTTTCAGTGGTCCTGGCCGGTAGGGTATGGAGCAATATTGTCATCCTATTTCTCAACCTTCGTAGATGCTCTGACGTATATATCCCGGGAATACAAGCCTCACACCCTTATCGACGTGGCAACGCTCACCGGGTAAGTCTTATTGACTATGTTTGCGTATAACTCAACGCGTCAATCAGAGCGATGGAGGTAGCCCTCGGAAACGTGTTCTCTGGGGTATTCAGTGTACGAAAATTTAATCCGAATGAACGCAACCCTCGTATCCTGATGACCTATTAGACATCTGACGAACTCTGGGCATCGCTTCAAAGTGCCGGAGAGGCAGAATACGATCGCTTCTGGCGCATGCCCTTGGATGAAGATTTTGGTCCTCAGATCTACAGATCCAACGCGGACCTCTGTAATACCGGAGGTAAACCTGGTGGAAGTTGCACCGCTGCTCTTTTCTTGAAGGTGTGCTCTGCAAGTTTGACGTTTCCGCCAACTAATTATCGTCCAGGCGTTCGTGGAAGGTATCGAAAGCGAAAATGGAGCCGAGCCTCTGGTGAAGTGGGCACATATCGATATAGCAGGGACGATGGATGTAAGTCTATCGGATTGTTTATGACCTCTCCTCATTATCCTTGGCAGACGACCAGGGAAGGACCATATCAGAATGCTGGGATGACGGGAAGAGCAGTTCGGTATGTACTCTATGTCCATGTCACCTACCATCAACCTCTGATGACATCTACATAGCGGTCTTGTGGAATATGCGAGGCAATTGGCAAAGTCCTCGTGAGGCTAGATCGTTGGATCATACGTCGAGTCTTGGCCTTAGTATCGTGTTCAAATCCAATGCTAAATTGGAATCTATCCTTTCTTTACATCATTTCCGTTGATAATAGAAAATCGAGTGCTTCAGCATCAAAGGTCACTTCTGGATGAATCACAATAGCCCGCAGGGTTTATAAATTTGCCTGTCAGATTAATCATCGGTTTGGAGAGTGTGGTATTGCCACTATCTCCAAGAGTGTATCATCCACATTCCTGACGTACGCTCGTATCACGAACGTATGGTGTTATTTCAAGAAACCATTTTAGCTCAGAATGCTGGAAGTGTTGGACAACGCTATAGTATTCCGCCCTGCTCTGAGTTGAGAGCAGGTTGTTGCATCGTATAAACAATAGTCTACAACCCTAGACTATCTAGGAGTAAAAAGTGGGGATGTGTCTCTCGATGGGCTAAGGAGTGAGTGTGCAAAGAGCATTCACCCATCGCGCGTGCGATTTTTATCTATTATGTTCGAGGTGCCTTCTATACGTAACGACCGACGATGGGGATGAGGGTTTGGGCAAGAGTGAAGCTGAAGATGAGCTTCGGACCTACTACCAAAATCTAGGGAAAGGAGGAGAACATCAGACCAGATTCAGAGATTGTGAAGTTTTGACTAACCTTGGGAGTGAGGCCCTTGAAGAATGCAGTTGGACCTTCGTGCTTTACGAGGTCTCGAACTACTGTCCATCCTGAAACCTTTGTTTCAAAGTTGGCGTTTTGTATCCGTGTCTTGATTACATCAAGAGGGGCGGCTACTGTTATCGAAGCTACCGCTCCAGCGGTAGAGGCGATGAAGTTTTCGAACCATGTAGCCTTTGAGTAGTCTTTGATTCCCAGAACAAATTCTTTAGTGAAGGCGGAAGCGCCAAATAACTGTGAACGAGTTAGGCGTGTTAAGCTATGGGGTGGGTATGAATAGCACTTACCGAGAAACTGCCTGGGGCATTCCTAGCCATTGTCCATCCCCATCCTCTGTACAAGGTTGTCCCCTCTTGCATAAAGATTTCAACAAAGCCGCGACCCCTGAACGCCTCGGGGTTTACTTGGCGTTTGATCTTGAGGGCATCTAGAGGCAACAGAACGACCTCTCCGATACCAGTCAAGCTACCGGCAGTAGCATGCATCATGTTCTTCCCTCCTCGTTCGCCAAATGTGTTTTCGAACGCACTCTTCAAAGCCGGAGTACCGCGTATGAGGTCGTTAAAATATGGTTGTCCACCAAATTTGTATATCCTTTGTGCGATTTTATATCCTGCTGCATAGCCAAGACCGGGGAAGAGCGAAGTAAACTTTTGGGAAAAGGGTGCGAGAGCCTTATCGCGGAAGATGATGGTCGACGCCGTCTTGGACGTGAATTTTTCCTTGTTGGACATTAATCTTTTCGCTACAGTATCGACGGGATGAAAGACTAGGAGCTCGGCAACGCCTGGACCAATCTCGTGAACTTCATATCAAACCTAGGTATCGGACGAGCGCGTACCAGACAGCCCAGAGCCTATTACACGCGCAGTTCCCGATTCTGAGCCTTTTCTTGAAGATGTTGGCGACATTTGCCTTGAATAAAACGAGATATGAAAGTTGGGGTCGAGTCGAAGTTGCCGAAATTTTCAAGGGGGAGATACGTCGGCAAACTGGCCCGATACCTTTGATCACGCCTTTTATGGGGGTTAAAGTGTATCTATCCATCCGACGAAAGAAGTACATGTGTATAGAATGATTTCCTACGCCTCGTCCGGGTAGAGCATCAGCTCCGGCCGAACCTTTTGGTCAAACTCCTCAGGGGTCAAGAGCCCAAGCGACACGGTGGCCTCCTTCAGAGTGGTACCCTCCTTGTGTGCTTTCTTTGCAGCTTTAGCAACATCTGCACAGAATGGATTAGCGTAAGCATATGAATATGAAGATAAACGTACTATCATAACCAAGGTGGCTGTTCAGGATGGTGGCCAACATCAGCGATTCATGCAAGAGTTGACCAATGCGTTTCTCATTAGCCTCTATGCCGACAACACAGTTCTTTGTGAAAGAGCGAGATGCTATAGGCATATGAGCACGTCGTTCGCATCATAATGAATTCTAAACTGACCATCTGAGAGAAGTCGAATGCTCGAAAGCACGTTCTTAATGATCACAGGCTTGAACACGTTAAGCTCAAATTGACCTTGAGCACCTGCAAAGATGACTGCCTGGTTGTTGCCGATGACTTGTGCCGCGACCATTGTCATAGCTTCGCATTGGGTAGGGTTGACCTTTCCGGGCATGATACTAGATCCAGGTTCGTTCTCGGGGAGAGAAAGTTCCCCAAGACCGCAACGAGGTCCAGAAGCCAGATAACGAATGTCATTGGCAATCTTGTGCAGAGAGCAAGCAATCGTAGTGAGTGCTCCAGATGCTTCAACGAGAGCATCATGAGCAGCAAGAGCCTCAAACTGTCGAAATGTAAGCTTTGGCGTTTGCTACGGGGATCATATCAGTACCTTGTTAGGAGCAGTCTGGAACTCTAGTCCAGTAATCTTTGAGACTTCGGCGGCTACTTTGACGTCGAAACCCTTCTTAGTATTGAGGCCAGTGCCGACAGCGGTGCCTCCTTGCGCCAACAGACTGAGTCTGGGCAAGACTCCCTTGGCACGTTCAATAGAGTTGTCCAGTTGTTGAACATAGCCCGAGAACTCTTGTCCCAGTGTCAAGGGGGTAGCATCTTGCAAATGAGTACGTCCGATTTTGATAATGTGAGCAAAGCCCTTGGCCTTCGCATCCATTGCATCTCGGAGAGTCGTCAGAGCAGGAATGAGGTCTCGAGTGATTTCAGTAACCGCAGCAATGTGCATGGCGGTTGGGAAACTAGGGCAAGGTCAGAGCAACCGTATGTTTTGACAAATGCACTCACGTGTCATTGGACGACTGCGACATGTTAACATGGTCATTGGGATGGACTGGCTTCTTGGATCCAAGTTGGCCACCCAGCATTTCGATGGCGCGGTTGGAGATGACCTAGGCAGGGCCAGTAAGCCAAGGCATGGCCAAGCGCTTCAGTAAAGCATACCTCGTTGACATTCATGTTGGATTGTGTTCCACTACCTGTTTGGAAGACCACAAGAGGGAAATGGCTCATGAGCTTGCCATCGATGACCTCAGTGGCAGCATCAGAAATGGCCTTGCCAATCTTTGGGTCGAGTCCATAAGTCATGTTGACATGTGCAGCAGCCTTCTTGAGGACACCAAATGCCTTGATGAGGGGAGGGGGGAGGCGTTCCGTCGGACCGCCGATGTCAAAGTTTAGGAGAGATCTACATGGCAAATCGTCAATGAGACATAAATAGCGACATAATCATATATCGTACCTCTGTGTCTGGGCTCCCCAGTACTTGTCAGCTGGGACCTGAAGATCCCCAAAAGTGTCTCGTTCCTGTCGAAACTTCTGCTCGGACTGCCGTGGACCTGAGTTGGACGTTCAAACGACTCCAAAGCAAACAACCACGAACCATAATTCTATGAGAGACTGCAAAGAAACGAATAGGAGTGCGTGAAAGGACGATAGGGTGGCGAGCAACCTGTGAATGTCCGGGTCAAGCTGTTATCACGGCCCAAGGCTATAGGCTGCCAAGTAAGCGAAAGCGAGCAGCTTACCCGTGTCGAATAACGACCGACGGCAGTCCTCAACATTCTATTTCTTGATTGGAGATTGGGGGTTCGGATAGGTCGGCTTGCAAAAAAAACTGGCGACCAAATACAACTTTGAGCTCTCGCCTGGCGGCCTGAAACTTTAATTCCTCAAAAATTCACCAATGGCTTCAGCAGCTATTGCTCATTTGGATATCATAGCTCCTCCTGTTCCCGATTCTTGGACGCCAAAGGAGGATGCTGGGGCTAAAATTTCAGGTGCGGAGTGGGGACTCATTGTGGCCGAGATATCTAAAGCGTTTCGTTTTGCAGAGCTTAGACAGCGCAGACTACTCCCTGTAGGCCCTGCATATCTTGCACACGCCAGGCGAGTCTTGGGCAACAAGACGTTTGCTCAGGATGACGCCGACGAAGAACTTAATGCCGCAAACGGTGACCCGAACGGTGCAGAAGGTCTGATAGAAGACGATCTAGGCGTAGGGGACGAGCCAGAATCTTCCGATTTGCTACTCTTGGATCCAAAAGATTGGAAGGTGCGGCACTCTGTTACGAAAAAATGATGCTGAAAAAAGTCTGAATCTGTCAACAGAATCAGGATCATTACAAGGTCCTTGGATTATCAAAGCTCAGGATCAATGCCACTCTTGATCAAATTCGTGTCGCACGTAAGCATCTCTGCTAATAAGACGCTAAACACCACGCCTCATGCTATAATTCACAGATCGTAAAAAGGTTCTTAAGCATCATCCGGATAAGAAGGCGGGTTCTGGGGACACAAACGACGACGCTCTCTTCAAATGCATACAAAAAGGTGTGCTTCTTCGATGGCTCGATGGCTCCGTCCAATAGCTGACCTCCTCCACCATCAAGCTTTTGAAATCCTTTCAAATGCAGAGAAAAGACGGCAATTTGACTCTGTCGATCCATATTTCTTGAACCTCGAGGCAGACCCACCCACCTCCAGTCAAATCTCCACTTCGCCCAAAGCATTCTTCTCGCTCATGGCACCCGTGTTCGAAATGGAAGCGCGGTTCTCAAAGACCCAGCCTGCCGTTCCGCTCGGGTCCGAGGACGCCTCAAAGGAGGAAGTGGAGGCGTTTTACGATTTCTGGTACAACTTTGATTCCTGGAGGAGTTTCGAGTACCGCGACAAAGAAGTCAACGAGGGTAGTGATTCGCGTGACGATAAACGGTATACGCTCAAGAAGAACAAGAACGAGCGCGACCGACTAAAAAAGGAGGACACTGCACGCGTGCGGGGGCTCGTCGACTTGGCCATGGCGTGTGACCCTCGTATCAAGCGTATCAAACAGGAAGAAAAGGCTGCTCGTGAGGCGAAGAAAAAGAGTGGCCCGGCTGGAAAGGGTAAACCGTCCAAGGCAGAGGAGGCGGCGAGGCTGGCAGCTGAGGAAAAGGCAAAGCAGGAAGCTGAAGAGGCAGCTAAAGCTGAGGCGAAGAAGGCAAAAGCTGCTGCTGCTAATGCTGCCAAAAAGGCGAGACGGGCTGCTAAGGCAGAAGCTGAGGCTAGCGGGTCTGCAACGCCTGCATAATGCCAGTCCTTACGGTAGTCAAAGTATTTGTGGATAGATCTAATCACACTCAGTCTTGCTGCCTAACACGTCTTCGTATGTGAGATGGGTATGGATTGCAGAAGTTTCAACAACAAGTATTAGAGTAGATAAAAATCGATTATCGATCCTATTAACCCATCTGGAGCGAGTTCCATTGGCTTCTGAAAGCCATTACTGACGTGATAACGCTGAAAAGGAAGGTTCAGAGACAGTAGAGCTTGTGGTGTGATTAGACGTACCCAAGTAAACCCACGACGCCGTCATTGAAGTTGACAACTCCCAATCCAGTAGCAGGGATCCACATGTCCATCAAATCAAGGAGCATCTGGTAACGAACTGCGGCGCGCTCCCTAGGGACAGTTAACACATGTAATCAAGCAGCACGGGAAGACGCACCTTTCAAGAACCTTCAGTTTGGTTTCGTTAGCAGCGTTATCACCGACGGATTTTTCAGTGGTTCCAACCGCCTTCAAAGCCTTTGCTTCGTTGGCAAGCCTTCCAGCCTGTAATGGAAGAGTTCAGATAACATAGACGGTTGGTACGTGTGATAAGTACCTTGAGGAGGCCATTTCCTAGCCCGAAGAGAATACCAGCAAACCAGAATCGAAGGGAAATCCTGAGGGTTCTGTCTGCCTTGGGGGGCAAAAGATTGATGAATTTGACAGAGTTTGCCCAGACAACGGCATCAAATGCGAGGTATCCCGCGTAGCAAAGTTGTCTTGCTACGGTTGTGAAGCGTTCTGCGGATTGCCGCGAGAGAGCTATTGACTGTGAGGCCTTGAGTGCAGCCTGCAAGTGCTCCAAGGGCTTTCCGAGTCGCATTACTATAAAGCATTATTAGAACCGAGAGCTATTTTAACAGCAAAGATGGTACATTTGCGTCCAAGGCCGAGATGGTTTTTGAGAGCGTTCCATCTTTGAGCTGCGTCTTTGTCACCACGCGTCAAGAGTATGTACGCATAGAATCGTGCGAAATATTGAATAGCGCGATAAGTCTGCGTAGGTAAGGTGAGTATTGGGGGGCCACGGATTGAGACAAGGAGCATACTTTATCGCGACCGAGTGTAGTTGCCCAAATCTTGAGAGATTTGGAGACTAGTGGGTGCATTATTACCTGCCCAGTGGCATTTGTGACTACAGACATGGACATGGTTGGTGGAGTAAGGGTCCAAGGAGCAAGCCATCACGTGCCGGTAACTCTGGTGCCGGATTAGCGAAACTGTATGATTTACTCGTTCATCTAGAGGATTTGCAGAGCTTTTGGGAAAGCCGGTACCAAAAGCCGGTCCAACCCCATGATTTCAGAAATTTGTTCCGGGATGGCTCTTTACAGTATCAAAGGAATGTTCAGCTATATATCTAATAGAGTTTGAAAAGAAACACCGTCTTAGCTGACTTACATCAGACTACATTGAAAGCTATAGCGCAATGTTCGAAACAAGCCTATTTGAACGCGTTTACGCGTAGTCACATTGCTATTTAAGATATCAGGTCGAGCAGGGCTTTCGTTCAGTAGAGCATCCTTCTCGCGGCCAGTAGCCAGTGAGAACGTTTCGATTGGCATACAAACTGGAATCACCAAAACCATAAAAATTTGATGATAATTGGTCCGTTTTAGTATTTCTTTTGACGCGCAAAGTCCTGGAGGTGGCTCGCACAACCTCACTGCTGACCATGTCGCTCATCCAGTCAGCCAGATCTGTGGCGACGCGCTCGGCACTGTTTTCTGCCTCGAGAACACTTGCGACGCAAAGTCCATCTTTCAAGGAGAAGCTGGACTCTGGTCCTGGCCTGGACGACTTTGTTCGAGGAGGTCCAGCAGTAGAAACAGTGACACTAGGAAATACAACGCAGCCTCGACTTCCATCCTTCTTAAAAACAAAGATTCCGACGGGAGCGTCCTTCACAAAGATTAAAGAAGACTTGCGCGGCTTAAAGTTGCATACGGTTTGCGAAGAAGCACGATGTCCCAACATTGGAGACTGTTGGGGAGGCTCAGACAAGTCGAAAGCCACCGCAACGATCATGCTTATGGGAGATACGTGCACTAGGGGCTGCCGCTTTTGTTCTGTCAAGACTTCCAAAAACCCACCGCCGTTGGACATACACGAACCGGAACATACCGCCGAAGCTATAAGCAGATGGGGACTTGGTTATATTGTGCTCACAAGTGTTGATCGTGATGGTGAGTCTTTTCCTTCATGAAAATGCACATTCTCAGCAGCTGACGAAACCAGACCTGCCTGATGGTGGGGCTGAACATTTCGCGAGTACGATCCGAAAAATCAAGTACAAGTGAGGAAAAATAAATGTCTCCGTCGTTTTCCATTCATCTAATTCATTTATAGGGCTCCGAACATTCTTGTCGAAGCACTGACTGGGGATTTTGCTGGAAACCTTGACCATGTGGCATTGGTAGCAAAATCAGGCCTAGACGTATACGCTCACAACGTCGAAACGGTCGAAGCGCTTACACCTTTTGTGCGCGACCGGCGAGCCACTTTCCGACAAAGTCTGAGTGTGCTGGCGAAAGCGAAGGCAGAGGGCGTTCGCGTCACAAAGACCAGCATGATGCTTGGAGTTGGGGAAACCGAGGAGCAAGTACTCGATGCTCTCAAGGAACTCAGAAAGGTTGATGTCGACGTTGTCACCTTTGGCCAATACATGCGGCCAACGAAAAGGCACATGAAGGTACATCGTTACGTGGAACCAGCAGAGTTCGAGCGATGGAAGAAGGTAGCAGAGGACATGGGATTCCTCTACGTTGCGAGTGGACCTCTTGTCCGAAGCAGCTACAAGGTGCGCTATAGTCCCCAAGTTTTCTTTTTTGTCGTTGCTTACTCTAATGTCAGGCCGGAGAGTTTTTCATCGAGAATGTTCTACGCGGAAAAGGACCCAAAGGACAGGCGTCGGTATCGCCTGAGCTGGCGCAGGAAAAAGCTGCATCGTTGTAAATTATCATTATATCTCTCTTTTACAGCTCTACACTAGCATACTACTTTCGCTTATTATGGTCTGCACGTGAAAGACCGCAGGCCCCTTCAAGGATGCTCGGGCAAACTGCAGCAGAGGTCCTCAGAGGATATGCTAAGAGTAAATTTCATAGTTTAAACAATATTTTAAAAGTGAAATGTAGAGACCCAAAAGGTGGTTAGTTGACCCCTTTGCGCAACTTGGAATCCACGTTACCGCCACTTGAGTTCTGAACGCGTCCATTGTGAGGATGACCCAGGTGCTCTCCCCAATGGACCCGTTACGCTCGTCGCGTGATGAGTGAGTAGCTTGATTTATGCCTTGATTCTCGAGCGCCGAGCTAACGATCAGCACTACAGATTTGGGCTCTCTTCTTCTTCTTCCTCTACTCCTACAGATTATCGTGCAAAATATGAAGAAGCAGCAGATATGCTTGCAGAAGCACGTAATGAGCTGGATGACTTTGTCCACTCGTCAAAGGAGCTCGAGGAGGAGCTTCTCCGTGAACTAGAACGGACGGAGAAGACTCAAAAAGATCTCAAGGACAGAATTTCTCGCGTCGAGTCTGATCGTGATGACTGGAAGGTCCGTTTCGCTGCCGTTGCCGTTGCCCGCAGTCCGCACCTCTGACACGCCTCACCCCAGAACAAGTTTATTTCTTTACAAACTACTCATAACACATCCGTAAATACACTGCATAGGGAACTCGATACCCTAAGGAAGGAACATCAAACTCTCAAGATTCAATTTCGTGATTTGGAAGTGGGCAATGATGATTTGGAGCGTACTGAGCGAGCAATAAGCTCTTCACTCGCAGATACCGAAGCCAAATACTCAAAAGCCCTCGAGGAGAAGATACTTATGGAGCAAGAGCTCATGCTCAAGGCGCACGTGGAGGAAGAGGCTCAACGGCTCAGAGACGAACTGAGGGATGCCAACTCGGAGATTCAGGTGCTCCGGGATCAGCTGGACAATTTCAAGACGATCCATAATCGCAACTCTCTCATGACCCCTCCAGCTACCGATTCCTCCTGCTCGCCTCGACACGACAATTCGTCGACGACGAACCTGCCTGGAACCTCGAATGACGATCAGCTGTTGGACACTGTGGCTCCGGCGGATGTTCTCCTTGCCGATGACCTCAATGTCGGCGCTCCTGCCAGGCCGTCCAGAAAGTCGTCGCTCGCTCCCTCCGACAAGCCCAGGATCGTGTTTCCCAAGCCGAGCTTCGCGGCCCGCGCGAGCACCGGCCTTCACAGTCGTTCGAATTCTCTTCGCGCGTCTCCAGGGAAGCCTACAACGACCCTTCCAGGAGGACGCTCTCCACGCATTTCCACCGCATCTCGTTCGTCCGCAAATTCCAATGCCTCCAAGTCCAAAGGTGTGCAGATGGTCAGCGAAATGCGGGCAAGGGTCCGTAATCTGGAGCAGAAACTTCACACGAGGGTCCCTCGCCTTCGTAGCGGAACGTTCGATCGCGGTTCTCTCCCTAGAAACTCACCCAATATGGCTGCCAAGAAGCCCATTGCACCCGAAAGTCCCGGCTGGGTCCTTGTGATGGAAGATTCGCCCCCACCAAGGAGGGTGCCTCCGCGGCGCCCCAGCAACAGTCCTCCTCCGACCGCTTTCCCGATGAAGACGCCATCAGTTTCTGGAGATGACTCTCCTGTTTCTAGTACCCGCAGTATTGGACGCTCATTCGCCAAAGGCCGCACATCTATCCCTACTCCTACTACATCCCGACCAGGCTCGCCTGATTTTTATAAATCCCCCACTGAAACAAGGACGGTCAATGCACTCAAGCGTACCAGTGTACCAATGTTCCCGGCTGGAGGCCGGATGAGCTTGGGATCATCCACAGACTCCCGAGAAGGCTCTTTATCCCTTAGCCAACGCTCGACCAATACCGTCCGAGGCTCCATGGCTCCTCCCCCTCTTCCGACTTCAAGGCAATTCGCCGCATCCACCATGGGCAACCCATCGTTGAAACGGAGCACCAATAACCCGCTCAGCGCGTCCATTGGAACCAGTCGGATTGGACGTCCCATGTCCTTTAGCTCCCGTCGTACAGACACGGGTCCCAGCACCAAGTCGCTACCTGTGGATGAGTACGGGATGGTCATCAACACCACACGCAAGTCCGGACGGTCCGGAAGCGTTTCCCAATTTGGAGGTCAGGGTGAGACGTTCTAAAGGAACGTGTAATCGAGATTTTTATTTCCGCTTTGACTGTAAACCCAAAAGCTGGTCGTGCCCACACTCTCATTATTCGCCTCATTTTAGTTTGGACATAATTCTCATTTCTGCCTCTTTGCTGTGCCATAGAGTCCTGTCGTTCATTTTTATGCAGCCTATGTTTTTTTGTAAAACGTTTGTTTTGGTGCGAGCTAAGAGGATATTATCGGGAGATAAGCTTGCTTCTTAAACTCCGCCACTCCCAAAGGCCGATGCGCTTTGACCAGCAACAACATTCGAATCACCTGAGTGCAATCTGAAAGAGTTGGGAGAATCAGCAACAAGAACTCTATCGGCCATTTGGGCCAACCGGCTTCACCCACATCGTAAATATTAAAGAGCCTGATTTCACAACTTACAACAAGGAGACACACCCAAGTGGAGCCTAATTCTGCGTATTAAGACTCTCATATATCATATTTTTGGGCCGTTTAATCGACCGTCTTTTCCGAATTTGGCATTTTGCCTTCTGCCCGACAGCTAGCGAACCTCGCATTTGCCAGCAATGGGGAAAAAGAAGAAGACCCAACTCAAACCCGTTGCCCGAGGCTTTGCGACGACCTCTGTTCCCTCCAAGAAGGCAGTGACTGAGCCCGAATCTGGATTGCCATCCGATCAAGCCAGCACGAGTGCAGGAGATGAGAATGCAGAAAATCCGAATAATGCTTCAATACCTCCTGTTCCTCAGTCTCTCTCTCAAGAACTCGCTCAAGAACAGTTCCTCCAGGGGCTTGTGGACAAATGGCAAGACAAGACGGAGAGAGAAATTGGAAGGACGTTGAAAGTATGTGTAATCGTTGGTATTTCTGGTCCTTATTCACACATGTGCTCTTTAGGCTCTGGAGTTCGATCGTAGAATGGCCAAGAGCTATTCCCAGCTCAATCTCGACCCTGTGTGGCGGGAGCGTATCTTTGAGCTTGTGCGAGAGGAGCAGGGACAGTTTAACTCGCTGAAGCTCAACGACACGGAGGAAAAGCTGCTCCCTCGACTCGCATGGCTTTACGGTACACTACGACGAGTCGGGCTGGCAGAAGAGCAGACCAAGCAGTGTCTTGAGTCGAGCCAGCGCCTTGATATGGAAGAGGCGCTTGAATGGGTAATACACTTTAACTGCATATTTCATACATGCTCACCATTGTCAGGTACTTTTGCATTACGGCGAAGACGTCCTCGACTGGGATAAAGGCAAGTTTACCACAGTAAACCGAGGACTTTCAATCTAAATGGCACATCCAGAGCGTCTTGATTCAGAGGCGAAAGTTCGGCCCCCTCGTCCAGGGTACACGTTTAGCTCCGTTCCTCCCACCCCGTTACTATCCTCCAGACTCTCCGCTTTCACAATCGAAGAGTCTGGAATGAATGAACATACAACCGCGTCAAGTTCCTACGACAGGGAGAAATCCGTGGGACAAGGCGCATCCCTGCTTAACGAGCCACCCCCAGGGGCCCACAGTGGTGCATCATTTGACGACACATCTTTGGACTGCTCACCATCTTTTTCGGATGACGAATCGGTAGTACCTGAGTTGAATGGCGAAACGGATCCCAATGTCATGTACGGCATTCTGCGTGTACATCTACTCAGAGTTCTCCGTTCAGAGCTAGAGGAGAAGAGACGTGAAAAGCGTGTTTCGGTGATCCAAAAGCAGATCGATTCTCTCAAGGGTGACTACATGTTCTCTTCTCGCCTTGCTGATGCAGATTTTGCCTCTCGAAGAGTCAAAATGGAGGCGGAAACTCTGCAAGAACGCTTGAAGCGAGGGAGTGGACCAGGACAGTTACCAGTGATTGAAAGCCCCTCCGCAAAACAAACTGCCCGTAAAAAGATAGCGAAGAGTCTGACATCGTTGAGTGCTCCTTCCCCTACCACGCCATCAACCCCTTTGCAAGCAGAATCGGAGGAAGATGATACTCTCTTCGGAAATCTGCTAGAGGAGATGCCTACAGAAGAGATCACCTCTACAGGAACCGTTATCACTGTCAAAGATATGAGCCTTCCCAAACACTGGTCAGGTAAAACGCCCAAGTCTCTTTTGAACGAAACGGCTCTTAAGGTGGATCGCTATGTCACCGTCCAATACGTGATCATCAGTGGTGGAAGTCGTGCAGTTCGCTGCAGATGCGTAGTACGATGGGCAGGTGGGAGAAGAGAAGAATGGGCCATGGACACGATTGCCTGTCAAAGTTCTGACCAGGCAGAACATTACATTGCCACTGTTGCACTTCACCACATTACCTTTCCTCTCTCGGTTGGTTTCGCGGGTGGCCCTACCACCAATGGCTTGACAACAAACTACCGTGTGCTTCCGCCCAAATTTCGTGACCTGTGGGATGAACTAGAAGCATTGCGCAAGGTCGAAGAAGACTCGATCAATCGTGCCGTTTGGTCGGAGGTTAAAGTTCTCTTGGATAAGAAATTGGCGTCCAGAGAGGTATATTATGCTTTGAGTGGAAAATACACGCCTCTGATCGTTCCCGTTTCTAGTCCCCGCAAAAAGCGCCTAAGGATTCGGGTGGCCCGCGAGCTCATCATCAGGAACACAGGCCCAGTTTCTCCGGCGATCAACAACCTGGCCATATTGCTGCAAGTTTCTATGCCGTTCAATCCACAGATTCATATCAAATGATGCTGGTAAGGCTCTCGCTGCACTCTTTGTGGTAATCCTGACATAGAAGGTAAGAAACAACGACAAACCCTACCTATCGCCGCATATCGTAATGAAATCATACAAACTCTTGAAACCCATCAAGTTCTCGTCCTCAGCGGCGAAACTGGATGCGGGAAGAGCACCCAGTTGCCCGCTTACATTATGGAGGATCAGCTCAGCCGAGGAAAATCTTGCAGGATCATTTGTACAGAACCTCGGCGAATTTCAGCGATCTCATTAGCTCAACGAGTTAGCGCTGAGATGGGAGAGCCACCAGGTGCTGCCGGGACCAACAACAGTCTTATTGGTTATTCTATTCGCCTAGAAAGCAACATTACAAAGTCAACCCGACTCGCTTTTGTAACTAATGGCATAGCGCTTCGCATGCTAGAGGGTGGCAGTAACTCTGGTAGCGGCGCTTCGATTGACGAGGTGACGCACTTGATTGTTGATGAGGTCCTTTTCACTTAATTGTACCCTTTCTGAGCTAACGGCCCATAGGTTCACGAACGGCAAGTCCTTTAGACTTTATTATCTCGTTACTTAGGTTTCCTCCAGTTCCATCGAATCGGACTTTCTTCTTATTATCCTCAAGTCTCTACTAGGCCAACGGCCTGATCTAAGGTGCGTTTCTATTTTTAACTGTATTCCCAGTATTGACATTCATTGGGCAGGGTGGTTCTTATGTCCGCTACGCTCGACGCAGAAAAGATATCAGGATTTTTTGGCGATTGCCCAATTATTCGCGTCCCTGGGAGGACTTTCCCCGTTGACATCGCTTTCTTGGAGGATGCAATAGAGTTTAGCGGCTGGCAGATCAAGGATTCGTCGCCATACGCAAAGCGAAGTAAGAAAATACAACAAATTTACGTCTAGCTTATTTAATAACTGTTCTACAGAAAATGACAAGTTCTCGCGCAGCAAGAATGCTCAACTAGAGTGGACTGAGGAGACCATCGACATAGTGGACGAAGACGAAGGAATAGTGCCAGATTCGGCTCCTGTAGTCCTGGGAAAGCGATACTCCCCGGAGACCGTATCTACTATCAACCTACTCGATGAACGTCAAATCCCATACGAGCTGATCGTCCGCATGCTCGAGAGGCTCTGCTTCGAAGATGACAACTACATTGCATATTCGGCTGCAATACTCGTTTTCATGCCTGGTTTGAACGAGATTCGTCGTTTACATGACATGCTCCTATCACATGATCTCTTCTCCAACGACGCCTTCCGCATTTTCCCTCTTCACTCCACTATCTCCAGCGAGGGACAAGGGGCAGTTTTCGAGATTCCACCAACCGGGGTGCGGAAGATTGTCATAAGTAATGCTACCTTTCCAACGGCTTCGTCTTTCCTCTGATGCTTGTTTAGGTACCAACATTGCAGAAACGGGAATAACAATTCCTGATTGCACAACAGTAATTGATTCAGGCAAAGTTCGATCGGTACGTTTCTATTGATCTGGTTTATCATCAGTGACTTACAGGTTATGCCTTTCATTCAACTGTAGATGATGTGTGTACATCCCTTGTGCGAAGTTCTATTGACTAAATATGACTAGGTTTGATGAAAAGAGACAACTCTCTCGATTGGTCGAGACTTTCATAGCAAAAAGTAATGCAGCCCAACGGCGAGGCCGCGCTGGCCGTGTCCGTAGCGGGCTTTGTTTCCACTTGTTCACGAAATTACGGCATGACACAGTGGTGAGTAGATGGCTTTATGGATGGCTTCATGCAACATTAAACGCACTCTTGCAGCTTGCGGAGCATCCTGTTCCTGAAATGCTAAGGTTGTCACTATCGGATCTTGCATTACGTACCAAGATTATGAAAGTTGACGTAGGATCCTCGATAGAGGAGGTTTTGTCAAAGGCCTTGGATCCGCCTAGTCCGATCAACATTCAGCGAGCAGTCTCTAGTCTGGTAGAAGCTGGTGCTCTAACAGCTTCAGAAGAAATTACTGGACTTGGTAGATATCTTGCTCAATTGCCTACCGACGTCTCTCTCGGAAAGTTCCTCTTGATGGCCACCGTCCTCAAGTGTCTGGATCCTGCCCTCACTATAGCAGCCGCCTTGAGCTCGAAAAGTCCATTTGTGACCCCTTTTGGCAAGGAAGATGAAGCCGAGCGGCAAAAGGCGTCGTTTCGTATTGGTCAGTAGTCGCCCTTCTGCGCCAATGCGTCCTTTGCTGATGCGAGTCTCAGATAACTCGGATTTCCTTACCATCCATAATGCTTTTGCAACATGGCGGAGAGCCTGCGCAAACGGTCAAAGCGTAGCAAGGACACTGTGTCGTAAAAGCTTTCTGAGTTATCAGAACCTTCAACAGATAGAGGAGATTCGACAACAATATCTGAGCTACCTCGTTGATTCCTCACTAATTCGGGTTGATCGTGCATACGAGCGGGAGCTGAGCCGGTAAGGACCTTGTGGTGTAACCAGCCCAACGCCGTTTTTTGACTTGACCATAGTGCCCGATATAACCAAAATCGTGGAAAGCCTCGTTTTATTATGGTTCCCAACGAATACGACGTGCACTCTACCACGGGAAAGGTTTCTCTGATCAATGCCGCAATCATAGCGGGATTATACCCCAAAGTTCTCATAATCGACTCCGGCAAGAATGGCGCACAGCAAATGCGAACACTTGGCAATAATCAACGGACGTATTTCCATCCTAGCTCTGTCAATTTCGGCAGAAAGCCTCTTGATGTTTCTTCTGGGGCCAACTGTCTGGTCTATTTTACACTCATGTGAGTCTTGGATGATTTCTGTATCACGATCTCACACAAGTAAAGGCATTCCAAGAAGTTGTATGCTTGGGAGACTGGGCCTGTTGACGACCTTTCGATGGTTCTACTCTGCGGCGATGTAGACTTCAAGGCGAGTCTGCAATAACTTTCCTGGCCATTTGCTAACCTCTCCCGCAGTTGTCCTCCAAATCTCTCGTCCTGGATCGTAAGATCAAGTACCGCACGGACCCACGTAGCGCAGTCGCGCTCAAGCATCTGCGGGAACGGCTGCAGCGGATTCTCCACAACAAATTCAAAGGAGGCAGAACGCCGTTAGAAATCTCGGAGAAGTGGGACTCGCTTGCCATGGCTGTCTTAGGGAAAAAGATGGAAGAAATTGTTAGTTGATGTAGTTCTCCATCTTAGGAGCTGACAGGACACTGGAAATAAACGCGGTCTTTTGGGGCATAGTTGCGTAAGAGATAGGCAGTCTATGTTTTTTGCTTGAGAGAAGAGGTTATGAATCCCTCTTGATCCCCCATGCATATCGATACTTGACGTATTCGCGCTTGTTACCTCTATTATCCAGGTCTATGGCCGTGTTAGAACAAATTGAAGAAGTGTAAAATGAATGTAATACCGTTGTTGACGCGTTGTAACCACTGCCTAACCATATCGTGATCATATCCCGCTTCGGCGAAGAGAAGAGAGAGCGCGTTGACAAATTCCTTCATGGCGGTGTCAGTAACTTATGCACACTGCCGATTAGGGTTGCCTACTTGAGCGTTTTCCGCCATAAGTGTTCCTTGTTCAGCAAGACTGGCGTTTTGCTCTGGAGTGGTGCCTAATTTTACAGTTTAGAACCTGATCGACACTGCTTAGAAGTGATTTACCTGTCGCCCATGGCCCTAGTGGTACAAAGACGGTACCAGTCCGACATACCACAATATCCGGATGTTGGATTCCATTCTCAACCTCGTCACTCCCGTCAATGCTACTACCACGATTTTTCATGATCTGAAACGCCTCTTCGAGTTGGAGGAAGCAAATTAGTTTGCGCTGTGGGATGTCCTTGCGTAGGCTTACCGAGGCAGACTCGAGCCCACCAAGAACCTCCTTCTGCCTCGAGATCGGCTGGAGCATAATGGGTCACCTTGTCTTCATGATATGGTCTTATGTCACCCTCGACCATGATGACAATACCTCCAGGTTTCAGGCATGCGACAACGTCGTCAAGGAACGATACGTAATTGGCCAGGCCATTGACGATCATCCGTGAGTGGACGAGATTAAACTGGCCATGAAAGTGTGACAATCCCAAGTTGATCTTTGTCGGGGATTAATTAGTACAGTCAACCTGGCATAGTCAGAATACGGACATCATCGAATTCGAATCTGTTGGGATATAAGATTCCGAAACGTGTGGAGGTAAAATGAGAAGACCAACCTGCAATTTGGGGGTGTGGTTCGGGAGGCATTGACGACCAGGTCGACTACGCACGCATGAGAATGTCTTTGATTTAATTTATCATTCTCCTACCTCCAACAACGTCCGCGTGGGGGAACGCTTGTGCCATCTCAATACACCAAGCTCCAGACCCGGTCCCTAAAGAAGTGATGAGGGCGGTCCCTCAAATCGAATCAAATTTTTAGTCACCAAGGTCCAGAATTGAGATCCTCTCGTTTCCTTGCGGCGTCAAAATCGTTTCAACCACCTGAGGGTCCGGGTATAGGCTACCGAGTGCGAGTTGTAGCATTCGGTGCTGTTTGTCACTTGCCAACTGGGTATCAGTCTCTACTAAACGAAAGATTAGTCGACTCTACTTACTGTCGTAGAAATTCCGGCTGGTCTGATGGCAGCATATAAAGGGTGTTTTGCCAGGCATTGTAGCGTCTGCCAGCAGCTTCGCGAATGAAGGTAGTTGGATCCATGTCAGTAGTGTAAGAGTATAACGAGATAGAGGAACAGCAAGATTGAGGGGAATTGTAAGGTTGGCTGCTGCTTGTTGATCCGTAGTTCAAAGGCTCCTGGTCGAGTATGGCTATGGCGCCGCCAGCCACGGATTCCATGGACGAGTATAAGGGTCTGAGGAGGATGAAAACGCAGCGAGAGGTCGCGACAAAGATAAGAGGGGCGAAAATGAGTTTATTTATCAGGATCCGCTGTGAAGTAGTGAATTTGTGAAAGTCATGAGACGTAATTGGTCTAAAGAGAGCCAAGCCGACGATCGTTTTAGCACTGACGAGATATTTTTGATGCTATTCGGTGGTGGGACGGGCAACTTTACGCTTTTCCCTCGTACCATCGCGTGGTGAATACATTTCTTCCCAAGACATGGGCTCCATCGGATTACCTGCGCGTGGTTTACCCCTGAATTAATTCAGTTGATATGATAGCTGAGCAGTGCTCACCGGCTTCACTTGTTGCAAACATGACGCCGAGGTCAGCTCGTGCTGTCGAGATGTAATAGGAACGTGAATCGCCAATGGAAATCTAAGCCCAGGGCGTGAACAATGCCACGCGATATAGCTCATAAACCACACTGACCACCTGCCCTGAACGCCTGTTTAATATCTCTATCGCAGAAGAGCCGAGATCAACATACCTTTGACAATGTCGCCGCCACGAAAGCAATCGCCCAACTTGACCCTGTCTACTTCTGTGGCCCTGACGTCTTGTTGTCGTATCACCCCAACGTAATCTTCGCCGTGAGGCAAGGCGATCCCATCAACAACTGTTATCGAAAGGCTCGCCTGCTGTGAGCTTAATAATAGATGTGTGTTAGTAATAGACAAGTGAAGTGGGACTGGATTAAGCAGCGTGTGTAGTGCGCCGCAAAAGCAAGCCACACCTCCCGTCCAGCCGCCCATCGCCTCTCCCGACACTCCCAAACCTCACCTGAGTCGCATGACTGTCCCGATTACAATAGAATTTTCAGATGGAGCGTTTGGTCTCAGTTTCGGTATCATGATGGACTGTAAAACGAGATTGTTAGAGGCGCCCGTCAAATGTTGGTGCCAGATTACCTTGTCTGGCTTGAAGAGACCGATGAGTGAAGCTCGATGTACGCCATTAGAATCGACGTAAACACCCAAACTCCCCTTTGCGGATGGGCCCAACGGTTGACCTGGTAGGACGAGAGAGGACATTGTAGGCTCAAGGCAGCGAGCGGGGTTTGAATTTCCGCTCTCAAAATTTGCTTTGCTTCCATTTCGATCAATTTCGTTTTTGGGGAATTCGGTCTCGGCCATGGCATCATTATCAAGAATATTTTCAAGAGGTAAGAACTACAGTCCTCATTAGAATTTGCGAGCTCATCACCGACGTCGTCGACGGCCAACTCGCGCAGGCATCCACCTGTCCGCTCGCAGACATGCTTTGACCAAATTCACCATGCCCGCAATGAGCCCTACAATGACAGAGGGTGGTATTGCGTCTTGGAAAAAGAAGGAAGGAGAGGCTTACCAGTCTGGTGACGTTCTGCTTGAAATCGTCAGTTGCACCTTTAAAACAACCGTCGCGGCCGCTCAAAAGTGTCATTTATAGGAAACAGACAAAGCTACTATTGATGTAGAGGCCCAGGAAGACGGTGTCCTCGCCAAAATCATCGTAAGTTCGTTTCGACAACTCGCAACCTGGCACTAGCTAAAATTTCACTCCAGGCCGAGGATGGCGCAAAAGGCATTCCTGTAGGAACTGCTATTGCAATCACCGCAGAGGAAGGTGACGACTTGTCTGGGGCCGCTGACATGGCAAAGCAAGCGGCATCCGAAGCTCCCCCAAAGGAGGAGGGAACCCAGGCAGAGGAGCCCACAAAGAAGGAGGAGTCTCCTAAGAAAGACTCTCCCAAGAAAGAGTCGGATTCAAAGCCGAAGGAGGACAAATCAAAATCGGAACTGAGGACCGGTGACCGTATCTTTGCGACCCCTATTGCCAAGAAGATTGCGCTCGAAAGAGGCATTCCTCTAGCTCAAGTCAAGGGCACTGGACCCGAGGGACGTATCCTTCGTGAGGATGTCGAGAAATTCAAGGGTGCACCAGCGTCTGCTGGAGCTGGTCTCGCCCCTCCTACACCAGCTGCCGCGAGTGCAGATCAATACGTAGACACTCCAGTCTCGAGCATGCGTCGTGTGATCGGACAGCGCCTCACCCAGTCGAAGCAAGAGCTTCCTCACTACTATGTGACCGTCGATATCGACATGACCAAAGTCACCAAACTCCGTTCCGTTTTCAACGAGTCCCTCGCAGGAAAGGAGGGAGCCGTCAAGCTCAGTGTAAACGACTTTGTCATGAAGGCGGTCGCCCTTGCCCTGGTGGATGTACCAGAGCCCAACTCGGCTTGGCTCGGAGAGGTTATACGGCAGTAAGTCTTTCGTTCGCTATAGATATAAGTGACTCATGTCTCGTCAGATACAAGAAGGCCGATATCTCGATGGCAGTTGCTACTCCCAACGGCCTTATTACACCCATTGTAAAGGATGTCGGCTCTAAGGGGCTTGCTGCCATTGCCACCGAATCAAAAGCTTTGGCAAAGAAGGCTCGCGACGGAAAATTGGCTCCTCACGAATATCAGGTTAGTAGCGCATGATGTCCCTCGCTAGTGTAGACTAACGTTGTCTCCAGGGTGGGACATTTACTGTCTCTAACATGGGAATGTTTGGCGTTTCTCATTTCACGGCTATTATCAACCCTCCCCAATCATGTATCCTCGCCGTCTCTTCACCCACGGCAACTATGGTGCCCGATGCGACTCAGGAGAAGGGATGGTCTACCAAACAGATAATGAAGGTTACGTTGAGCTCTGATCATCGTACTGTGGATGGAGCAGTGGCCGCTCGGTGGTTGCAAAGCTTCAAGGGCTACTTGGAGAACCCTCTGACTTTTATGCTTTAATCGTCGTTTACATTGTCCTGGTTTCTTTTATGCATTTATAGAACTTTACTTTTCTCCTTCTACGCTGCACAATACCTGCCGTCGGTTGCTCCAACGTTTGCCGGACTGATCTCATCGGCAACGTGCACACCAGTTGGAGCCTATCCATTACGCCCTGATCGCGCATCCCAGTGGCTACTATGTCTGTTAAGAACAAAGTCTGCCTGATGTGAGCATGTTTTAACTAACAGGATGATAAAATGTCTGTTCTGATGGTTTCTACAGTGTACACGATGGATGGGGTGTATCTGAGGTTGAGGACGGAAACGCCATCAAAGGCGGTGATACCGAAACAATGGATCAACTTGCAAAAGACTTTTCTTACAGGACAGTTGCAGCCCATGGACTTGCTGTGGGCCTCAGCGATGGCCTTATGGGGAACTCTGAAGTCGGGTGCGTTACTCGACATGGAACGATAAAGGCCGCGTTAGAACTAACCGCGGTATCGTAATGTCGATTTTTTGGTTTCAAGTCACTTGAATATTGGTGCTGGGCGGATCGTATGGCAAGACATTGTGCGTATCGACCAGAGCATTCGCAAAAAGGAATTCCATCAGTCTCCGGTCATCCGAGACAGCTTTCAACACGCAAAAGATACGAACGGGAGGCTTCATTTACTGGGATTGGTTTGTCCACACATATTCCTCACTTACGAATTAGACATTAATGGTCTTCGGGCCAGGTTTCAGACGGCGGTGTGCATTCTCATATCACGCATTTATACGCGCTTTTGGAGACTGCGAAGGAAATGGAGGTTCCAGAATGCTACATTCATTTCTTTGGCGACGGGCGTGATACCGCTCCTCGATCGGCCAAGAAATACTGTGAAGAACTTATCGAGTTTACTAAGAATCTGGGATACGGAGAAATTGCCACAGTCGTTGGTCGATACTATGCCATGGATCGTGACAAGCGCTGGGAAAGAGTCAAGATTGCCGTTGACGGTTTGGTAGGAGGAACCGGTTCGCCAACGGATAATGTTCTCGAATTTATCGATGAGAAATACAAGGAAGATCAAACCGACGAGTTCCTGAAACCTATCATCTGTGGAGGGCCAAAGTCAAGAATCCAAGGTGGGTGTCATTCATGATTAACGTCGAGATATCATTCTGATACAACTTCCTTTGCAAAGACAATGATACGCTCTTCTTCTTTAACTATCGCTCAGATCGCATGCGGGAGATTGTCAGCGTTTTTGGGCTCGATCCCAAACCGATGCAAGTCAAGGTCCCAACGGGCCTGGTTCGTGCTGCTCCATATTTCAGGGGACGTATTGATAACAAAGATACAGAAAATTACGACCATGTCGCGGTACAACACCGAGTTCACGTTCCCCGTTGCATTTCCTCCGCAAGGAATGAAGAACGTTCTCGCCGAGTGGCTCGCAACGAAGGGTATCAAGCAAATGCATGTTGCCGGTGATTATTTTACCTTTAGTTACATGAAGGGTTTATCTCATCACATCTTACAGAAACCGAGAAATATGCGCATGTGACCTTTTTCTTCAACGGAGGCGTCGAGCGCCAGTTTGATAAAGAAGAGCGCTTCCTCATTGACAGTCCGAAAGTTCCGACTTATGATCAGCAACCTGAGATGTCTGTGCTCCAAGTGGGAGAGAAGGTCGCCGAAATTGTTAAGTCCAAGGAATACGACTTTGTCATGTGCAATTTTGCCCCACCCGACATGGTTGGTCACACTGGAAAGTACGATGCTGCAGTCAAGGCTATCTCGCACACCGACAAGGCTGTCAAGTCGGTGTACGAAGCCTGCAAGGAGGCAGGGTATATTCTGCTCGTTACGGCCGATCACGGAAATGCCGAGCAAATGGTCAACCCGGATACAGGAGCACCTCATACAGCTCATACGACAAACCCAGTGCCGTTCATTATGACCGCAGACCCGAAGGAGTATTCGTTTGCGGAGGATGGGAATGGAACAGAAGAAGGCGCGTTATGCGATGTTGCACCAACTATCCTGGCCCTCATGGTAAGATATTATGATCATCTTATCGTATCTGAACTGACTCGTTTCGCTACAAGGGTTTAGAAAAACCTGAGGAGATGTCGGGACGCTCCCTGCTGGCCGAAAAGACGGAGGAAGCGGAGAAGGCGGAGGAAGCAGATAAATAGATGTATACATGACTATAGACAATAGCAATTGGCGTATACCTTTACAACGTACGCGGGTCCAGGTGGGACGGACACGCTCTCGACCAGAAGCCCATAGATGAGATTTGCGTCTTGACGCATTGACCAGTCTTTTTTTTCTTCAAAAAATTAAACAGCAACCTGGAGCTCCCAGGTATCTGTGCACCCGCTAGGGCTCTATGCTGCAGCGGAAACTCTTCGTTTTCAATACCGTGAAAAACGCCCTCCCTACAAGATGCATCAAGTCGTTCAACTCTGGGTTCAAAACGAGTATAAAATATCGAGAAACCGGCCTGAAAACGGATGTGGTGGATAATGTTGGGAATATCGGCAAGTGTAGGAACATTTTTATTCGCATATCAGAATCTGAATATGGCTTAGGTCATTCGAGTATTCATAATGGAGCCATAAGGCTTTTTCTTGATGTGTCCGAGTCCCTAATGGGATCATTGAAAGACCACGACTTCAGGCAAACCATCGCAGATTGCAGGCAGCGTATCAGTCGGAGTGGTATTCGACTGGACGGTCATGTGTTGGAGTCTGTGATCAATATGGCCGCCACCGGCAAACAGGATGCTTTGATTCCTCATATCCTTCAGAGCGGCTGGTGGCTCAACCTCAACGTCCCACCAACCACCTACGAGAATATCTGCAGCTCGCTTGTAGAGTCTCGAAAGTGGTATGCTTTAGATGTGGTGCTACGCTTCTGCGCCCGTCATGATGTTGCACCCACAACCAAAATTTTGAACATGCGACTGCGTGCTTATTTGCACTCAGAAAACTATACCATGCTTCAAGTGCCTCTGGTGAAGCAAATGTTCTCCAAGAAAAGGTGCCTATTCGATCGGGAAACCTATAACATTTTAATTGAGGCGAGTGTGGCCAATCGGGACATGGGATCATGTCAAAAAATCATTATGGAAATGGAAAAAGATGGCTTCTCCATCGACGAGGCAACGCATCGTGCCATTTTAGCCCGCATGATAGCGATAGGTCCGCGTCACGCCCTGGAATCCACCATCTTCGCTTCTGTACAAGGCGCAAATCCAGCCCTCGACACGGCCATTCTGAATTCCTTGATTCGATTACGGAGTATCGCCCGCGACGACGCTACGATCAAGCAGTACCTATCGCACATACGAAGCAACCATCCCCAGGACGTCACGTTCACAAAAGACCCCCCGCATCCTTATTGGAATGTGCCGCCGGATATCTCAACAATATCCGTTCTAATAGAGCATTTTGCGAGGCGCAAGGCTCGCCTTGGTGCACAAAAGGCATTCGACCTCATTGCTCATCTGGGGCTCAAGCCTTCAACAGAGGTCGTTGCACAAATGATTTTGATGTATGCAAAATGCGGCAAGATGCAGAAGGCGCTATCTCTTACCGCAAGCCTTTCAAAAAGACTACCGGCTGAAAGATGCGAGCGCTCTAGCGAGTTGCTACAGAAACTCGGCTGGAATGGTTCAGAAACTGTACATGACATTTCAGAAGTTGCAGCGAACACATATATTTTCAACGCACTTCTAAAAGGGATCATAAGCCAGCATGGTCTTAATGGAGTGATTACCATTTTGGACTTGATGGATGTTCATTACGTCGCTCCCGACGACGATACGGCTGCACTATGTCTTTCTTTTCTCAACACACACAAGAAAGCCAACTCCGATGACATTATCAGTATCCTCTATCGCTTTGCGCAATATCCAGTGATCTGGCGCCAGAGGCATATCAACGTCATCTTGCATTCTATTTTGCGAGAGCACAAACACCTTATATTCCGAGAAGGTGGCTGGAAGGGAGCCTCGACGTTTTCGGGTCCTAACAGGGAGCGAAAGCAGTCCAGTGACCATTCGCCATGCACATATGAACGTGCAAACAACGTTTTTTCCATCGTGGAAGGCACAAAACGACCAGAAGAGGCATTCAATCGACCTTTGCAGAACATATTCAGTGCTGTCCAGTCCAGTGGAGCGCGACACGACCATGCAACCTACTCGATCCGCATGCTTTATCATGCAAGGATCACACAAGATGTCGAAGCCGTGGAAAGTCTCTATCATTCCATGCTCGACAACGATCTCATCCCAAATGCGTATCATGTAGCCGCATTAATGGAAGTGTATTGCGTGACGGGCAAGGTAGAAAGGGCAGAAGAAATCCTCAAGAAAGCCGTATCGGATGGAGTCGGCTTCAATCGAGTACTCTATACGTTACTTATCCGTGCCTTTGGGAACCAACATGACCCAGAATCTGCACATCGCGTCTATCAGGACATGATTCGCAAGGTGATCCAACCAGACATAGCTGCGTTGGAAGCAGTAGTAAGAAGTTACTTTTTGGTTCAAGATTACGACGCCGCAAGAACAGTGCTCTTCCAACTTTGGGGTACTGTCTTGCCGCTCGACACCTTGCCGCCACCTACGACATCACTTGGGAGTGCTATGTCGCATCTTCGATCCCTAGAAATGACGCAGAAGATCAAGCACTCAAAGTACTCTCAAACCGATGCAGCAAAGATGAAGGAAATCTTGACTAAATGGCGGCGGTCGAGTAAGACAAAACGCACTACCAAGCCCGCACTTCGGAGATTATCAGCACTCACGAGTGAGAATTAGTACCATGTCACACGCCTCGGGCAGGAACACTTATGAAGAATACAACTTGGTCATAGATTGGTGATTTATGTATAATACAACGATTACTGGATCTTTTAATCTTAAGTTACGCCTTTTTATATACTTCATTTAGATATTTGTAAGGCTTTTAAGAGCATCCGAATTGCTGATCCAACAACGCAATGGCGTCCCGCATGCCCTCTTTCGGAACCGCAGTGATGCGCTGGTGACCTTGAAGTACCTCTCGCGGTACCATTAGCCTTGATTGCATCTCAGTGTCAATGCTTTCTTCCTCATATGCTATTTCCACGCGAGCATCTGCCTGCCTGACGTTAACCTTGGTATCTTCCTGCCCTGCAACGCTGCTAAAGCTACTGTGATCCCTCGAGCGAGCGTGGGGTCGAGAACGCGTACGCCTGGGGAAGTCCTCCGGTTCCGGAGTGGGTTCTCCAGGTGCGAGTGTGCAATAGCTACGACGGGCCACAACATCGGCCAGCAGGTTCAAGTTGGCCAGATGAGATGGTCCTGCTGCTGGATTGGCGAGGTGTGCGTTAGGATGCGCTTCTAATGCCTTCCATACAACGTCACACGGGACCGTGTCTCCATCGACCGTCTTTACGGTGAAGGGTGCTATCCGTGGCCTCCCACGACGAGTTACTCGTTCTCGACTGCTAGCTGCACTCTTTCTAGTGCTTTTACTTGACGATCTAGAGGGCTGGCTTGGTGTACAGGCCCCACCTTTGCAGTGCGCCGGATCTCCGCAGCACTGGGTAAGTGAGGGATTGACTGTGAGCGGCATATTTGTTTCGTCAACGTCCATGTCATTCGGGTCTTTGGAGGTTGATTCGGTGTTCGCTTGGCAGGTCGGACATGGGTTCAACATGCAGACGGAATTGCCAAGTGCAGAGCAGAATGCCCGACCAAATGCACTGTCTTGACATGCAGAACAGTTCTTGGGATCGCCTGAACAGCCGCTCGGAGTGCCGTCAATTTCCGTTATCGAAGTGGCGATGGCCATTGTGGTATCTAGTCCTAGCTTAGAAATGCGTCGCAGTGGAACTGCAGGTTGATATGGAGGTAGATTGTCCAAGATGGACAGATGATTGTTGTTCTCGTGATCAGCCTCGGGATCGGCGATGGGAGTTTCGATGCCGAGCTGACGACAGATACAGTCCATCGAGCTAGTACACATTCCACAGGAATACTGCGTTGCGCAGACCTCGTGGCCTGAATTTCCGTTCTCGGTAATGGGAGAGGTCGAATCATTGGAGGGCGTGTCCAAAGAGGAGCCATGAGTATGCGGCGGTGAGTCTGCTATTCTCAGGCGCTTGAGGGATATCGCGGATGAAGGTGGAGACTCTGGGCGGGCCCGTTTGATCCCACGTTGTAAGGGTGTGGAACCGGTGGCCGAGGACGAGGATACCGCGGCAGAACGAGTACAGGTGCAAGAGTCCAGACGGGCGTTGAGTTGGTCGTTTTCTTCCTTGAGCTTTATGTTTTGCTCCTTGAGGGCATCATTCTCAGCTTTGAGACGTATGCCGAGGGCCTGGAGGGTAACACTGCGCTCGATCTCGCCCTGCTCGTATTGCTTGATGCGAGCCTGCAACTCGGATAGCTGGGTCTGTCTCCTTTCGCGGAATGCTCTCTGTGCTGATCTGAGGGTCGGTCAGAGTGCTGTTAGGGTCCATAACGGTGCTCAATCCTTACCGGTTCTGCGACTTTTTCCCTTGCTCGGATTCCTATAGCATATTTGAGCATGTATATACGTATAAAAGGCTCTATACTTGCGTTTTCAATAAAATCTAGATCATCTTGTGGTACCGCTTTCGGTTTGCGGCCCGGCTTGAGTTTTGGGGGGATAACCCATTCTTTGCTCGCTGCGGACGTCGGTAAATACTTGAAATAAGAAGTAAAGAATAGTGGCTACCTGTTGCGTATATTTTCGCAGAACCTGAAGGCTGCGGAAGCGACACCGACATGGCGTGGTCCAGATTCAACGGGTTGTCTAACCACTCGTGCTACTAATCAGATAAAAGGGTGCTCGGGGTCCTTCCTTGGAAATTGTCTGGGCCAATTCAAAAAGCAGATGTCGGCCCGTCACTTCTCTACCCTGAACGCAATCTAGCTCAACTTGTATCCCAACAACCCTCGAGTCATCTAATCTGTGGCGTCGTGGGAGATCTTCTTTTTATCCCTTTTCTGGCTGAAAATGTCGAGCACTGCGCTCTCTGTGATGCTCGAATCATCTTCGGCAATGATGCGCCATGCCGGGTGCCTCGAAAGCAGTCGTACGAGCGCATATTCTTTTTCTGGCCGTTGATTCATATCAACAACGCGGTACATCTGTCCATAGCTGGGGTTCTTTACCAACGCCCGTGTATATTGGTGGTCTCATAGATTGGGTTGCTCTCTCGCAAAGAAACTGTCACGCTTTTCTAAACCTCTGGAGATATGGGTGCAAGGAACCCTACAACCCTATACTGGAGAGTAACCTCATAAACCGGCAATTGCAAACGAATAAGACAGCCAATCTTAGAATATCCACTAGATGACACTGAACAGAAAGACATCCGGCTTGCTGTACCATGGCAAGGCCCTTACTCTCCGGTCTGTCTCCCCCAGAAGCCCCACCAACTTTTGAAACAATTTAGCAGTGGCGTCGTCGGAGGATTCGGCGGACATGCAACCGGATGCCCGTACCGTAGCCGCCAGATAGTGGGCCCTCCCTTTGCATCAACTGACCCGGATATTCCAGTGCCGTCGGTCACAACCTAGCTCGATTTAGAACGAGTGCCGAAATGGGGCTCAAGTCGCACGTGGAGGGAAGCACCCTCTCCTCTCATCCCGATGTCAAGTTTAGGCATTTCCCCTGAAGCCGTCGCGGCTTGTGGCAACTCAGCTTCTAGAAGGCAAGGATGGACACAAGCTATCACAGAATGCTGGTATGCAAAGATGTACCATCCACCACACTCTGACTCGTTTGCGCACGGCACGGAGATCTGGAGCCGGGCGACTTTTGAGCGGCGATGCACCAAAAAGGGGTTTCTCTTTGTGCCTTGCCTGGAAACCGCCGTGACGAAAGGAGAGAACAAAGGTGTCGCAAATTTGCAAAAGTAAGTAGGGATTGGATATCATTTGATGTCGGTGTTTTGCCTTGTAGTCGGGAAACAAGAGGATCATTGGGAAACACAAAGTACAGCGGGGTTTCTGTCTCAAAAAAGCGCGGTGTAATAATCTCTTTCAAAACATTTGATGAAAAGGAAGGGATTGTCGGAGATTCTGGTGACAAGGCTGCCGGTACAGTGAGATGCGACAGTGAGAGAAAGTGAACTATTAGCCGTTCTAGCAGCCCTCTGATGAGCACGATTTTAGAGAGAAAAGTGCAAGCATCAAGCCACATCTTACGCCAGAGGATCTGCAGGGACCAAAAGGGATTCCATGACGTTTAAGAGATGTACGCAAACAATAAATAATGTACTTCTAAAGAAGACTTGATCATGTGCCCACTTTTTTGCTCTGAAAGCAGTAGTCGTTGAGTGTAGGATTACTTGTAGACCTGTCCACCTCGGCCCATTGAAGACTCAGGCTCCAGTTAGCTCATCAAAGTCGCTCGAAAGTCCCATATATTTCTTTACAGTGCCCTCTTGTCTCCATCTAGCTTAATTCTTCAGTTTCCATGGCTCAGAATATCAAATGTTGGTGATAAGCAACCTCTTTCTCACCCGTGGCCTCGCTGGAAATCTCTTTACTGACTCTTGATTCTATCAGGTGTCGTCGTGGGGGATGGTGCAGTCGGCAAGGTCAGCGTTTTCCTCAGACGGGTCATTGGGCCGTCGCGCAGCTCAGAGTGCTCAATGTCACTTGGTAAAATAGACATGCTTATTGATATCGTACACGACAAACGCATTTCCGGTGAGTCTCTCATGCTCTGTAACGATGCCAGGACTCATGTTCACGACGACCTCCCAACCAACCATCAGGGCGAATACATTCCAACGGGTACGTCGAGGCCCCGTTCCTGCATGGAGACGACACTGACTTTTCCCTTCGTCCCTCAATAGTATTTGATAACTACACCGGTAAGCGTCCAACTTCCCTCCGCGGATTCCATAATTCAGATATGAGAGAAGCCATTGTCTCGACGCACGCGGAATTTCCCATATGGCTAGAACACGCACTCACGTCCATTCTCTAATTTTTAGCACAAGTCATGGTAGATGGTAAAACGATCAGTCTCGGGCTCTGGGATACGGCCGGGCAAGAAGACTATGACCGGCTCCGCCCACTTTCGTACCCCCAAACCGACGTTTTCCTCGTCTGCTTCTCCCTTGTCAGCCCTCCAAGCTTTGAAAATGTCAGAAGCAAGGTGAGTTGGGAATAGCCGTTTTTCCTGCAACAGCCTCACACCCCGTCCGCAGTGGTACCCAGAGATTAACCATCACGCTCCCGGTGTCCCAAGACTTCTTGTGGGCACGAAGCTTGACTTACGTGAGGATCCGGCGTCTATCGAAAAGCTCCGAGAGAGGTGCGCGTCTTTTCGCTACAGAACAGAGGCGCCGCTGGCGCTCTTATCGTCAAATGACACTGACCGTCTCTCTTTTTAGACGCATGGCTCCTGTCAGCTACCAGCAGGGTATGAGCATGTACAAGGAGATTGGTGCCACAAAGTTCCTCGAGTGCTCGGCGCTCACACAGAAGGGGCTTAAGAACGTGTTTGACGAAGCCATCCGCGCCGTTTGTGAGTATCAGAATTCTTTCTAGGATATCATTGCTAACACCGTTCAGTGTACCCGGTTACCAGGAAGGAAAAGTCAAAGGGTTCCAAGTGTTTAATCATGTAATGAAAGAGCGGGGAGGTGTGGATGCTGCATTACCATATGCACGTATCCTATTTAAAAACTGCGATTTTAACTCCATGTTTTCTACATTTTTTTCTTCTTCCTTTTTCTCGATTGTGTTTCCTCTTGCCCTTTGCAGCGTGTGCCTCTGATGAAAATACCGTGCTCCCTTTGAAGAAAGTATTCTTTAGGATGTTTAAGAAGATTGATACGTAAATTGGAATGTGCCGCATACCTTTCGTCACGTGCTAGGGGGACAGTCTCCGCCCACTTTGAAACTCCGCCCAAGATAAATAGGCCTACGCCCGAAAATTCGAGCCTGTCCCTCCCCAATTCTGCGCTGCCCCCTAACGACTTCTCTAGCTACTTTTGCGATTCCTCATGACAACTGTAAACGTCTCTATGGACGTCTCTCCCGCTTTTGACGCCTCCTCGCCGCCGTCCGGTACGTCGAGCTCGACTGTACCACAACGCGGTAAGCCCAACGCGTTTCTGACGCGTCTTTCATTGCTCAATCGTCATTTTAGCTGCTTTGGCACCCCTTCAAAACCACAATTTCCCCTCTACGACGCCCAAGGTCGCGGCGAGCAAGCCGACGAGTCCGACCGTCTACACACCCTATTCGCGACCTCAGCAATCAAGAGTCACTCCCAAACCCACTTTGACAACGAATCTTGAAGTTTCTGGGGACGCCGTGTCCGCGCCGCCTGTCTCGACGTCGTCGGCTGCCATGATGCTGGTGGACACAGCCAGCAGCCCACCACGTGCCGCCTACCTGGAACGGTTTGATTACATCGAAATGCGATGCAAAATGACCCGAACAGAGCTTCCCAAAAAGCCTCACCCCAACGAAATTGGCATCGTTTTTCACTCGCCGGCAGAGCCTTATGTGACCTATGACACGTTTTTCCAAACCACCCATGATTTCCTCGACGTGTCTAGCACATTACACGTGTTTCCCACTTTTGTCGATTTACCACTTCACCTCCGCCCATCCAAGGTCCGCTACGATGCTACCAAGCAAAGTGAAGACTTGATGCTACGAGTGCGGTGTCTGTTCTGCAGAGGTCGGTTCGGTGGAAAAAATGCCAAGGCTATTTGGGAACGTCATGTAAAGGAACACTGGCCCAAGCAGGGTAAGCTTCTACCGCGTAAAAATTGATCACAAACAGGCTCTTAACCTTTTGATAGATCGTGTTAAAGAATTTACAAAGGAGGAAACGCGTCGGCCCATGAGACAGATCCAGAAACGTCCTACCGGATCAAACGCACACAGCAGGACAAGGTCACATGATAGCAGTGCATGGGCACCCAATGCACGCTACAATGAATCAAACTGTAGCGCATCACCCTCTTCCTATTCTGCCTCATCTCGTGCCTCGAGCCCCGAGTTTGAGCTGCAAGATGTATACCCCAACCACCATGCACCTCTGCGTGCTACTTCACCCACATGCTTCCCCCCACAACATTCTTCGTGCTCGGACCACGATTCCGATGTCGAAGTAGTCGAACCGAGGACCTCGTTCTTCCGTTCACCAATCCGCTCGCCCAGAAAGCGCGCCACAAGACCTCGAGCGCACCCTTATCCACGCCGTCCACCCTCTTCGGATTATACTGACGAGGAAGATGAAGGCTACACGTCGTTTTTGATTCCCCAGAGCTGCTGGGACATTGACGCCGACCTCGACGCTATTAGCCAGGCAGCCAAGCCTTGCCTGTCCAAAGATGAAATGCAGGCGGCACTCGACGCAATGATGAGCAGGGTTGACGAGATTAGGTCGCCTATCGAGTTCTCATCTCCGGTCCCTGTGATCAGCTTCGCCACTCGTGCTTTGGCACTCAAGAACAACCGAGAAGAAGATATGGAGCTCTACGCTTCAAACGCAAAATCTTACCGAGAGCACAAGCGACAACTTACCGAGACCGACGTCAGCTCGAGCGAGGACTCGTGCAGCGGGAGCAGCGGGGAAGAGTCGTTTGACGCCTCCAAGAGCTCTTCTTCAGCAAGCTCATCCGGCTCCGATGACTCTGTGATGGTCGATGCAAGGTCAGATGAGTGGCTCGCCGAGTCTGCTTAATCTTGGCTGTGAATCCCCTCAAAACCCTCGTGTCCGTCTTGTTTATCACGTCATCTCGTCACCAATCTCCAGTTCTTGGTCCCTTTTTTGATACCGAGGATATATTATCCTACCCTACTCTTGTCACATCTCTCGTCAAGCCACGCCCGCCCCTCTCCAAATTCACGGCTCCTGGTTCGAGCACGGAACCATCGCAGGCCAGCTATGTTTTTTCTCCCTTCCCCCTCTGTACTGTACAGTATGCCCCGGCTCTAAGTTTGCTTGTGACTCGTACTCGTACGCCTTAGACAGACAGCAGGCAACGTGTTGTAATTCGTACCGCTGTCTTTCCTCTCTCCCCACTGTCTCCTTGTGTCCCGACTTGTGCTACTCGTACGCTTCTATGTACCTATGCCCATGATGCATCTTGTGCATCAATATAAGCCACTTTCTACCCAAAGGACGCGTTGTGATTGAGGATGTGCATGAATTGGGAAGCAGATCTGCATACAGAAGGAAGGGCGCCGCTACTGAGAAGGATTGTTCACAAAGTTCATGCTATATCCGCCCTGTTCGTTTGGAACCATCTTGAAATTGTCCGTAGACATGCCGAACCAGCCAAGGACGGAATTGCCGACTTCTTTGAGCTGGCCGAGCATCTTATCTGTATCCCGTTTACGAGCCGCCTCTATCCGGGGTTCAAGCGAGCGTAGCACTGTTGACGCATCGCGATAGAGTGGTTGTGAGGCAGGTACGATCTCTGTCAACGTCGTGTAATCTACGAAGGCGGTTATTCCCGATGGACTATACTCAAGACGCGGTACACACCCTTTTGTGCAGACGTGAGGGAGGACCATGAGTCGATTGCCTCGTTTGCTTTGGCACGTCGCCAGAGCGCTTTATGATGGTGTGGGTCCTCATCGAGTGCAGCCGTGGCAGCCTTGACCGCTGCGTCCCAAGCTTCCTGGATGAGGATTGTTTCAGTTGTACATAGCAACACCCGTTGAAGATCACTGACCAGCTTTAAATCGCACGCCGCAATGTTCGAATGTAAAATTACTCTGGCATGACAGCATGCCTCTTGCATCGGGGTTTTTGCGGGTTGTTCCGGCTTTTCTGTAGGTAAATCCTGTTCGACTTCTTTGCCTTTCCCAGCGTCGGCTTTCGCCGCTTGCTCCCCTTGCGCATCATCCTCATTAGCGCCCCCTTGATGATCTGCCGCCGTCTCGTGGTCGCCTGTGCCTTGTCGCTGTGCACTATCTACTACTACTACCGGGGGTGACGGCAGGCAAGCTAAACCTTGATTGTATGCTATACGTGCACTTGTCCAATCCTTTGCGTTGAAAAACGCATTCCCTTCGTCTTTGAATTCTGCCGATTTCTGGAGTGCTCCATGGAGCGACGCATCGTCTGACATTATTCAGGGTCTACGTGTTGATGGCGGCCCGGGAAAGAAGAGGCTAGGGTCAAACGGGCGGGCGGGGATTCCAAATGTGGGAAGGCCCCCGTCCGGTGTGATAAACCCAGAGAAAATCCTTTTTAAAACTACGCAGGGATGTTCAAAATCGTTAGCAAATGCGATTGGAAGATAAGGAAATTATGGGCCGTTGAGCCGTAACTTTATAGCCGAACACAGTGTAATTTACAAATTTCTAATGCCGCCCGCCCCCATGGGACGCCATTTGACTTGGACCCCTCCGCGACATTCGCCCGCCCGGTTGTGTTTCAAGCCTGTTTGTTGGCAGTGGCTAGACGGATTTGGACCCCGCGGTCTTGCTAGAGGGAGAGATTATGGCTACGACAGTACTCGCACAATCAAGAAGCAGTAATGCTGCTAGTGCCCGCTCTCCTCGCTCGGAAGACGGTGCTGCGAGCCACCGAATGGGTTACTTTGACAAGTATCCTGCGAGAGCAACTACATCGATAAGGAATGCTAATGACAACGACAACAACGAGCAGCCCCGGTATACTCCAAAGCCTGCTCCGGCTTCTCTCAATGGTCACTCATCGACACCACCCTCGACTTCGACTCGAAAAACAAGAACTCAACGTTCAGGTTCTGCTGCACCAGACTTGCACATCCAAACCGGAGCGAAATTCGAATGGCCGTCGAAACCCGCTCCGTCTAGGAGCAGCTCTCCAGATGACGACGAGTCGCCGCTGACAAAGACTTCAAAACCTGCCAGTCTTTCGTCCAAATCACGAACAAGAAACTCCGTCGCTAGTACTTTACCCGAACTACGTTATAGCGCGTCCACACTCGACAGGTCCTCTTTCTCCCCTCCGCAGACTCCGGTCGGGACCTATAACCACCTGTTCTCAGGTGACAATGTGGTGGTTGCTGCCCCCGTGCCCGGCGTAGAAATGATGGACGCTTTCGTGGACAGTATGAACGGCGTGGCGGAACATTCCTCCTCTGACGGTAATGACTACCGGCTCGGCTCTTCCTCTACTTCTCGTTCCAGACGGCACAGAGAAGGCGCCAAAAAGCACCTCTCGTCTTTAGAAAAGCGCCATCCGGGTTTACATCCGCACCCACCGCTCCCCAAACCCCCACAAGGCATCAAGCTCGGCACCCCCGGCAAGGAATCGAGCATCCTGGACGACGTGGAAGAACCCGTGATCTTGCGTCCCCCGCGCTCCCCACGCTCCATTAGACCTAGAGTCCGAAGTTCGACAAACTCGGAGACCACACCTCCCTCTCCAATGCGCTCTTCTACAGACCCCACTATCCGTAAAGGTCGTTCATCCAGCCAGTTACGGAAACCAAAGTCGATGGCTGACCCTGAACCACCATCGCCAAACCCGACAATAGACCAAATCATCAAAGGCGCTCTACACCGGGGTGAGGATCCCGTCATCCCCAAATCCAGCCGCCCATCCACCGCTCCATCCATTTCTGATATTATCCGCGCCCATGCCCCTGAACTCGCAAAGCCCAAAATAAACCGGCCACCGCCCATCTTGCCCACGTCCCTGGAGGAAACAGAGCATGACGACGATGACGACGATAGAGCGAGCAGATCCTCTCTCGATTCCATCACGCACGAAGTCCGTACGACCATCAAAAAGGTGCAACACTCACCCCTTCACCATGCGCGCTCTTTCCCCACTCGTCCCACCTCCTCTGCTCCGCCCACGACGTTTGGTGGTTTCCGTTCGTCCATTCGCGTCAGCGAATCAGAGTATGAGAGTCCGCTAGAGGCGCCCAAGTATGCACGCTCTGTTTATTCGGCCTCGTCACATGGGTATGGAAACACATTTGATGGCAGCTCTTTCTTCTCCGCGCCCTCTACCACAGCACTCCCTGTACCTGGGGATTCTGCCATGGCCGTTGCACAATATTTGCGTTCCCCGCGCCTGACACGGCTCTTGACGCTTCGTCGCCCCCCACATCGTGGGCTGCAGGTCTCCCTGGCCGACGTGGGAAACCCAAATGGTCGGCCTGTCATGGTCTTCCTCGGGCTTGGGTGTGTGCGGTACCTCATTGCGCTGTACGACGAAATGGCCGAGGCCCTTGGCTTGCGGCTCATTGCCGTCGACCGATGGGGTATGGGTCGAACGGCAGAAGTCCCTCAAGATCAGAGGGGTCTTAAAGAGTGGGCTGCCGTGTGTGAAGAGGTGTTGGACACTCTGGGGATTCGGGAGTGCGGTATTTTGGCGCATAGTGCGGGTGCACCGTACGCCCTTGCGTTTGCCCTCCGTTTGCCTCTCAGGATTGTTGGGAGCATTCATTTATTGGCTCCGTGGGTTGGTGGTGGCATTGATGCAGGTACGAAACCCCCAGATTTTACGTTTCGTCTTGTTCAGCGCTCATGCATTTTCTCTATCTAGCGGGATACAAGTGGCTCAAGTATGTGCCCAACTCGATGATCAAGGCTGCCCAAAACGCCGAATGGAAAGTCCACGGCTGGAAGCTTGGAAAGCCTCCGACAATCGTATACGAAGGCATTGGGTTTGATCCCAAAGCTCCCGTATCTGCCAGTAACACGCCACCCAAGTCATCTTCGACGGGATATGTTCCACTCACTGCCGACGCTCTGCGAGAAATCGAGTACACACCACCGTCGACAGCGCAACGAAAGACGGCCCCTACTCCTTCTCCTGTGGATGAAGTTCGACTGGCTGTTCCCCGACAATCAGGTGGAGGGGTCCCACGTACAAGTATGGGCGCCTGGAGTGATTACGATGATCTTGCGGACTTTGAAGGGAGATTTGGGAGCCAGACAACGCTTCCTACCAATATCCCACCCGTGCCACCGTTACCAGAGGGTACACAGAGTGCGCCAATCACAAAACGAAAGGGATCCAAGGGGATCTTTGGCAAGCTAAAGGGTCCTTCGCCTGGCTCTACTACACCACCGACCAATAACGGTTCAACCGAATCTTCAGCACCACCAGCAAAGAGCAGCCAAAAGATCCGTGTTCTCCCTAGCATCAGCTCGCTCAAGGGTAAAATAATTGGGCAGCGAACAAATTCCAATCCTCAAAAATCTACACCCAAGCTCGAACCAAACACCGACTCGTTTGGGTCGGGCCTTGGTATTGAACTTGATTTCAAGGCTCCTTCGGCAAACGGGATCGAAGCCTGGGCATCTGCATGCTCCGTTTCCGCGGCGAAACCGGACATGCCAGACTCACGGCCGACCTCTCCCCTGTCTTCTGAGTCGCATACGTTCCCACGACCACGTCGGTCCGTGTCTTTGACGGCCTCTGTGGCGCCAACGCTTCGATCACTTCCGGCTACCATCACTCCCTTCCAACGTGCAAGATCGTCGCCAGTCACTCCGCGTGTGGCAAGACCACTCTCAGCGGAGAGCACTTCGCTCGCGAATTCTCATTTCGTCACACCTCCGCGTGCCGTTGCCACGACCAGTGCCCCCACTTCAAGTGTGGCGACCGCTCTGTTACGTGCGTCACATAAAGAAGCGCAAAAGGGGTTGGCCAACGACCTTCTGTCCATTTTGGAACGGGATGCAAAGCCATGGGGCTTTTCGTATACCGACGTTCGGCAAAAGGTCAGAGTGTGGTACGGAGACAAGGACGAAAAGATTAGCGAAGCAGGTATTCGATGGATGGAAAGAGTTATGAAGGACTGTGAAGTCAAGATCTGCAAGGGCAAGGATCATAGTCTTATGACCTGCGCCGCGGTAGTCGTCGAGGCTCTTGAGAGCCTGCAAGAAGATTTACGGCGAGGGTGAGTCTACTGTTCATCATCCCGCTTGCAGAATTGCCACTGACATTACTATAGTTGAAACCAGTGATTTATTTTTTTGATCGTTCTCATTCGTGCTCGTTACCCGGTGGAGGTTTCTCTCTCTTTTTCTCATTTCTTTCTTTTTTTACTCTTATTCCCCCTTCATGAAGTCTCTTCCATTTCCCCGCAATGATTCGTTTTTCCCACCATTTCTCACTACGCTTCCCGTATAACCAGGTCTGGTCAGGCCACGCTCATTGTTCATCATAATTGTGTAAAATCTTCGTGTTTCCCTTGGAGTCGACCTTGTGCCATAGAGAATTTGGATCATATTTTTTCTTGCGCTAGTCTGACATCTCGGTCTACTGAAAACGTCCATGATCTCTCAGAGTTTGCCCTTGGCCGCTTCTTCCTCTAAGAATGGATAGTCAATATAACCGTCAGGGCTCTCCGTCTTGTAAAACGTCTTGCGGTCGTATGGATGGAGTTCTGCTCCATGTTCGATTCTCTTTGGGAGGTCGGGCTAAGACTGGTGTTAGATTGGTACAAGACCGGCATTGCGATTTCTACTCACATTAGAGATGTACCAACGCCCAAAGGCAACCAATCCGCCTTCGCTTTCTACAGTATCCTTGGCCGTTTGGGGATTAAAACCACCTGCGACGATAAGTGGGCGTTCTCCCCAAATACTACGGGCAAAGGCGTTTGAATCTTCTTGAGATGCATCATCAGTGGCCGTTACAGCTTGGTCGCCCATAATCCGTGGTTCTATAAGGTGGAGATATGCGAGAGAAGGGAAGCGATCATGGAGCTGTTGGATCACATAGGAAAATGTAGGAATGGGTTCCTTTTCCCGCATATCTGGGCCGTGGTTTAGTCGTGACAATGAGGGAAACGGGCGTCTACCTACCCCCAAATTCACTCCAAGGACTAAGCCGAATGCCAGTCCGCTCTTGTCCTATCGCATTCGTGACGGCTTGCGTGACTTCGAGGGCAAATCGTGCCCGGTTCTCTATGGAACCTCCGTACTCGTCTGTGCGTGTGTTCGTGACATCTTGTATGAACTGATCGATGAGGTAGCCTGCAAAGATTAGGATTGGCTCCATCAAATGGCGACCACCTTACCGTTCGCGCCGTGAATTTCACAACCGTCAAAGCCAGCCTCGATAGCATTTGATGCGGCTGTTGCGTACAAGCCCACATACTTTGCAATCTCCTCCTTGGTCAATGGTCTCGGTGTGGTCTTCTTCCTCTTCATAGGCACATTCGAACTGGAAACGTAGGGATAATTTCCTTCCCTCTTCAGGACCTCCGCATCAGCTTGTCTTCCCAGTGCCCATAGTTGCAAATAGATGAAAGACTGGTTTTGATGAACAGCGTCGGTGACCTGTTTGAATTTGATGAGAAAGAGGTAAAGCGAACAAAGAGCGACGTACTCGCTTCCAGGCCTTGATTTGGTCCTTGCTCCAAATGCCTGGAACATTGTTCATCCCACCAGCCTCTAAGATACCGGTCAGTTATTTCCCGAGAAACAGTTACGAAAGGAGGCATCGTACCTGCGGCAATAAAGGTTGCTTCGGTGATTAGGAGAGACCCTGGTTTGCTTGCTCTCTGTGCATAATATATTACTGCGAGATCTCCATGTACATGGGCAGCGTTGGCGCGGAAACGAGTCAAAGGTGCCAACACTACGCGATGGGCAAGGTCGAGATTCCCAACGCGGATAGGACCGAGCAATTTAGGAGTCGATGCAGCCATGAGAAAGTGGGAGAGGTGAATAAAGCAAATGTTTTTTTTCGAAATCTCCGATATTTATAGCATGCGTCGTCTTCGTCATCATAAATGACCCGAGCTCGACATCGTCGATCGCGTCATCCTCTCCATCTTATCGGATAACATTTCAGGGACGCATTTTGCTTCGAAAGATTTGTTATTGCACAATGAAGACTTCGGGTAAGCTACAACCGGACTGACAAAAAGAGAGCCGGATGCAAACTACGGCTATACAATTTGGTCAAGAACATATAAAGGAGAGGCAAGGTATCAGTGAGGATGTACGTAAAGGGAGGTAAAGGTTTGCATGCAAGCTATCAGCGAGTACACCGGAGGTGTCGATCCGCAATCAGTTGGTATTTGCACCGGCAATGACACGTGGGGGAAGGCTAGGGTGGCGAATGCCAAGTGCATGGCCTAGCATACGCCTGGCGGGGTTTCCGACTCTAGGAGGAGTGGACACCTTGCTAGGGGTGATTGCACCACCCTCTGGGGGCGTGTTGATGCCGCGATTGAAGGCCGTCTCTGAGAGTTTTCCGGGCTCTGCGATCCCATCTTCACCACTTGCACGTTCCTGGATTTCCAACTTGTTGACTGCATCGACTAGCTCATCACCCGGGGTGTCCTTGTGTGCGGTTGGCATGGAAGGAGTCGGAGAGGGTTCCCTGGAGAGCCAAGGTGACGTTGACTTTTCTGTAGCGGATCTTGGTTTCAGTTGGGGTGAAGGGGTGCGAATGGTCTTAATGGCTTGTGCTTGTTGCTTCTCGAGACCAGCACCAGCGATTGGGGTGCTTTCTGTGACGACAATACCGGCTGGATGACCTTGGGGAGCATGCGCCGTCTGGGAATGAGACATTTCTTCACGTGAGGATGCCTCTTGAATGTTTTCCAGCCCAGAGCGAGACATTGGGAACGCATTGGGTGGAATAGAGAAGGAGCCATTGCGGCCACCAAGTCGATTACCAGAGGCCAAAGAAGAATCAGACCAAGAGGAAGAATTGCTCAAGGAACCATTGAGATGGCCGCTCATGCTATAACCGAATGCAAAGGGGTCAAGGACACTTCCTTGGCTATAGCTCGAATGAAGGCTGCCATTGCTGTGTGACGGCGTAAAAGAATATCCGTTGAACTGCTGTTGCTGTTTCATCAAAGGAAAGTGGGTGCCGTTGAGAGAACCGCCCAAGGTGCCGGGCGGGCCATTTGCGGTGGCAGCGGCCATGAGCATCATCGACACGGCAGGACTAACGTTGCCAGTCGTAAGTGACATTGCAGCATCTTGGGAAGCAATCGAGTTTGCCCGTTCGGAGCGAGGGCCGCTTCGTTGGGTGTGTGCGATGATGGCTTGACTGTCTGGACCCTTGTACGGCGTCAAATTGACAGATGAATTGGGTGCAGGGGTCAATTGATGAGGAGGAGAGCCGAGACATTGAAGAAATACACGTTTGGCTAGGTGACATTTGGATTAGTGAGCGAGTCTGGCAGACAGTGGCTGCATGCAGCGTTGCTCACCAGTAGCAGCATCGTTGAAGACGAGATAAAGGCTGTGGTCGTCGATCCATTTGATCTTTGGAGCGCCTAAGTCGGCGAATGCAGCATGAACGTCTCTGGTTTTAATTTGAGAGTCAAAGCCACTTAATTCGAGGATACGAGTGACGGAAGCAGCCATGATTAGGATTCTAAAAAATTAACGAGAATAGAACAGAGAGACGGGGACGGAAGTGGTGGAAGACAAGATGGAGCGTCGCCACCACGGACGCGGACTGGAGATGCTAAGGGTTCTTCCTGGGAAGTATATATATAGCAAACTTCCTAGTGGAACATTTCATTACCGTGCATGAAGCTCATCATTATGCCACCACTCCGTAAAGTCTTTATGACTACAATACGAAACTACGAAGAATCTCAAGCATTAGAACTGCTCAGACAGACAGCTTTACGTGCAAGCTAATGAGGGAGGAGACGCTTTGCAGGTAACCTTATATCCGGTCGCCCAAGTCCGCGGAACACAACAAACGATTATGAAATGATACTCAGGATGGAAGTATCACGTATGCGACCATAATATCATAGCAGGAAATGTGCTCGCGAGCAGGCCGAGTCCAGGGGGGGAGGCTGGATGCAAATGACAGTTTCGACTTGAAGCGCATGGTCTTCAATGCACATTCAATGCTTCCTGTAAGCGCCGTCCTTATCGATACCAATTCATCGATACGCCTGGTCCTCAAATAGCCCGTTCGATGACGTGCAGGCTATCCTTGCAAGTCTTCCCAGCCCATATTGCAGCAATGAGCACACAATCCTCAAACCAAGCGCAGCATATTTGCAAAGTGTCCCTCAAAGGCCGAGCTTTACTCAATGATCCTCAGTGGAACAAGGTACGCCGTCGTTGGCCCATATAACATACTGCATCCTAACAATCTATCAAGGGGTCTGCATTTATCGAAGAAGAAAGAAAGGCATTTGGTCTTGTTGGTATCTTACCCTATAAGGTATATATAGCCTAGGGTGGCAGATGCGTCGGCGGCTTTGACACTATTTAGGTCAATACTCTGGACGAACAAATAGAGCGCGCATATCAGCAATTAAAACAAAGAGATACCGCCATCAGGCAAAACTCGTTCTTAGAGAGTCTGAAGGCGCAAAATTGGGTCCTTTATTATGCATTGCTGCAGCGTTACCTCAAAGAGCTTATGCCTATCGTCTATACACCAACGGAGGTGTGGAAATAGCTCTTTATATCTATAGTCTAACTGAGTTTTGTTAGGCAGAGGCTATAGCAAACTATTCTCATCTTTTCCGACGCAGCGAAGGGCTCTATCTAAACTACCCACACGCTGACATCATGGAAGAGACTTTTTTGGACCAAATCAAAGGCCGAAATATTGACCTTATTGTATGCTCGGATGCAGAAGCTATTCTTGGTATCGGCGACCAAGGAGTAGGTGGCATTGGGGTGAGCGTCGTTTTGATGGTATTTTACCAAGTTACTAACGCGAGGTGTAGATATCGACCGCAAAGGCGGTCATATATACGTAATGGTCCCTGCTCATATGGCTACTAGTCACTCACTGGGGTCCGTAGGCTCGTAGGCGGTATCGATCCAGCAAGGTCTTTGCCCGTCAGCTTGGACGTTGGAACAGACAATGAAAACCTACTCAATGATCCCCTTTATGTCGTCAGTATATGTGTTCTGCTTGCCAATACACTATTGACCAACCTTAGGGATGGCAACACAAACGACTCAGAGGAAAGGAGTACGACGAGTTTGTTGACACATTTGTGCAACTCGTTCGTAAATATCTTCCTCATTCTCTGCTTCACTTTGAGGATTTCGGTACATTTCCTTCTACTTTAAGATTCTAAAGAACTAACGTCCAAGTACAGGTGTGACGAACGCTCAGAGGCTGCTTGATATATACAGAGACAAACATGCAGTTTTTAATGATGATGTGTAAGTCCTCTTTCTCCATCGCGAGCAGTACCTTAAGTAGCTTTAGACAAGGAACTGGGGCTGTCACCTTGGCCACACTGATGTCGGCTGTTGGTATCACCAAAAGTAAACTCAGCGATCAGACGATTGTCGTATATGGAGCTGGGTCTGCCGGACTTGGGATCGCAAGACAAATACGCGATGCCATGGTGATACTTGACAAGATAGACAAAGCAGAAGCCACAAAGCGTTTTTACCTGATTGACAAGGATGGTTTGGTCACAAAGGGCCTTGTCGCCAAGTGCGAACACGCCGGCTGGGCAGAGTTCGAGCGTGATGATTCTGAATGTCGTGGCACCAGCCTACTTGACGTTATCAGGGACTCCAAAGCCACAGTGCTTATTGGAACTTCGACGCACGCTGGCGCATTTACAGAGGAAGTAGTGAAAGAAATGACCAAGAACAATGCGCACCCCATCATCTTTCCTCTTTCCAACCCAACGAGGCTCGCTGAAGTTCAGCCAAAGGATGCCATCAAGTGGTCTGAAGGCAAAGCACTGATGGCGACAGGCAGTCCCTTCGATCCATGTGATTTGCCTGGTGGTGGAAAGGCAATGTAAGTCGGATTTCGCCCGCTAAATATCTCAAGTTTGACGCAGTTATAGCATTGCAGAGTGCAACAATGCCTTGATATATCCTGGCATTGGTCTCGGTACCATGATAGCCAAGGCCAAAAAGGTGTCAGACGGTATGCTGATTGCGGCCACGAGACGACTAGCCGAACTCTCTCCGGCACTGAAATCTCATCAAGGAGAATCAGGAGGACAAGGAGACGTGAGGGATTCTGACGGGAATTTGCCTCCTCTCCTTCCTGACTTTGGCGAAGCACCTCATGTTAATTTTGAGGTTGCATTGGCTGTTGCACAATGTGCTATAGAGGAGCAGCTAGCTACCGTTGATTTTGAACTGGACGAGCTCAGACAAAAGGCTGAAATTGCTCGTTGGATGCCATCCTATCCGAAATATGAATATGATCCGAAGGGAAATTCGGGAATGTTCTAGACGGCTTAGAAACCCAAGTTGTAATAGAAAAGCAAATTCAAAGAATACTTTTAGCTGGTTAAGAATAAGTTGTGCTACGTATGTTGCCACTGAGTTGTCCGCCCGGGCCTATTCATTTGGTCACGGTGCACATCACGCTCTTTCCGGACCTCATCAAGAGTTTTCCGAAAGATGGGCCTAATAGCCTATGTTTTCGTTTACATTCTCGGCGGAATCACTGCTATACCGCTACTGGTAGCTCTGTTTGCTGTCGTAGCGTTATGGACGTCAGTGCCAGTTGGAGACGTGGATCCAACAAAGTTGAAGAAACGGGAGCTGCAGGAAGATTACGAAGACAAGGAGAAGGAAACAGAGAAACAAACCGAAAAGGACCGGTTAAAGCTGAATCTACCCTCACAGTCAAAGCCCCGCAAAGGGTGGATCACCGTTAGGCGCACATTCGATGACAGCGAAAGCGGCATTTTCGATGGGTCTTATATGGATATGATGCGCTCAATCCTTGACTCTAGATCAAAGGACCCAAAGAAATCACGTCCCAAGGATACCTACTTTGCAGTCCTCAAGGGTTCGGTCCTCTTTCTGTACGAGGATGAGGCAATGACCGAATGCCATACCGCCTTGGAAATGTCAAAGCATAAAGCTGATATTTATCCAAAGGGCCTTCTTGATGGCGAGCTCTTTACGAAACGAAATGCCATCGTAATTACTACCCAGGATCGCTCTCCGAGCCCAGGGCTACCACATGTCACAAAGGAAATGAAATTGGGTGATGATAAGTCAGCTGAAGATGTTGCTGTCATTGCCTCCAAGGACCCAGACGCTGGCAAGAAGGTCAAGGAACTAAACGACCGAGCGCGCGAGGAGGCCTTTGACTTTTCGACCCCGTGGTACATCTTTGTTCGATCAGTGGCAGAGATGGAGGACTGGTATCTTGCTTTGGTGCACGCTTCCAAGCATCCAGCCGCCTCTTCGACACTGGAGCCATTAGAGCCCGTCTTTTCGACAGAGCATATGCAATATCTGGTGTCCCACCTCGACACACAGCCGGACCCAATTCCCATGAGATGGTTTAATGCCCTCATTGGACGCCTCTTCTTCTCGGTATACAAGACGGCAGCGATGGAGAACGAGATTATTCGACGGCTCATGAAAAAGCTGGCCAAAGTCAAGAAGCCTTCCTTTTTGGCCGATATTGTTGTCACCGAAGTGTCGGTGGGACAAACAGCCCCGACCTTTTTCAAGCCAATGCTGAAAGAGCTCACCAAAGAAGGGGACGCAGCCATTGAAGTAGGAATACACTACCAGGGCGAGATCCGGATTACCGTCGAGACGACGGCGACCATCAACCTCGGTGCACGTTTCAGAACCTATGAGGTCAAGCTAGTGTTGGCCGTGGTGCTACGCGAATTGGAAGGAAACCTTCTCATCAAAATAAAACCGCCTCCCAGCAATCGCATCTGGTATGCGTTTACGAAGATGCCAAGGATGGAGCTCACGGTCGAACCTATCGTTTCAGACCGTCAACTCACATGGGGCATGATATTAAAAACTATCGAAGGGCGTATCAAGGAAGTGGTGAGTTTGGCGAATATACGTATGTTTGAAGTATCTAATCTGGTTATTAGATATTGGAGTCGGTTGTCCTTCCCAATTATGACGACATCTCCTTCTTCGAGACTGCTACCCTTGAAAACCGAGGTGGAATATTTGCAGATGCTGTCCGCAAGCCGCCTCAAAAGCGAACAAACGTATCTACACCTGCATCGGAATCCCAGCCAACTACGATAGTTGATACGACCATTGAAGATGGGGACGAAGCTCTCAAAATGCCTGGCGGTTTTTCGAGCGTGTCGCTTCCTCTCCCGGCGTCTCAGGCCGAGGTTCCTGCCACGGTTCAACTTCCTACTCCCACATTACCCCAACGACCCGAATCAGTCGCCGCTCTGCCTTCTGCCGAGCCACCTTCAGCTCCTTTTGGGGGTGTACTTGTGGAGCCTCCATCTCCGCTAGCCAATGCTAGTACAGAAGAGCAGACGCGAGGTCGTACTGTTGATACAGACACAATATCGGATACTTCACGACAATCGCGAGGCACATCCATGCCTGCTACCAACCGAGAGTCCATGGAAGGTGAAGCGGATCAAGGGCTGCACTTACCGGATAGGAAGGAAGTTCCAAGATCTGCACCTGGGATCCGTCGGGCCACCCATTCATCGTCTCAGTCCGTTGACATCGCCTCTCAACCGGGAACTCCACCACCATCTATTGGTAGCACCCGAAGTCTTACCTCTAGTACTGCTTCTGGAGACTCTAAAGCAACCACCGGAACCTTTCTGGAAAATCTCAAGACACGCACGGCTGCTGCTGTCAATGCAGCGGAGGCATCGAATCCAAAAGCCGTTGCTCAGGCGAGGGAGACACTTTCGAAATGGGGGGCACAATGGGCAGGGCTAAAGAAAAATATCGCAGATGCGAGAGAAAATCGCCCAAATTCTATATCATCATCTCCCGGGGCATCTACATTTTCACTCAACGCCACTGCAGCGGACGAATTGCCCAACACACCCCCCAGTAGCAGTATTTCACGGGGCTTTGACGATATGAGGAGGATTGTAGCCGAACGTAGGCAACGAGAGGAACGTGAACGGGTCGTCTCCGATGTCGGGAGGGCCCAACCACTGGAGGTGCCTTCAGATAAGAGCAAGCGGAGAGAATCTGCTGGCCCTGTCCTTTTGAGTAATGCAGAACCTGGAAACTCTGCTTCTACCTCACCTGGTCCTTCCAAACTCTCTCGTTCCGATTCGTTTGGTGGCGGGGTTGGAAATTTCGCTCAACCTCCGACTACAAAAACGGCCCCGACGGTCGTGGAGACCAAATTAGACGCGACGCCCTCTCATCTGGATGAACTGGCCAATGGTCCAATTACACCTTCCAACAAAGCGGCCATCCCTTCGAGCCCTACGACTAATAGTTTCAAGTCTGCACCGATTATGGCACAGCCCTCATATTCCGCAATGAGCATGGTAGTGCCCGGCATCAACGCACGAAATAGAAATGAAGTCATGTCAATCGGCTTTTCGCCCACTCCACCGACACCACCTCCCGCTCCTCCAAAGGATGACAATGGGATCGGAACAAAGCTACAGGGTATCGGGAATATTGGAAATATCTACCGCCTGCTGAACCGGAGCAACGCTGAAACATCCGGAGCATTGAACGCGACATCTTCAGCACAAACGACAGAAGATGCCGCGCAGTATGCTACAGTAGTTCAAGCGGAGCCGAGCAAGGTTATTGGAAACCCGCCGACGCCGCCTAGGGCAGCTAGCGGGACCACTACGCCTAGACGATCCACGGACGCTGAATCAACGTCCCCTGCGTCTGCAGCTCTCATGTCACTAGTGCAGAGGGATACCGTGGCGCGGAGAAAGAGCATAAATAGGCAAAGGACAGGGAGTGTAGGTGACCATCAGCGGCAGTCGTCTGATCCTTTTTCGCCGTCGCCTCTTGCGGCTGCGGAGTCTTCACCCTAAGATTCTATTTATGTCTTATATTGTTTTCTGTACTCATGCTACATTTCCGATTGTATATCGCGACTGGTTACCAGGTGGTGGTGTCTTCATTTCAGGGTTGATTCCTCCACGTCAAAAACCTACATTAGCTTATCCCAGCTAAACCCTCACAGGACCCACTTTCGTTGACCGAATGTCTTTATCGGCGTGCGTAACCAGAATACTGTCACTTAACGGCTTCCCTCCCGAACTTAAGACGCGGGATATCCAAGCCGCCTTTAGCGAGTATGAAAACGAGCGGGGCGGGTTCAAAATCAAGTGGATTGATGATACAAGCCTTTTGATTGTGTTCAATGACGCGGCCGTCGGTCAGTAGCAAGCCCCTGGTACCTTTATATTTATGTGCTGACACTTTGGTAGCCAAACGGGCCTATCTTAACACCTTGGTCAATCCTCCTCCACAGTTTACATCGCCAACCAGCGATTCAGCAGCTTGCTTACGTCCTTACGACGGACCAGATGCTCAAAATGTGATTGCAGCTGTCAATTCGCGGGCGACGGGGCATCGGACTCGAGCGTCGATCTCGGCGTCGTCAAGTAATGTGCTTGCCGGGATTGGCAGCATGGGAAGCATGGGTGGAATTGCTCAGGTCGGTGGACCGGCCTCTGTCCCGCCGTTGCCAACAGTTTCTACCAGCTCCAGTAGTATTAGCGGCCATGCCAGGACGGGCAGCAGAACTTGGAAAAAGCCCATTGGCGTCGACACGGCCTATATTCCACCAGCTAGCGGTATTTCGTCTAATTCGCCACTGGCCAGAGAACCTTCGCCATCTCTGCCTAATCTGCCGTCCCATCCGACTCTGGGATCGCTCATCTCGTCCTCTCTCACCGATACCTCTATTGCTTCGTAGACTTGAATTTTCTTCTTTTGGTTTCTAGCCGTTTTCCAGTCGCTTTTATTTCGACGCAGGCCTCTGTTCGCTCCTCATGTTATGCGTCTAGTTTTCGTTTTCTCCAATAGTTTCTGTATTTACCCGCATCTTAGTCGCTCTTTTTTACATGTCAAACTCGCCTGAGCTTGAGCGCCTAACACCTTTGACCATGGCCCTTTCCACGAAACTGTCAGTCGTGACCGCGGAGCTGGAAAATGCAGGGAAAATAATCGAAGATCATCTAAGGGCAGATGCCTCACGCGTTCCCGACTTGGATGTCGCGTTGGTGTCTACTGGAGGTCTGTTATGGTCCCGGAAGGAATGCTTAACGCGCGTCGTTTACGGTTATTCTCCTCTTTATAGGTTCAAATTCATCATCTGCTGCATATTCAGATACACCTTCAGATGCGTGGCTGCCTTTTGTCTCCCGCAAAACGGTCCAGCTACCTCCAGCCCTTCTTGACGAGTTGAATGTTGTACCAAGGTCGTGTGGGATGGGCTTACTCCCAGAGATTCATTGTGCCTATATCGCAATGAACAATCAGCTCTACATCTGGGATTATTCTGCCGGGTGAGTTATTACAGCCAATGAAAGGTCGCGTCAACATTCCTAAAAGTTTACCTTCCTAGCACCGAGTTTCTCCGGTTTGACCAACAACCACACGCTATTAATTCTGTTGCTCTTGTACGCCCAAAGGCCGGGATTTTCATCGACGCCATCGAATGGGTTTTGGCCATTGCCACCAAAGCCAGTTTACTCTTATTAGGACTATCTAGAGATGCAGCTACGGGTGATATAAAACTATACCAGACGGATATGTCTGTCGAACTCGATACCGACATGGACAACATTGTCGGCACAAGGGATGGGCGCGTCTTTATGACAGGTGTAGAAGACGGCAATATGTACGAATTGTACTACCAAGTCGAAGAGGGTTGGTTTACCAAGCGTATTCGACTCGTCAACCATACGATTGGCACGCTACAGCATTTTTTACCAAAAGTATTCGGCTATCAGCAATCGGGTAAGCCTGTTACCCAGTATACACTCATCATATACTTAATCCTGACAGACAAGATTGTGTCATTAATGATTGACGACGAACGCAACTATCTCTATGCCTATACATTGACCAACTGTTCCCTGACTGTTTACTCGCTGGGACCTTCGGGAAGCAATCAAATCACCCAAGTCGGTAATATTCCGTCCCTCCCACGTGTCATTACACCCTTCGTACCACCAAGCCCCTCTGCACGTAAATTCGTCGCAAAGGATACGTTTGGGATCGCAGGTCTACACGTTGTCCCACGGTCGGAGTCTCGATACATTACTCTGGTTGCAGTCACCTTCCTCGGACTTCGAATATATCTTGCCGATGGCCCATCATCTGGCTATGGTTCATCATCCGGATTCCGTGTTGCTCATGTCCGGTTTCCACCTCCAGAAACAGAGGCAGAAAACATGGGCGATGTCGCGGCTTCATCCTACTTAAACGGTGCATTCGTTTGTGCATACGGATCTGATGCCGCACAAGACCACAACCCCGTCGTTGGCGCCAGTGTAGATCTGGGCAGGTTGATAAAGGCTCAGGCCGGAGGTGGTAGTGCTCAGCAAACTGGTGCCATGACCATGCATGGTGGACAGCAAATGGGGAACATTTACAACCCGTACCCAGCCCCTCGGCCGCCCATGAGCGAGTTTAGCAATGTGTTAAGCGTGGGGGGAAGAACATGGGCACTTGCGCGGATGATCAAGGCTTCTTCTATTGTGCAACATGGAGGAGTATCCAATAACTCGATATGGCAGAACACATCGAACTACCCAACCACACTCAACACACTTGCGACTCAGTTTACCGAACCCCCAGATCAATTTGTGGTTCTCACAAATATCGCGCTGACGTTTGTGGTGCGACGGAGGACGACGGACGTGCTGAGGCTCGTCCTTGAGATGGAAGCCGGCAGCGCTATAGGAGGGCCACCGAGTCCCGAAGGTATTGCTGCGTTTGTCGAGGCGTACGGGAGAGACGAAACTTGTGCACAGTTGCTCGCGCTCGCCGCTGGAAATACGTTCCTATCAACAGATGCATATGAACCCCAAGCATATACCATCACTCCCGGTGCTGCTATCAGTGCACTGCATGGAACTGGTACTGACGCCAGACTCTCCAATCTTGCTTCTCAAGCCTTTTTCGAGCGTGGTGGGAAGCCTGTTTGGATTGACCGTGGGGCGTTTGGTGTCAGCATGATGGCTGGTGGGGACTCGCAAGGTCAAATTCTGTTTAGTGGACGTCGAGAGGGTCTCGCATTATATATGGCGAGACTATTGAGGCCGATCTGGAACGAAAAAATAACCAGCACAAAGTAAGTATTGATCGAAATGTTCAAGATCCAACTTACCCATTAATGCAGTGCCTCTGGGCGACAAGAAACTTTGATTGGTGATCAAGTGCTCTTTAGCGTTCAGAAAAACCTGAGCTTGCTGTCGGACTTTATCAATTCGCAAGTCAAGATATTTCTGGAGGTTTCTTTGGCACCTAACGTATTTGAGCAGGAATCGCCATTCATTTGTATACTCAGCTGGCGAGTTGGCCCTCAATCGACCATCTGTCGAGCAAGAAGCTTGGAAAGGCGAGGCCGTGGCCATGAATCAATTGGAAGATTTGTTATCACAAACGATCGAAGCCATTAACTTTGTCTTGTTCTTGATCGACTATAAAATTTCGGACGTTATAGCAAGGTGAGGCTCACTCTTACAAACCACACCATTGTGCTTATTCTTCGTTTCTAGCTGCGAGAAGCAAATTCAGGATGCCACAAGCCGCCTCACGTATGCCAGTCTCATCACAACCAAGCAGGGCCGAGATGTTGCACGCTCTCTTCTAAACGCTGTTATCAATCAGCAGCTTAGTTATCAAATCGGGGTGTGTAAATTACTGTTTCATTATATCTCCATCTCACATGCGTTTAGTTGGATGCGATAAGCGAGATTCTGCAACAGCGTTGCGGTTCATTCTGCAGCGCAGATGACGTTATGCAGTATAAGGTATGTGGGGAGCTATTAATCCGCGCACCTTATCTCATCACATTATAGGCCATGGAAAATCTGAGAAAGGCAAAGGAACTCCCGACAGGCTCAAAGGAAAAGCAAGCGTGTATGACCGAGGCACTCCGGTAAATCCATATCATTATCACCCTTTATTTCCCATTTTCTCAACCATTCAGACTATTTGACAAAGGAATCAACAATATGTCGTTGCAAACTCTGTCCGACGTCGTAGTCGAGTTCCGCGAGTTAAAATGGCCAATAGGTCCGTTTTATCTTTTCATCGACGATATGTTCTAATAGACTTATCAGGTGCTATTGAGTTGCCATTGCGATGTGCAACAGCCTGGGACCCAGAGAACCGTGCTTTGGAATGGCGACCTCCAGCTCGTTCACTCCTACAACACAATGCCAGTCCGGCCGGCACGATAGCAACCCTTCATCCATATGGGCCGGCAGGTATCCCCGATCATGCCGCTGCGATACAGGAAGCCTGGGAAATCCGCATGCGATGTTATGATCTCGCACTGGCCTCCTTGGGCGCTTTCAATGATGGACAAGGCGCCATTAATGATATGGACTATTCTGCAGCGGTCAGCTTACGGGACGATGCGTGGAAAGTTGCTTTCTCCAGTCCAGATTCGGTATTCCATGCCAGGCTTTATGACTGGTGCATGGAAAGAGGACTGACCGATATCCTGCTGAATGTAAGCCTTATATCATCGTTTTTGCGGCGTTGTTCTCAAATCTACAGTCTCAAACACCATTCATCGAAGAGCACTTGTCTCGTACGCCATTGTCTCGGGAGCGTCTCGAATTGCTGTGGCAGTATCATGTCAAGAATGGTCATTATCTTCATGCGGCCAGGGTTTTGTTCGAACTCGCTAAAACACCCGAGTACGTCTCTTTGTGCGTTGATGGTTGCTTGTTGATAACAAGTCGTCAGTTTGCCCCTCGATTTATCCAAGCGAATAGAATACCTGTCATTAGCTGTATCAAATGGGAAATCCCATGCCTCAGAGTACTCGCGACAAGAGAGTGCTGGGGAGTTTTTGACGGAGGTTGAGGAACAACTTGAAGTGGCCCAAATACAGCTCGAAGTTCTACGAGAGGTCCGTGCACTTGCCGCCCGCTCTGGAGGTTTAGACGCACTTGAAAAGTTACTTGGCGAAAGTTGGGGTGGTCCAGACCGACTGGAAAATACTTTGCTCAATAATACGCAGGTGAGAGTTTTGGTTTATGACGCTGATATGATCTCATGCCCCTTCAGCTCTACAGTGAATATGCAGAACCCCTCAATTTGTTCCGCGTGAAGCTACTGATATTTCATGTGGCGTCTTATAACGACGCACCTCTCGTGCGAAAGACATGGGATGACATCCTTGATTCGAGTAAGTATGAGACCCGTGGACCTTTGAATCTGTGACTAACCAGTTCTAGCCATTGCCGAATATCAACCTCAAGGAATTGCAGTGTTGAGCTCCGCGTTGGAGGCTGACATTGTTGGCCTTGCTAAGCGGTTTTATCCCTCGGAGACTGCCTTTCCTCTCGGTATGAATAACTATTGTTCTTGATTTAACGCTTACACTGTGTAGATCATGTATTATGGAGGGTTGAGAGCTTCGCACTTGACAATCGGACCAGTCTCCCGCCGGGGTGGGCGCCTCGAACGCTTCGTCGAGGAGATATACCACCAGGTGATATTTTCAACACGTGAGTAATCGTATTCCTCGCCGTTTTGTCAATGATTAACATTACCACAGTCTTCGATCCATGTATGACTCCAAAGTAAGTACTTTATGGTAAATGCCAAGTATCCCAACTCGGATCTTAATATTACTCCCAGGTTCCGCCTTTCAACGATCAAAGAGGGATCCAGTTTCTATCAAGAGATATCGCGATACTTTTGAAGGACTGGGTCGATGACCTCAGAAGACCATACTCTTCAGTATCCCGCAGTGGATTCCCTGCAGACCTGGTGGACTCTTGTGTCGACAGGCTGATCAAGGATCTTTCCGGCTCACAAGCGGCAGAGACAGCTGATATGTACAGACATGTCAAATCCTATGTCAGGGATAAATTTTAATGGAGTATCCACCACTACCTTCTCGATAGCAAAAAAAATATATGATGTATTTAGATGACCGGATACTATCAAGAACTGCAATCCTTTGATCATTTGCCTTTCTTCCCAAACTTTAATACTTTAGACACCCGCTTTCCCATTGATGGCCGGGCAACTTTAGGAGGGCCCTCGTCTGATGGTGGTCGAATTGGCTCAACCTCTTGCTCCAACGCAGCCGTCAAGTCGGACTCAATTGCGTAGGCCGGATCATTTTGAAGCCTGTTCGAATGAACGCTTAGTAGTGACCCTGTCGACCGTCGTCCCTCGGGATTTTGCATGTAGGGTGATCGTTCTTCCACTGTAACAAGAGGTGTGCCTCCCATCAAATCAGTTGGTCTTACTGCCGTCGAGTTGTGGCGCGAGCGAGAAGGTATAGTGCGCGAGATCTGTTGTTTTTCCCCACTCCATGAACGAGGGGCACCATGTGGTTGAGGAGGGGCAACATCAGGCAATGGGTCGTCTAATATAATGGGATTCCGTCGAGACGGAGGGTGCGGCTTTGGGGCGATAGGCGGACGTCCACTATCACTGCCTGCAAAAGAGCCGGCCACCGACTATAGGCGAGGTCAGCATTGTGAGTGTTCAAGTCATCGAGGCACGTACCAAACGAGTAGTGGAATGGTTGTCAAAATTATGACCCACTGCCGGACTCATTGCACTTGCGCTTAGTGCCCGTTTATGGATACCACCGCCAGCGCCGATACCTGCGAACCCTCCGCGCGAGCTAGGAGCTGGAGATGGGAACTGCCCATTACTACCACCAAGTAGAGGTGGCATCACCACTTTATTAGGAACTGGACGTTGCGACCAAGGGTGTGGGTGACTGCTCGAACGTGGAGACTTTGCTGGAGGTTGTGGCGGAGGACCGGACGCCATAGATCGTATGGAAGGTGGTGCGGGAGGAAATCGTGAATTTTCGTCCCAAGGCGCCCTTCCAGTATTATTGTAGTCTTGTATACTGGCGTCACTGTATTGCCTTTGAGCTCCTGGTGGTCGTGGTGGGAAGAAGTCTGCTGGAGCAAATTCATTATTGTGCACCGGTTGCGGGAACCCTGGACCTGCCACCGGATTGTAGCTATTTCGTCGGCCTCTGTCTCCATCCATCATGCTCAAGTTGGTTGTGCTTGCGTTGGGATACGTGACAAAGTTGGCATCATACGGGTCCCGACTTAGTCCCAATGCTCCATTCGAGAGGATACTCATCCTGGAAATTCCGCCTGGAGAATTTCTTTCCGAAATATACGACATCCCAGTTCCTTGGCGATTGGGAGTTCGGCCCCTGGTATTGTTGTCTACCATCTCAGAGATGGTAGTCCCAGAGACGGACGGTCCTACTCGAATGTGCTCAGGCCGGAGGAGACCATGCTCGGGGACATCAACAAAGGTATCAGGAAGTCCCATACCACTCCGTGGACGAATGGGCGAACGCGAACGGTCACGCGATCGTGACCGCTCGCGCGCAATGTCAATTGGTTCAGGGCTTTCAGTACGCGCGGGACTATTGCCCCTGCTGCGCCCACGAAACTCGTCTCGAATCTTTGAGCGAGACGGCATGGCATGAAGGACTGCGCTGGCCGTATGCTTGATGCTTCCGCCCAAATGGGAAAGCCTCCCAGGACTACGATCACGTTCACGTCCAAACTCTTGGCTCCTTGACCGCTGTTCACTGCGGCCACTGCGGTTACTGGGCGAGGGGCTTGGGTTTCTGCTCGGGTGCTGACTGATGGCACCCTCCATTGCACTTCCTTCCATTTCATGTGGTGGAGGCAGGGAGAATTTCCCTTGGGCGTCCAAGGAAGGAACAAAGATGTCTTGGAATGCTGGGCGAGGGTGTCGAGGCGATGGAGGTGGATTCCATACTGGAATTGGAGCGGGGACATCACCAGGTCCGATGCTCGGAGAGCGTCTGGGTGAGGGTGAAGGAGAAGGTTCCATGCTTTCAAGCCTTGACATATGTGGAGTCTGTTGAACATCCTGGTATGCAAGGGGATGGGCTGAAGGATCAACTGGAGGGCGAGATGGGCCACCACGTATTACACTATTTAACCGAGAGAGGAAACTTGGGTTCTGCAAGGGTCCTCTTTCCCTTTCCTGCTGCTGAAGCTGTTCCCTTTGACGTTGTATATATTCGTCAAATTCTTCCTCGCTGTTTGCGTCTCTGTCTCGATATCGGGAACGGGGTCGTTCCTGACCTCTGTGCACGGATGGTGCAGGAGTTGCGATAGCTCTGCCAGGCATAAGTGTTTGGGATTGGGGAAGTGGGGTCGCCATGGCCATACGAGGAAGCTGGGCTGCAAATGGGGCAAAGTCCATTTCTTCCGGGGCTGGAACAATATCTTCACGCTTCCGTTTAATTTTGCCTCCTATAGCCCCAATCGCGCGTTGTGTTGCACTACGCTGAAGCGTCTCTGGTCGTGAAGGTGGTGGCTCCCAGGTGCTTTCTTCCGACGGGAAAATCGGTCGCGGTGGTGGTATATTTGTTCTAGGCCTATTCCTTGATCTGGGTCTGGGCTCTTCCTCTTCCTCTTCCCGGGAACGTGGTGCAGAGATTGGATGGGTCTGGTAGGTCTGCCTTTGTGATCGAGTAGGAGGCTGAGATACGGGTGGCAAAGATACAGGTGGCAAAGACTCTTCGATGGTCTCTGGGGATGAATGCACTGGCCGGGGCTGACGAATGGTGTCTTCATTATGATAGACGATTTCGGGGGGAGGCGCAGGGCGGCGCGTCTTCTTTGGTGCTGGTGCTGGTGGAAGAATGATGGGTGCTGGGAGACGTCGAAGAGGGTCGGGGACTTCGCCTTCAAAGGTGCTGATCGGGGATGGAATGCGCTCTTCAAAGCGGTCATACTCTGGTAGCTCTCTCTGGAGTGCTTTCCAATCCTTGTGACGCATTTCCTCGTGTTGAATGTGAGCACCGGTTTTCCTGCCTTCCCTATAACCCATAATCTTTCCATCCTCCCATCCTGCATACATTCCTTCGAGTTTCCCTTGCATCATGCCCTCTCGTCGGGCAGCATCTAGCCTGCGTTGTTCGGCTGCTCTCAGTCGCTCTTCTCGCATCTCAAGGACCTCTTTCTTCGCATTGTTTCTATCCGTCGTCAACTCTTCTGTAAGGTCGCGCGCCCTTTGTAATTCTAGCTCGGCCCCTTCCATCTTGGACTGGTATGCAGTGAATTCCACTTGCAGCTTTGCAAACTCCTTGGCGAGCTTTTCTTCTTTGAGTGATTCTTCAGATACCATTTTCTCGAGGTCTTTGAGTTCTTGCTCGGCTTTATCAATGTACGAGCGTTTCTTGGAGATAGAGTCCCTGACGCCATGAAGTTGACTTTGAATCGACTCGTGCATCCTCAATTCATCGTAGAGTCGATCTTTAACTTCTTGGTGGAGCCTAGCTCGATCTTGATCTTTCTTCTGACGACGTGATTCACGTTCCAACTTGGAGGATAAATTGCTACAAAGCGCATGTTGAGCCCAAACGGGTCGGGGACACAGCGACGACATACTTTTTGTGAGGCCCAGATTTATGTTCTGGAGAGGACCTAAAGGTTTCCATAGAGTCTGGTTGAAATATCTGATTTACAACATTGATGGGTGGCCCATGGTCGCCCTGGTGGTGGGAGAAGTAATCCGACTCGAGGGGACGTTCTACATCTGTCATTATGCCTCGATATATACTATAAAGTGGATTGAGATAGAAAGAAAGGTCAGCGAAGGTCGATTAGAAGAAACATGCCCAAACCTCGCGCGCTGATTTAAGGTGGGGGAGGTCGTCAAGCGAATAGGATACAACACAAGCCTGTGTGCGAGCAGTGAATAGCGTTTAAATTGAAATGCACAACGTCTTGCGTGTTGGAGAGAGGTTCAAGCTTGAAAACGATGGAGGCGGGGGAGATTCAAGTTCCGACATCACGTGAACCCACCTCTTTGCTTTCAGTCTATTTCTTAAAGATGATTCATTTTTAATTCTCACCAACCACTCGTGGATGTGTTTCCGAAGATCGCACCGATTTAGCCTTCGCGTCACTTCGAACTCGGCAGAAACCGACTTGCTTTCCACCTCCTCTGCAAGCCCCAGAGTAACCTCGACCCATGGAGCAAGTAACGCCTCCACAGCGAACAAGTCGACTCGCAGAAATGTAGCGTGTCTTGTTTTTGGTCTCGTATTCGAAGTCGCTCATGTTGTAATCGCTTCAGTCCGTCCTCTGAACACGGAAACCTCATTTCGACGCCGACTTCTATTCTAAATACACCGTGAGTTTTTTTTTGTTATTTGTGGTTGGACGTATCCTCATATGCCACAAGCACCCCCCGTCTTGAGCCTGCTTCGCGAAAGCTCCTTTGGTGCGTATATCATATCATGTACGAGATTCCTCATTCACGTTTCAACCCATAGGTCGGATGCCGAAGACTTGCGGTACTCATCTTTTGTTGAGAAATGAGACAATGTTCTAACGCGTTCAATTCAGGCCTATTGCCGCCCCAGACTTTTCTTCGTAAGAGTTAAATAACGGCTATGATATCCTAATGGAACTGACGCGAACCTCTCCTTAGTCGCCGCTTGGATGGCACGATCCCTAGCACTCCACTCACCAGCCTTGAATCGAACGACGGGTCGTCGATAAAGACGCCTTTTGGCAACATGTACGTGCTCGAGTTAATTCTTTATATCCTGCGCTTACAGTCCTCCCAGCGGGTTATGGAACGCTGGTTCTCCTGGGATTGCTGATACACCAACGCCTGCGGGCTCACATACAGTACGAAACATGGGTCGGGATACCCTACCGCCTATTCAAATCAATCCTGATGCCGTTACCCCGCAATTTCCAAGTAACCCGGCCCAATTTGGATTGCATATTGGTGGTCCCGAGAGCCCTCTGAAAAGGAAAGAGTCTGCCGCCACCACGGCTCTCAGAAAACCACACAGTGATTCAAAATTGGATTCGCGCAGTATTTCTTCGGATGAGGTTCCTGTCGAAATGCCGGAATTCCGTCTCGAGGTTTCACAGGACGGAGACGAGGAAGTAAACGAAGATACTTCCATGGATACGTCAGACACTCTGCAAAAGCAGGACATCGAACCTGCCATGTCTGATTCTGTGGCGCTTGACACTAGTGCCTCCTCTGAGGAACTGGAGTCTGTTCGAAGCTCTCGAGCTTTTCAACCTCGAACTCCTCCTTCTATTCCTCAATCTATTCAACGATGGCTTGGTACAGCTTCTGTTAAGCGATCGGAGTCGCATGGGAGCTCACGACCAATCCGTGAAAAGGAATCGTCTGAAAAGACAAGACAACGCCTTGCACAATTCACGCGAGTTCAGAACAAGTCGACCCCCATGGTCGATGCATACGTTCATGAGCATGCCGGAAGAATTCTTCATCCTCATGCCCATGAATCAGAGCATTATGGTATCCCAGCTTTGAACGAATGTCCCGACGATGTGTACCCATGGTCACTTGCTCGTCCTGATGGTGATACCGATCATGCTCGAACAAGGCTGCGAAAGCTCGAAATGATTGAAAGGTATCTCGAGGAAGAAACCTCATCTGAGGATGATAATTCTCCAAAGACTGATCCTGCGGACGCCATGGTTGCACTGCGAGCAAAGAAGGCGAGTAGAAATTTGATTCAAAAGCGAAAGGAAGCCACGAAAGTCGCAACAAAGGCAACCTCGGCATCGACCCCTCATGCGCCAGCAAAGAAGCCGAGCAAGGCAGTTCTCGCAACTCCTCCAAAGGTTGAAATCACACCAGAATCCGAAATGGATATTGATAAAGACAGCGACGAGGTTGCGTGTATATGCAAGGGCCCAGATGACGGGCGGCCAATGATTCAGTGCGACAACTGTCATTCATGGCTACATGTTGACTGTGTCACCCGCGAAGAGGAACGGAATCGGCTACCTGACAAATGGTACTGCTGGAAATGCCCCGTCGGTACGGCACCTGATCGTGTTTCTACCGATGCACAACCCGTTTTTGTTGCCTCCTCCACTCCCGAGTATCCGAAAAACTTACGGCGCGACACTGCCGCTGATATACCGATATATCAAGCGAGTGACAAGCAGCAGGCATCGCCAGAGCTGGGTGCATATGCTCCTGGAGCCGAAACGCCGTCATCCTCGGCTCTGCTTGCGGAGCGTACTCCCCAAGTAAACAAGGACTGGCCCAAGTATCCGTTTAGCGTTGATGATCCAATGACTGCGATTGCTGCTACACCTTTTATTGGCTCAAGCTTCCAATCGCCCTATGGTACATTTGACGATTCCTTTGATCATTTACAGTCGCCAAATCGTAACTTTGGCCTGCAGTATGCCCCACCACCTTCTGCAACTCCTAGAAGGGAGCGTCCGTGGACGAATTATATTGGATCGTTTGCAGCCCCGACCAATCCAACAGGTCCACAGCTGAGTCCAAGCAGTGCACAGGCCCTTCCAATTGTTCAGACGGACCCTCTTTTTATTCACTATGAACACGATGCTCCAAAGCAGACGGCTCATCATCATGGCCGAGCAAAGAAGAAAGCTAAGCCAAAAGAAAAGGGGACGGATGGATCCGAAAAGGGCGACGAAACAGCGACGGCACCACCTGATTCTGCAGAATCTTCGAATGCAGAGGAAAGTGGTCCTTTCAGTGATCCTGGGACAGTAGATGCGTCAACTCCGACGGAATCGCATGATTGATTGCTTTTTTACTTTTAGCGTGCTTTCGCAAGGACCGTTTGTGCTTATAGTTTCTATCCTGTATATTTAGCAAAACGATCTACTGTGTCTTGATGGTTACATCCTCCTTTGCCTGCCGCTCATCGCGGCTCCTGAAAGCCGATACTCGCGCAGAGGTTTAGTCGTATCCTTTACTTTCGTGGCCCAGCCAGGAAGAGGAATAACAATGGCGGTGCAGTTATCACTGGCACCCATCTCTTCCGCAAAATCTACTACCTCCTTTGCACTAGCTTCTGGCCCCAGGTTAGATTTAGTTCGTGCAAGGTCCGAGATTTCCTCATTGGAAAGAATATCAGATATGCCGTCCGAAACTAAGATCACGGACGAGACAGTATGCCCAAGGACAACCTGAGTTCTCACTTCAGGCTCCGGAGTGACACCGAAAGGCTTGTATCGTAGATCTCCCAAGCTGAATATCCAGTCAGTCAACCAGCATAACCGTAGCGACTGCGGACGCACCATCTTGTATTAGCTAGAGTTCCCATCCATCGTGCATCTCCGAAGGAGTCCATGACCATACCTCCTCCCACCCGCCGTAATCGAGATGATTCGCTACGCTCATCTGCGTGGTGCTTTGAAGTCATCGGTATAACTTTACCGTCAGTTCTGCAGAGTAGCACTCTTGTATCTCTGTACACAAGTGAGTCAAACGTTTTGTAAAGTTTTCAGATACTTACCCGCAATGAGCTACGGTGATAGACAACCATTTTGCAGAATAAAATGGCGATTCAGGGGTATCCAAAGAATGGATTAAAGCAACGGACGATGTTGCCCCACAATCGTTGGATTCGGGTAGTTTGCCAATATCTATGTCCGCCTAGTGCATGATGAGTATCTAGCATAATGCATAGTCTAAACACATACTTGAAGAAATGCCAGCGTGGCAAACGCTTCTAGCGTCAGATTCATTTCGGTATGTTCATCGTGGTCGAGATCCCACCCACTCTGAGCCCAAGGCTCCAAAGCACCTCCACGGAATCGACGAAAATATCCTCCATAGGCCTTAATAGCTGCTACAACATCTGGGACGCTTTTTGGATTGAGGCTCTCAAATGTCTGGTGAAGATGGTCTCGCAAGTAATGCGACACGGCTGTCCCTCCATGGCCTAGCCCTCGATATAAGCTAACTGTTAACAAATAGCAGTTGTAGGATGCACTTACCATCATATATGCCTGCGAATAGGACTTGATAGGCAAACGCATCGTCAGCGTCAGGGTCCCAGTGATGGCTTTTCTCCACGCGTTCTGCGGTACGCTTGAGAACGGACGGATTGAGTTTAATGGAAGCAATTGCATGTGCATCTTCTTGATATCTTAACGCAAAGGAACAATTAGCGCCGACCCACTGCCAATGGTCGAGCAAAGGCTTACTCTCGAGTGCCTCGAGATACACGCGTGCCAATTACATTTTGAGAGTTTAATGGTATTCGTATAGCGCCTTTCCCATTTGGCGTTGGCACGCGAAGGTGGTCAGAGAAGCGACGACCACCGCTGACAGGCTTGAGGTGTTGAAAGGAGCAAGTGCGGATTGACAAGAGCAATGTCGACGGGTTTCTTGGGGCTGTCATCAACTTTACAAGTGCATTGCAAGCCAGGAATATTTGGCCCCCGGATGCGGCTTCAGAACGGTCGAGAAGGGGTTGAGAGACCCCACTTGCAACCAATAGTTCGTGTATAAAGAAGGATACGATTGATACAAGGTTTTGTGAATAATACATTGTCTTCTATTGCTTTGGACTTTGCATTCGTGCTTCGATGGCACGCGCTCGTCGCTCTCTTTCGATTCTCGCTCGCATCTCTGGTGTAAGCCCCATAACTCCAGCAGCATCACCAGAGCCACCAAGTCTCTGAGGACCCACACTGGGCTTGACTTCGACAGGGTGCTCGACTCTTTCCTCTGCCGATGCAGAAGGCTGGCGTTCCTCTCGCTCCTTCATCTTTTCCTTGAGCCCTTTTCGTTTCACCTTCTTCTTACTCTCCTGCTCCTCTTCCATCTCTTTGCTCAGTACACTGGGCACGCGACCTTCATTCAGCCAATCCCAGCGATCAGGATTAGCTCCAGCCGCTCGGCGAAAGGCATCCCGAACAGACTTGGTGCTTGCTAGTTCATATGGAGCCTTGCCTGCTTCAAGCGATATCTCGATGCCGACCTTTCTTGGTACCGTTTTAACAGTCGGGTCGGCCCCTTTTTCTTCTAGCAACCATTGTACCACCGAATCTTGCCCTGCTGCCGACGCCACTTGCAATAGCGTGCTATTACCGTCTGGTAATCCATCCATCTCGGGGATTCTCGTGTCTATGCCAGCGTCGGATTGAATGTTTGGATGGATTCGATCCCACAGGGATGAAAGGGCGTCGAGTCTTCCTTTCTTGGTCATTTCGATCAACCGCTTCCAGTTTTCTCGTAGTTCCTCTTGTTCCTTTGTCAGTTTTACCGGAGGTGGTACTTTGTCTTGTTTTGGTTTGGGTACTGATGGAACGGGGGCTGGTTTTGGCTGGGGAAGAGACGCGAGAAGTTCTTCGTCCTGCTTCCGCAATTCCTCTTCTGTAAAACGAGATACTTTGGCATGCAATAGCTCGTTTAAGCACCGGAGCAATTCTGCCTGAGTTGGGCGACGGGTCGGGAACGGAAATCCTCGCAGTCTAGGATCGTCTTTGGGAAATGCAGCAGCTTCGTAGTCATAGAATATCCGTTTGTTGGACACGTTGGCTCGTATCCAAATCCTCTCGCTCGCATTTATTTCTTCTCGCCATTCGTCCATGAGAGCGCGGATATCATCCCTGAGTGCTTGTTCGCCGTAACGTCGAAGGGTGGCACCAGCACTCTTTGCATTTCCTTTGGCGTTGTCGTTGAGTGATTGAGAGCCTCCTTGTTTCCTACGTGCTATTCGAAGTCAGTCAAGGATTACAGATGATGCGAAAAGACACCTACTTGTGTAACGGTGAAATGTTTTATGCGACACAATCTCAAACTCTGACGGCTTATGCTTCCCTTTGACCTTTAGTTGCTGACTATTCGAGGAACTAATCTTGACGACTATCCCGGCAAAGTGACCTCCTGCAGTCATTAGAAGAGTCCATAGTCGTTCTCCGTCCGGTTGCTGCATTGCCTTCAGCTCGTTCACGTAGTCGTACTCTCTGGAATCAATGCCTGTTGGGAAGATGGCACTATACACTCCAATCTGAGTGGCAGGCTTGCAATGGAACCAAATAATCGGGGAGCGCGGGATCTTCACTGTAACGTCAGGAGTGGTTGGACGACTTGATGCGCCTCTTGCTTTACGAAGAGCGTTGTGCACGGTGTCTCGTTTCTTCGCTTCATCACCTGTATCTAGGTCTTCTTCAGAGTCCGTTGATTCCGATCCAGAGATAGAGTCTGACAGATCTGAAGCAGGAGTAAGTACTCCGACGTATAGGGCAGCGAAGTGCTCACCTGCTATGGCATTCTCAAACTGGGGCTCTGAAAGGAGAGGCTTGTTAGAGAGTTTTGCCTTGACATTGTACCGATGCCAATCGGATTTGTAATGAGCTCGTTGGTCCTCTACATTTGTGAATGCAGCATTAATGCAAACTGCACATCCAACGCCGGTTGTTCTCGGTAAAAGTTGAGGTGGAGGTCTGGCGGGACTAGTTTCGAGTGGCTGGCTTTCCGAGTCTGAGAGCAGAGTGCGCCTGACAATACCTTCGAGTAGATCAGGAGGAAGTTGGAAGACGTTCATTGTAAAATTAATGAATAAGAGAGGAAGGTCAAAGGTAATGGTAGTGGTCGAATGATGAAAGGAACTTTGGGTTTATATATGTGTCTCGGCGCGGCTCTCCAAAAGCGGTGTATATGCCTGACTCGAGAGAATAAGAAAGCCCATGACTCGAAGAACAAACATAATCCGAAAAACAATAATGTTTATTCGTTATTACATATCACCGCCCCTTGGAAGTTCGTGGTTTGCCTTTTTTGACACCTCCGATCGCATCCCCCTTTTTACTCCGAGTCCCTTCACGAGAACGCTTACTACTCTCAGCAGCATCCCTTGCGAATCCCAGCCCTTTACCAAGTTTTGTTGTAGACTTTTGTTTCGAATCTTTGCTCTTCCTTTCCCGTTTGAAACCTTTTGCTTCAGGAAGACCAATCTTTGTCGGTCGCTGAGCTTTTTTCGCCTGCCTAATCGAAGAATTGATGGTCTTCTCAACACCCTGAGCGGCATCTTCTTCTTTGGCTAGCTTTCTACGCTTCGCTTTTCGTGACAACCCCGCAAACTTGTCTCGCTTCGGCTAGGATGAAATGTCAATATTCATCTAAAGCCCAAACTGAATCGCGAACCTTGGCTGGCGCTTCTTTCACAATCTCAGGGTGGGATTTATCTCCAAAGCCGGCCTCATACTGCTTGCGACTCGTTTCTGTATTGCATTAAGCAACACCTCCGCCAACACAGAGGGCGACGTACCTTGAGATTGAGTCTTTTCCTTTGACGATTGGAACCATGTCCGTGCAGGTCGAGAGAAAATCTCCGCCTCGTGTTTCAATAGATTTTCGCCCTTTTGAAGTTCCATCTCTGCTTTCCGCATCTAGTGTTGCAGGTTGAGTATAGGAAAGTGCAAACATAGAAAGGCAGATTTACCTGTTTGGATTCTTTCTCTTCCTGAAGAACCGCTTCAATCTCATCCTGAAGACCTTCCAGTTGTGTGCGCCAACTTTCTACTACCTCTGGGGGGACAACCCGGTGTCGGACCTTGTCTTCCCCACCGCTGTGTTTAATGGCGGCCTTCAACATTTTGCGATCAGCCTCGCCCACTAGAGTGACCGATCTCCCTCTCTTCCCTGCACGCGCCGTTCGTCCTACGCGATGGAGGTATTGAGACAGTTGGCCGGGCATGTCATAATTGATAACAGTATCAATGCCTTTGATGTCCAACCCTCGGGACGCGAGGTCGGTGGCCATAAGGTAGTCCACTTTTCCGTCTCGGAATGATTGAAGGGACAAGAGCCGCTGTTCTTGCGTGAGATCTCCATGCAGCTCTGCAGCCTTCAGGCCCAGGATACCAAACATGACTCGCATCTGATGGGCGAGCTTCTTGCTTCGGAAGAAGACAATTACACGTTCTTTGAAGGTACGTTTGCAGAGAGTTACCAGGAGTGGAGGTCTGTCTGACTCCCGTCCAGCCTTGACTCGCACAAATTCCTGGACGAGGCCTTTTGCCGTAGACTTTTTAGGGTCCACGAACAGGCGTACGGGCTTGTCGAGAGACATTTTGACCAACTCGTCGACAGAATCTGTCATTGTTGCTGAAAAAAGCATCGTTTGTCGTGACACTGGACACGATTTGATGATTTCAGCAAGTTCATCCGCAAATCCATCCGAGAGCATACGGTCTGCCTCGTCGAGTACCAGTACATCCAACGCGTCGATATTAAACGTCGGGGAGTTCCTGAGGTGGTCAATTAAACGACCTGGAGTTGCAATGAGCACATCAGGTCTCGACCGGAGTGTGGTTTCTTGAGCTTTAAGTGATAATCCTCCCACGACAAGAGCAAAGCGGATGTCGGTATGTGCGGCTAGCTTGGTCCCTACTTCGAAGCATTGCACAGCAAGTTCTCTCGTAGGAACCAGTATCAGACAACGGGTCGCTGCCGCTTTCTTCCCCTTTTCCCTATAAAGCAATCGCTCAAGGATTGGAATGATGAAAGCTGCTGTTTTTCCGGACCCAGTAACTGCATTCCCTACAATGTCCTTTCCGAGGAGAGCTGCTGGTATTGTTGCTGCTTGTATGGGAGTAGGGGTGTGGAACGACAGGGAGGTTATCGCTTTCAATATCGGACGAGAGAGGTTCATGGTGAGGAAAGTGGAGGGGATGTCGGTATTATGCTGGCCTTCCTCTGCAAAAAATGCGGCTTTACGCTGTTTTTCGACAGCAGTCTCCTCTTCTTCGTCAGATAAAGATTCTGATCGTGCTTCCCCATCAGATGCAGTGTCTTCTAGTGGACTTTCTTGAGTGTCCTCCTCGTCTGACCCAGTGTCGTTTTCTGAATCCTCGTCTGACCCACTCTCACTGCTTTCGTCGTCGTCATCTTCCTCTCGTTTTCTCTTGCGAGATGTCGAGGGATTTTCGAGCTTCCGGCGCGCAATAATGTCGTCGACTGAAATAGGTTCCTACCCCTTATTAAGTGAAATTTCAGGGGTGACATTGAAGAAAAACTAGCTAACCGGCTTTGAACCTGCTCGTACAACATCTTCCAAGCCTGCATGCTCTTGTAAAATGCCTTGGTAAGTATCTTCGGTGAGGTCGAAAACAAAGTCAGGATTGATTGCAGTAGTTTTGTCGGGGCGTGTCTTGCTAGACCCCTTTTGCGTTACTTGAGGATTTTCATCCTCCGATGCGATTTCCACGTCGGAGTCAATGGTCCTGATAAGGTCGTCGGCCATCCTGTAAATTTGCGGCGACACCACCTTTCACCCTAGCCACAACTCTGCACACAACACCACTATAGCGCTTTCAACACGCCTCTGGCCATTCCCCTTTTGTTGGCAGTTGGCTTTGAAATGATATGGGTTCCTTTGCTCTTTTAGGAGAATTCGCCGTTCCTCCGAAAACGATTCTCGTTCAGGGAGCATGTAATCCTGAAAAGGATTTGGTTTTGCTCATACACCACTCAGATGCACGTGATACATTATCACTTTGGAAGCTTCAAGGATCTAAACGTTGGGAGGTAGACGTTGTCGGCAACTTCGGCACCAGCAGCTCATTGAGGCATGTATCTTGGAGTCCAAACGGTACAATTCACAGCTCAGTGGTCCTAACCCTATTTCTCATCGTCACGCAGGTGATAAATTTGCTCTCAGTCATTCTCTTCAACGGCTCACTGTTCACGATGTGCTTGACGGCTGCGAAGAGTTCCGCTATGATGAAGCGTCTAATGAGCGCGTCAAACCAAAGATGGCTTCGATTTTTTGGCTTAAGATGCCGTGGAAACTATTTTGGGATGAGGATATCTCAAACCAGCCCCCACCCCAGCTTTATCCACGTGATTACGATGCTCCAGGTTCCGCTTTTTACGTCTTCAAGCATCTACCTCAGCTAGACTATAAAATACCCCTCATAGACCGGATGAACGACGAGGCAATTGTCGGCGATAGTGAGTGGCTCCAACGAACGACGGCCGAACCTATGACTTTACACCGTGCTCCTCGGTATATGTTTCCTCCTTCTGCACACGGGTGGCCGTCACTACCCTTCAATTTGGCCGATGCATCGATCTCCCCGACAGGTGTTGACGCAAACGAGTCAATGACAACGAACGATCCTAAAGACCGCTGGTATGCTGCGCAAAGCAACACCTGCCTTTTTGCTGGTGATAATTCCGGAGGGTTATATTCCTTCATCCATGGAACGTATTACGTAGGCCCTCTTAGAACCCAGCCAACGTTTTCACAACTCGTATCAATAGCGACAGGATCGTCGTGTCTTTATTTCTCGAGGCTTTGTATTCAGTCACATACAACTTCACTCGTTCTTTCCGAGATGTCAGGACGAATATACTCACATCTAGGCAGTGACCAGTTTGCGTCACACTCGGACTATAGACTTCGAGATATCATGCGCATTTCGACAGTTGCTCAAGATTTGGCACTGTATGCTTCCCGTAACTGTGGAGAGGCGGAGATCGCATGGTTAGGAGGTGGGGGTCAAGAAGGCGCTCGGATATGGAATCAAAAATGGTGTCGGCTTTTGGACACTCTACAATCGAGACCCGGTGTCGACAGCGCAAAAACGAGGGATGTGAAGACTGATCTCACCTTTTTCCTTCTAACGGGGCTGCCTCTTTCTCCAACCTTGACCGAAAATTTGGAACATGGGAGTCAAACAACAGAAAGGGTTGGTGTTAATCTGCTCCCAGGACCTATCAAACTCATCACCATAATAGAACTTCAAGAAATGGCAAGTGGTGGTTCACGAGACCCTCATGCACGTGAAGCACCTCGTAGAACTCTCTCTCCTCAGCCTACAGAGACTTGTCGCCGTTTTATGGGACTTATGTGGACTTGCAGAGATGTAAGCTTCTGCTGCACTTGATTATAATCCGTTTGACAAGTCTCTAGAAAGGATATTGCCGAGCATTTCAGACTCAATCGCTTGGTCATCAAAGACTGCATCGAACTTGCCCAGAGCATCGCAAAAGTTCTTTCAACCATGGCAGATACAGTGAGGAAAGAAATTCAGGGGTTCGGCCACTTCATGATCTGGCTTCGTGGATGTAAGCGGTCCTTTTGCTTAAAAGAAACGACGGAACATAACCTTTGGTAGTGATCCCCAATCTCCCACCGGCAGACCCGCCCCTCAAGCCTTACGACGTTTTGATTGTCAATGATTACATCGCAAATGGGCTCTACCCAAGCGGTATTGACCAATTTTTTGAAACATCGGCGTCCCAGTCGGCCCCGAAATCTACAAATACACCATCAACGACAGCTCCTTCAACGATGGAGGGGATCGCTCTTAATGCACAACAGGCCCTCAAAGATTTACGAAACAGAAACCCTTTGAACACTGTAAGTCATTCCTTCTAACATTGCCAGCCACCAACGTAGACACAGGCTGAGCCTGAGAGGAATAATCAACGCGAAGACAGGCGGATACGACAAATGATCACAACTCTTATTGGGCAATGTAACCAAATGTTCCGGACAATCGGCGAATCTGTCACTGTCCCCGGTAGAAACCAAGAAGAAGCCGGTTTAATGGTTAGACAAGATCTGAAATGGAAGGAGATAATCCTGCCTCCTAGTGTTAAACAGAGTACCCTACGGGAAGGTTTCTTACAAGCACCAAGGCTGCAAGAAGTCTTTTTGAGAGAAAGACTCATCCCACTTGAAACGGTAAATATCGAAACTGATCAATGCTCTCGTATCTAACAAGCTATCAGGGCGTCGACCAACTGGTCCTATTACGCCTACCAGGGCAAGGAACTACTGAGGAAGGGCAGGAAGGACAGAGATGTAAGTTTACCCCAGTTGGTAATGAAAATTTTCTGACGATACAAGTATGCATCCTTCGTCTTACTCATGAGCGCGGTATTCCAACGACGTGTTCAGTCTCATGCGCTATGCTGAAGATAGCCTTCCCCGAGGACGATTCTGCGTCTGAAAGGATGGAAAATGAGGACCCAATTGTCACAAATATTCTAGACGCGCAATTTTATGACGACAAGCAGCTCGCCTTGGTAATGCAAACAACCGCAGCAGGAGAAACTGGTGCGGACCCTCTATTGTCCACTTTATTATACTCTAGTTCTCATTCATGTTGCAGAACGACGTGCCATTGCCTTGCTCGGTTTTGCAGACCAAGAGTATCATCCTATCGACCTGCCGGGTCCTTCGCTTGACGTGGAGGCAGATATCGTTCAACGATTCAATGACGGAGTTGTAAGTGTTCATTCTATCGCAATTTTGAATCTGCTTATTCTTCATAGTTCCCCACGCATGTTGTTGGCGTGACAAGCCTTCGACCAATCAGCATGAGAACGGGGACCAGCACCGTCTCCTTGTCTGTGAACAACAAGAGGGGTGTTGCAGTGATCCTTGATCATGATCGCTCTGTTGTTCATGCCTATGATCTGGCCGGTGAAGAGGAAGAGGACGCGACTGTTGATGAAGGAGGTTCAGCAACTCCCACAGAAGAAGGAGAATCTATGGAAACCTCTTAGGATCCCGCTGAATCTTGAATCTTATCACATTATTATTTTTCTAATATTATTCTCAATTTTTTGTCTCAATCACCAAATGAAGTGTGGTACTATTGGCACGGTCAGTGTCTTCACTCCCATTCCAGATTACAGCCCACCTCGACGCAGCGAAAATGGAAGGCAGAGCAGACAGAAGAAATTGTAAGTGCTATCTGTACGACAATAATATTCTGGAATTAAGCCTTTATCGCGCGCGCATCTCCTCCGCCACTCTCACGATTCTATGGCCGTTCCGCTTGACAACTTTGTTCGCGTTCTGGTCCGCCCTAAATCAACCTGAATCCTATGATTCTCTGTAGTATACAAGGGTCGGGGACAGATGTCCTCCAACGAAGTCCGCAAGCGGAGGGAGGAGCAACAAGTCGAAATTAGAAGGCAAAAACGCGAAGAGAACCTTGCAAAGCGAAGAAATATCTACCCATCTGACAATAATGGTATCGATTCGGATGATGAAGCCGCTGGCGAATGGGAAGCCCAGGTCCGCATCTCGCCACATCTTTAGGATGAGCGTCGTTCCATCTTTGTAGCTGATGCGTTCATTTCATGCATTTAGGGCCCCACTCTAGCACAAGGTGTATTCTCTGGAGACTTGGCTCAGCAGATCGAAGCTACCGCCCGTATTCGTCGTCTACTTTCCAAGGAAGATAACCCCCCTATCGAACAGGTTATTCGCGCGGGTTTGGTTCCCGCTTTTGTGGAATTTCTTAAGTCTCCAGATCAACAACTACAGGTGATTTACCCGTACTCTGACCTGCTGTCCTCATTACTGAACCGCTTGTGTTCAGTTCGAATCCGCATGGGCTCTAACGAACGTTGCCTCAGGAACGTCGGAGCAAACTCAGTTGATTATTAACAATGGTGCAGTTCCACCGCTCGTGGCACTGCTGAGCAGTCCCAGTCCAGAGGTCCGTGAGCAAGCAGTATGGGCTCTTGGAAACATTGCTGGAGACGGAGCAATGTTCCGCGACTATGTACTTCAATCTGGAGTCATGGATCCTTTACTTGCCGTTATTGGTCACGATTCATCCAGTCTTAACCTGGTCAGAAATGCCGTTTGGACTTTGAGCAATTTATGTCGCGGAAAGAACCCTCCTCCGGATTGGGATATTGTGAGTTTCCAGTTTCACGCTGCAAGTGGCGAAGTTAGACAACAGTGCAATAGGTTTCCAAGGCCTTGCCATTGCTGGCCAAAAACATTTATTCGTCCGACTTGGATACACTTGTGGACGCTTCTTGGGCTCTCTCGTATCTATCGGATGGCTCCAATCAACACATCCAGGCTGTTGTGGAAGCTGGCGTTTGCAGGCGCCTGGTCGACCTCCTCACACATTCTAGCCCTCAAGTGCAAACTCCCGCCTTGAGGTGCATCGGAAACATTGTGACAGGAGATGATTTGCAAACACAGGTGGTTATCGCCTCTGGGGCACTGCCGGCCTTGCTGCCCATCTTCAGGAGTCACCGGGAAGGGTTGAGGAAAGAGGCCTGTTGGACAGTGAGCAATGTTTTGGCCGGGACGACCAAGCAAATCCAGGCCATTATCGACGCTCAACTATGGCCTGAACTGGTCGCATGCATGACGTCTGCTGAACCTCGTACAAGGCGAGAGGCATGCTGGGCAGTGTCAAATGCCACCTCGGGTGCATCCCCTGATCAAATTGCTTATTTCGTGGACCAAAACACCCTAGGCCCGCTTTGCGCAATGTTGACGATGATGGACAATCGAATTATCAAAGTGACGCTCGAGGCCATTGATAACATCCTCAAGAATGGTGAATTGATTAGGATTGCTATGGGAGCCGGTGCTCAGAACCCCTATGCTGCCACGGTGGAGGAAGTTGGTGGCATGGTGGCGATCCACAATCTTCAAACACACGATAACCACGAGATCTATACCATTTCTTACCGTATAATGGAGACTTACTTTGCAGACGAGGAGGACGACGTAGCCATTACGGATGACAGTGGATTCAAGGTTTGTCGGCATTGTTTGTTTTGTTTTCGGCACCAGGGGCTGACCGTAGTTTTGTGATAGCTGCAACAAGCAGCCGCCCCAGCCACTGGTTTCAATTTTGGAGGGACGTGGAACGGGAGTTAGATTACGATACGCGGTGCGTTTAGTGGCGATGATGCCGTAGCGCCCTGGAATGGTATTGCCATGAAGAGAGATGAAAAAAAAGACCGAATGTATTAAGTGTTTTTTCGATCTGGCGATTTCCCGATATGCTTAATGGCGAGACGTTGTTTTCTTCTACCACCGAAATCTAATTGGAGGGGGGGGGGAATGAGACAAACCAATGATGGTCAATTGAAAGGGGCCAGCGCGCGAGCACGAGGCAACGAGAGAACGGCGCACGGATGCCTCGAGGACGCAAAGGATAAGGAGCTGGCTATAAGCAGGCGGTCCAGAGATGGTTTGTAGATCGACTGCCACGACGAGAACGATTGGATTTGCAAAGGGGAAAACTGATCAACTCCCGCTAAAACTAAATGGCAACTTCTGCGGCGCGAAGACGTGAGTATTTGTATGAGATGTATGTTTGAATTTTCCGGGATTTGGCGCTGATTTCGCACTTTTCTCCATAACCCGTTCGGACGCACCTTCCCCCCCCTTGTTGCCCACCCCATTCTTCTTGCTTTATCCCTCTTTAGCGCTTCCCGCTGCCGCCGATCTTGCCTCTCAGCAACGTCGACTGCCGTTCTCATCGCTGCTCTATCAACCGGGCACCCCACCAGAACAACATTCTCCTACAAATTCCGTTGGATCAGCCGGTCCAGGAGGACTCATCTATCGCGATAACTCGAGAGACCAACTTGCCATGGATTTATTGAACATTATGCCTGCCTCTTTGAGAGATTCGTCTCCAAACGGTCAGCAACAACAACAACAACAACAACAGCCTCAACAACGACAAGGATCGGGTGACAACGCTTCCTACCCTCGTTCAAATCGAGTGCCACCGCCGTCAATGGGCGACGGCGAGCTCGACGCAATCCCCCCAAATGGTATATCGCCCGCCGGATCTCTCAGGCGTATTCCACGCGAAAACCGTGGTTCTTCTGGCAGCGTAAATGAGCTTGGGATCCTTCCTCAAGATCTGGCTGCTGCCGGTGCCGCGCGGGAAAGGGATAGACCCGACTCGAGAGATCGCGACAGACGAGATCGAGAAAAGAATGGAGTATTACCTATAGATAAGCAAGAGGCTCGTCGGACTCCAACGAACACTCAGGGCGGCGCGGGCGTCGTACCAAATAGGCCGTCGCCGTATTCATTCGATTCCACCACCACCATCAAGGCCGCAAATCACTCCACCACCGATCTCCTTGCCCTTGGAGGTGCTCGGGACTCTCCTTCTTACGATAACAGTGCGCTTGCTTCATTAGATCCCCTGCAGGGAGACGGTACGTCGCCCCTACCACAGAAACGACAGGGTAGTGGCGACTCGCTCGACTTGCCTAATGGGGAACACGGCGGCTGGGTCAGTTACGAAAGTTCAGAGCCGGGCCCTCAACCCCAACAGCGAAATGCTGATTGGGATCGCAAACAGGCCAATCAGGCATACTCGGCCTCACGTTTTTCTCCGGACCGATTCCCTTTGACCGAAGAGCAAGATGCTCGGGAGGAAGAAATCTTGTCCATCCCGCGTGGCACCGCTCAACAGACTCGATCGGGACATCCTGCGCAGCCTGTAAGTGGATCCAGGAACACGTATTTTTACGTGGCTAATCAAATTGCTTTTTAAAACCAGCCTCAACCAAGCCCCACAAGTGGGCAATCCCAGCCTCGTCGCCGCGATCTGCCGATTCCTGGACAGGCTACGCAGGCCATGTTACACTCGCGTGATCACAGCGGCTCTTCGCAGCCGATAATTCCTGTTCCCAAAACGCACCAAGCGCAATTGACCCAACAGTGGACTCGTCGACCTTCCTCTCCGCTTGCTAGAGAGCCCGTAGTAGGTGAGCATATTTTTCTTTATTTGTCTTATAGATATCAGAGCATTAACCCACTATCAGCTCAAAATAACACGTCTAGCGAAGATTCTGATTCGTATACTCCTCGGTCACCACATGCGGCACTTCCAGACATTCCAAGTGTCGCGTCGTCATCATATCCTGCCAATCCCGCTATGCAACAACAACAGCAACACCAGCAGCAGCAGCAACACCAGCAGCAACAACAGTATCAGCATCAATCTCAACCATCGCCCCAAAGCCTGCAGCATCTGCATAACCAGTCCCAATCGAGGCCGATGCCTCCTCCTGCGCTCGTTAACCGCCCACGGGCCAACAACAACCAGCCCATGTACGAACAGCAACAACCTCGTGGGATGCCTGCCATGCAACAGCTCCCCATGTACACTGGTGCTTCCATGTACACCGCGCTGAGCAGCATCTCACCCTCTCAGAGCGTGTCCGCAGTAGGAAGTCCACATCCGCAAACCCGTTTACCTCCAGGACCGCCGTTTGGTCCTTCTTCATCCGTGTTTATAAATGATCAGACTCGTAACGGAAAAAATGCGCAAATGTATCCGCAACTTCAGCACGGAATGGGTAACAAGGGCCAACAGCGGGGGTCTGGGCTTGGGTTCTCCCTTGATCAGCAGATTGCTGCATTGACAGGGCAGGGCTACCAGGCGTTGAATTCCTCTAATCTCGCCGCACTCAAATCGCTGACAGCCCATGATTTGCGAGCAATGGGATTCGGCCAGCCACAACCTGCGCAGCCGTTGAGAACTCCCAAGATTGATCATCGGCAACCTCCGGGTACCAAACGCGTTGTCGAGACGCTCGACAAGGCTGCTGGTGAGGTGGTTGAACTTCAGGACTTGCAACGCGCTATGGAGATGAATTTGGATCAGTGGGACGGAAGAGATTGGCAGGGTCACCACCGACCAGCCCATACTGGTGGCTCTGCGCAGTATCCTTCCAGCCATGCCGTATTGCCGCCCAGCGACCGAGCCAAGCAGAAGGCGTCTGACGATTACGAACAGCAGTTGCAACAGCTTGCTGCTTTGGGTATCAATATGGGCCAGCAGGGTCTGAACATGGGACAGCAAAATGGGACATATTCCTCGAGCGCCCATATGCATCAACGTCCTGGGAACCCGGTTCCTCCTACGCCATTTAGTGCTACCAGTGGTCAGCAGGGGCCACAATTCCCTCAAATGATTCCGACTGGGGATGGGTGGCTCCCGGTACCCAATACCGATGGCTATCCTCCATCATATGGCGAAATCCTCAACCTTTACGAGCAGCACAATCCTGGGAAACAGCCCAACACCCGGGAGGTTCTCCTCATGCAACTGGCGGCGTTGGCGTCGGAGCCTGAGAACATTGAAGGAAGTGTGTTTTCCAAGTCTGAGACACCCTTCCCTCCCGCTGGTTTCAATCCTTTCATTCAATCTCATGGTCCACGTCCTGGGGACAGTGCACGGTCGTCTCCTCGTGACCCTCCTGGTGAATTCGACAAGATGCTGCGTCGCGTTGGAACCTTTAACCAACCTCCTCGACGAACAGTAGGAAGCAGTGTCTTTGGAGGGGATGGTGAAACCGAGGTCAGCCGTATGGCTCCGAGCAGTATCACAGACGGTGCAGGCCCCGAGGACGATGGCGAGACGACTGAGGAGGACACTCGCGGCAATTCCAATAATAACAATAACAATACCAACGGAGCTGCTGGTCTTGGATTGAATTTGGATAATTCGACTACGGACACACTGCCTATGGGCATGCAGTCTATGAACAATCATAACGAGGGACCCTCTAGTCTCGACTTGTATCCGTTACTTTCTGCGCTTAAAAGTCGTGCGGCGAGCGTTGCTCCCCCTGCCTTTATGCAGCAGCAGCAACAGCCGCAGCCAATGATCAATAATCAAGGGCAAGTCAACGGGCCATGGGTGGAGGAAAATGACTCTGATGAGGACCTCGAGACCGAGTTGGATGTGTGGGGAGATGAGGACAGTGTTCATGTTCACCCGCGCTTTATCAGAGATGAAGCCAAGAGGAGACGCAAATGGGAGATCAAGTTTGCCGAGCTTGTCAAGGCGGTGAGTGAAACATTTCAATTTAGTGTACCGATCTGGTGTTTCTGACAGGGTATATTCCTACAGTTCCACGAACTTGATCGCTTGACGGACACGCCAATGATCTTGCTCGCTACGCCACCTCGTTCAAGCGCGACGGGCCCCAACACTCAACCGGTGTCACATCTTGCTCTCTCCAGATCCATCAAGCGTGATCAGGGCTATAACCAACGTGCCCATGAGGCCAGGCAATCCTACCATAACATTCTCGTTAGTCCGCCTACGTCCAGGGCCGCGTCCTATCAATCGGCGTCTTCCCCCAACATGTCGCCTCCCACGTGGGGACCAGGGGGGATGCAACATCGTGGATGGTCGTCTGGAAGCGCAGCCTCTGCGTCGGACGCGGATAGCCAGATGAGAGCTCAGATGGTAGCCGCGCTCGGCTCGCTCCGTCTGATGAGCAAAGTCGAAGAGCGACGAGAGGAGCGGAGGAGACAAGAAGTGTTGCGTCAAAAGGACGAGAGGGAGGCTGTCGAACGTCTGCTCAAGGGTCTCCTTACGGGTGCGGAGAGCAGCAGCGCTGCGGGCAGTCAAAGGAACGGAGGCAGCGTCAGCAATGGGAGCCCCGCTGGTGGAAGCGTACGCGCGGCAAGCGTTAGTGCGGAGAGTGTCGGAACCGTCGCGCCGGCTGAGGACTTGACGCCACAAACGACTAGCGATTGAAACGG
>KN824277.1:1412365-1442206 GCA_000827415.1 Serendipita vermifera MAFF 305830 | reverse complement strand
GTCATTGCGGGTAATGTTACTTGGAGACCTTGACGGCAAAAGTTGCCGAAGATGCACGAAACTAGTAATTTTTTAATTCATTCGACAACCGCCGCCTGCCTCTGGCGCCTTTGGCCCGCCTTCCCTTTCCCTCAGCTTGGACCCGCACCCCATCCGGCTCAGTCAATCAATCCGTCTGTGCTTGCGAGTTTAAAAAACAAAAAGAAAACGCTTTCATAGAGAAGAATCCTAATAGGATCTCTTCCTAAATCCACATTCCTTATAATCCACGCTCGTTACATATATCTATATACCGCTACCCATCCCCCAACTATCCTTCTAACATTATTCCCGCTTTCCTTTCAATACTGGCTTACCCTGTATCAACCCCATGCCTCATCTCCCCAAGCGTCATGGATTCGCTCATTTCGACCATGTACGACGGACGGTCATCGACACCATCCACGGTTCCCAAGATGCTCCTGCGCTTACAAATGACGAAAGAGACATTGCGTCGAGCATGCACAGTGCCGAGCTCGAATTAAACCATGCCTTTGGTAAGTGTCGGTTTTTCTCTCCAAAATCCACTACCGCACCTCTGCAAATGAACAAAAAACATGCTCCTCTTTGGGGACATTTGGCCGCCACCAAATGAGAGGGTTTGATTGGCGTGCGACTTTTGGCGGCTTCCCCTGGATTCCCATTCACATCAGCCCATCAATTTGATACTCACGCCCGCTTGCATTGTGAACAGTTTTAGGTACAGGCTTGTTCATCGTTCTCGTCCTTGGTTACCTCTCTCGGCGTGGGTTCCGATCAAGCTTTGCACGTCTAGTCCACGCTTTGCGTACTCCTTCACATTACATTCAAATCAACCTACACCATGTCCATTATTCTCGTCTAGACACCTCGGACACAATCACGAGCCCTATAGAATCTGAAGGAGGAAGAAGCATTGACCTCGAATCGGCCGTTCACGCGAGTGAAGAAGAACCCGCGCCTCCATATTCACCACCACCTGCACAGGCGTTGGACGTGAGAGAACGCCGGGCCAAGAAGCCTCTGCACATTACAGTTCCTCCAGTGCAGTCTACAACTTCTCAAGCCTCGGAATCTGGTGTGGGCAATGCGCCTCGTTTGGCCAGCGAAGGGACCCAGTCTTCGGCAACGATGACGGGTCTCCCATCTGGTTCAATGCCTTCGCCAAGTAGCAACGTACAGGCCGAAAAGGGTCTGATGTCCAGGGCCCGCTCGCTGTCCAACACGGGTGTGTTGCTCGCGAGTCCCATCGCCTCCCGTTTCGACGCATACTTTCGTCCATATCGCACTATTCCCATACAACCCCATCAAGAAGATGGGGCAAAAACCCGCCTATCCAATGTATCAAACCGATCTTCTGAAACTCTCATGTCGACAGAGTCTCCCTGCACGTCCCCGCCTCCGCAATATACCATCACTATACACTCTAGTCATCAGCTGACGCTCTGCGATGCAGCTGGTAGACCTGCACCCGTTCCCGATATCGTTCTCTCACCTGTGCCATGGCTCCCACGGGAGCATGTCCCCCAGTCGCCACCCCATTACCTCACCATCCCGTCGCGCAAGTCTAGGTCTCGTGAACAGCGCGCGATGAGAGAGGCCAAAAAGGCTGCCAGTAAATCTTTGCCTGCCGTTCCTGCTATCCAAGAGCGGAAACGAGCCGAGAAGCCAGCGAAAAAGGCAAAGGCGGCAGTGAGGCACGTCTTTTCTTCGCCAGTCGATGTGCCGGTTCCGACTAGAAGCATGTCTGTGCCTCCGAGTTCCAAAGTGTCCACGGACTCGAAGCAACAGCAGAAGCAAGAGCCGCAACAACAACAACAACAGCCACTGGTCCGATCTGCCACATACCCCCTTCAAACCCCAAAACGTGCCATGCCACCGCTGCCTCCTCCACGGCCGGTACTTCCTCTTGATCTAGAGGCAGTCTATCCTACGGACGAGGAGATAACACCGCCCGCAACGACCGAAAGTCGAATGTCGAGCGGTGAGCAGACCGAGGTGTGGCGGTGGCCGACCTGGCCAGCCGCGGCGCCTATGGATCGGCGATTAAACCGGACCGAGAACCAAGTGCGACGTGAAGGGTATGCTATTGAAAAGGTGGCGTTTGGTGAAAAGGGAGGTTTACTAGGGCCCACATCACTGTCGGACAACGACAGTGGCAGCGCTTGTTCGGACCCGGACGATATCCCGCTTGCACAGGAGTTATTGCTCGCCATGAAGAGAAGGAAGATGGCGATTGAACGTAAAGTCGGGCAAGTTAGGGACCCGGCGTTTGATGTCCCTCGGGCTTTGCGCAAGGGACTGTTTGGTGGCCTGACCGCGTTGGCTGCCAAGGCTCGACAGGTGATTGAGCGCGAGTTGGATAGTGATGAAGAGGAGGAAAAGGAGGTGGATGATTTCTCGACGATGGAGAAGATGCACGTTAGACATCGGAACTTTGTCGCCAGGGAGGTGGAGGCCGTGAATGCCTTTGTGATCGGGGACGAGGACTAACTGTCGATCCTTGGCGCACATGTAGAAACTAAATAGTTTTTGTTTTTTTTTTTTTGTTGGGCAATAGACGGGTAACATTACCTATAACTAGTTCCCGACCGCCGTTGTAAAGGAAGAAACACGTGAGCGACCGGAATAAAAAGAAGTGAAAATAAAATTATATTATATGGCGGATTCCGGTCGGGAGGGGTTGTTAGGAGTTGAATGGAGGGTCGTGGTTACCGACAAGCCCGAGGCCTATGATACGGCCTTAGTGAGCAGCGAAAAAAAAACAGCCAACTCTGTTATAAAAAGCGTTCGAGAACTGAAATACGCGGCCAGATCATCGTCGCCCTCGTCGTTAACGAGAAATCATATCTTGGATCCCTACCTCGTCCCACCTTAGCATCCCCGCCACTCTTGCTTACCTTCTTTTCTCTCTCTACTACACCTCCTCTATCATGCCTAGAGCTGCAAACTCTACCCAATCGTCTCTCAGACGAAATCAGGTGAGCATTTTGCAGTATTGCCTTACATAAGTCGCTCGGCATTGACGTTCAATCTCCCTCTGTCAGGCTTGTAAACAGTGCCGAAAGCGTAAATTGGTGAGTCGAACGACCCAGCGGCGATAGCGCACGTATGCACCTCGGCACGCTACTTACGCCTCTCCCCTTCTCCCCTTTTCGACCTTAGAAATGCGACGCTCAACGTCCACACTGTGGTACCTGCCAAAAACAATGGGCCGCTCAGATCTCGGTCCCTCCCCCGGTTGGCTTCGCGTGAGTGATGGCTGTTTTACCCTGATTTTTTGATTCCTCAACCCTTGCTACGTAGACATCCTGTCGAACCACTATGCAATTATGATCCCGTCGAAGGCCTGGTATTGGCCCCAGAGACCGTCGAGGATCCCACCGAACGCGTCAAGCTCTTAGAAGCCCAGATTTGTCAGTAAACCCCTCATTCTTTAGTTGATGACAATCTAATGTGATTCCTCTAGCACAACTTCAAAACAAACTAGCTGCTGCCCAAGTGGAAACTACCTCGCGCTCGGGCCATTCTCATTCTCCCGGTGAATCTCAGTCTCGAAACTACTCTACAAACAGTCCTCCCGGACATTCCAACGCGATTCCATACGCACAAAACCATGATTATGCATCTACGAGCTATCAGAGCGCTCAAAAGTCTTTCCCGATGTCGACGGATGACCACAGGGTGAGGGCGCATTCTGCCGCTGGGAGCTCGTACAATGGACACACAAACAATTATGGCGCTTCCCCCTCGATGGGCAACGGCGCCGACGGTTATTACGCCACAGGGCTCCAGTCGGATGTCCGCAATGCCGCCTATCCCTCTGTCGAAGACGACCAAAGTGACCGGAACAGAAACTATCACTCCTCGTCCTATAGTCGAGACGCACCTTCCATCTCCTCTGTTATGCGGGGATCTACAAGCGGCGATGGTTATGCCGTTGAGGTCGGTGTAACCAGCGGTGTAGCCAGCGTTTCCCGACTTGGGCGCCAGGTGAGGTCGCATTTCTCTGATTATACACAAGGTTTCTCACACTGCTTTTTCATAGAGCGAGTCGCGTTCGCGAGGCTATTCTCTGATCAACAACCCTTCTCCTCCATTCTATGATATCATGTACTCCGGATGGAGTCGTGATTTACCGCCTCGTCATGATTTGGTAAACTAGTGAGTGAAAAATCACGGCCTTTTTTTGGTCAACACGGCTAACTCGGTTCTCAGCATTGAGATATTTTTCAGATGTGACCCATGCGGTTCACGAATGCTGCACAGGCCAACCTTACTCAGCAATTTGAATTATCCCCCAACACACCCCGATTTCCCTCACCCAGCTCTCTTACATGCCATTTGCGCCACATCCTCTCGGTTTACCATGCGCGGCCGCCTCGACGCGTCAATGGCGTCCTTGAGCATGTCCCCACAAAACGGTGGAATCCCCCTTCGGGATAAATTTGCAGAATTTCACGCAAACAAGGCTCGTGGTTACGTAAACCAGACCATGTCAAACGGTCAAAACATCTTTGACGTCTTTCAAGCGTGCATCATCCTCTCTTGGTGGTTCTACTCGGAGGGTAGATGGGTCGAAGTTTGGGTCCAGGCTGGATTCCAGACGAGAGCCGTCGTACCGCTCGGCTTGAATTATCTCGGGCTTATCAAGAGAGGCGCAGACGGTGCAGCCGTCAAGAACCCTTATTTGGCATCGGCCAAGAGCTTGCACGAGACTGAAACCCGACGCAGGGCATGGTGGATGTCCATCTTGTTTGATAGGATTGTCAGCGTCGGTGGTTGGCTGCATAGCGTCGACGAAAGAGACATTGGCACTGAGCTTCCTTTGACGGCTGCTAGTTATGAAGCAGGGGTACGTCTTTCATGTCTTCTTTTTATTTTTTTCTCGGCTGACTCTTTTGTTCCCAGAGCGAAATACCATCGCACCCGCAAACGTTGCATTCCGAAAACATGTACATTCACCACCCCATCAACTATACGGACCCATTCATCCTTTTCCTCAAGAGTGTCATGCTTTTCGGTAGAATCACAGACTATAGCGTCCGTATGGGTATCCGCGCACCCCTTTTGAACCACGGTCGTGGTATGGGAATGGACGACGACTTATCACATCATCATGGTCTTTCACCAAATCAGAACCCCAATATTCCCCGGACACCGTCTCCCGTGCACAACAACGATGATCCCAGAAATGCACCAGGTTTCCGCACACTCGATCGTCTCATCTCTGTCGACTTTATCAATAGCTTCCCACCACCATTCCGCTCTTGCTTGGGTGTTGGTGATGGTTCTGACGGAAACAACTTTGATACCGATCTTTACATGGCTCATTTGGTTCCTCATGCGTACGTCCGGTTTTGCTCCAAGTACCAGGATCGAAATCTCACCTTTGCTTTTCCAGTGCAACCATTACTTTGCACAGTCCCTGGGTCAACTATGCCGAACCGGCAACATGCCCATCTGTGGCACGGTGCATGGAAGCGGCTCGTGCCATCTTGGACAAGTATTACGTACTGCGGTCCACTTCATTTGATATTACACTTTTGCATCCCTTTGTCACGGTTAGTCTAGTTGTGGTCTTGTGGCATGTGCAAGTAACTGACAATTCCCCTTAGATATGCTGGTATCTTGCGGCTGTTGTCCAAGTTCATTTATGCAAGCGATTGATCGAAATCGGAGATATTGTGAATGAAGCAACGTGCTGGGGAGAGATCAATATGCTTCGGTAAGTTTCCTTGTACCCTCTTGTCATCAATATCGTCTGACAGAGGAACCCATCTACAGGACTGCATTGGTCACATTTGGGAATTACTCCCCGATCGGTACGCGTCAAGAGAAGATGCTGCACCCAATTATGCAAGAGATTATCAACATGACAACGCAAGAGCAGCCATTGCTCGTCGGTCTGCCTCTCTACCCATTCTCTCTGGACACTCTGTTCCAACGATCGGAAAAGAAGGCTGCCGCCGATGCAGCGGCTGCTGGGCTCCTGAACCCGGCAGATGAGGGTGATGCGGGAGAGGCTATTGCTCCGATACCAGATATCGCGTTTAATGACGATGTGACGATGAGTGAACCCACTTCCAATATCGCGCTGCCGTCGATGCAGGGGATTGGGGGCTGGCAAATCAACTGACGGATAACTCTTTTCACTCTTTTGGACTGGGAATTTTTTTAGTTACTGTTACTGTACTTAGAATGACTGTATTCAAGTTTTCGCTTTTGTTTGGAAATGTCGAGAAATGTCCTTTGTACACTAAGGAAGTTACAATTGAATTTGGGCTATGAATCTAGAGTAACCAAAAAAAACCGAGAGCCAAGATTAGGTAGAGGAGCACAAGCAGACGAACAGACAGAGCTTGTCATAGGTAAAGTCCATCGCTGTGAAAAGAAAGTCCTTGAAGCAGCATGATACACATAACCAATACCGAGTTCATGGAGAAAGGGTGGGGAAGCGGCGAGTCTTTTTTCTTTTGTTGTTTTTCTTCTTTTCTTCTTCTTTGACCAACGAGAAGGTCATTCGGAGGATTTAAAGGGCGCAAAAGGGGAACCGACGCTTTGAAAGTCCATCGTAGGGTGGCCAAAAAAAACCGCGATCACCAACCAACGCCCACACCACCGAAATCGTTCACATAACCGCTTCCAGCGATCCCGATACCGGCTCCGATACCGAGACCAGAGCTGCCCATGGCGCCGAGGACACCCATACCAGCGACGCCTCCAAACATGCCGTCGCCATCACCATCTTCGACCATTTCGCCGAGTAGCATTTCCAGTCGACCGGCTCCACCACCACCGCTAAGTTGACCGTTTTCCGCCATCTCGCGCTCGTCTTGCGACTTCATGCTTTCCAAAAACTTGTGATGAATGTCCGCGACACCAAATGCAAACGGTGTTTGCAAGGTGTTTGCGGAGTCTGGTGCCGAGTGCGTCGTCGCGTCAAAGGACGGGAGTTGGTCCAGCATGATACCCTTTGTACGACCGTCTCCTGGCAATCCGTGTGCCATTGCGGCGGCACCTTCACCTTGCGCAGAGAAGGAGTTCCGTTGACTGTTGATACCTGATCTTGGTGGAACGGATAAGGAACCTCTGTGCGCGAGATTGGGTACTTGGCCTCCTGGTGCTGAGAAAGATCCTCTGGGGCCACCGGCGGCGAAAGGTAGAGGTTCTCCATGGTGTACGTTGACGACGGGGGAGGAGCCTTGAGGGAGTGTCATATTTTCTGTGCCTTCTGGACTGAATGCATGTACGGCATCGTCGAGGGCACTTCCTACTTCGTTTGCCAGTAGGTCATCAAGCATTTTGCTTTGACGGACTGTGTAAAGATGTTAGTATAATTGGTTTTCATTAAGGGGTAACGGGGACCCACAGCCAAGAGGGACGCGTTCGCCCATCCTTCGAAGAGCCAGCCTGATGACTTCGAGTTCATTTCTCAACCCGATAGCCTCGGTTCTTCTCCTGCCATCGAGTCTTGCCTTGAGGAAGCGGACGAAAACACGTGCGGCGAGGAACCAAGCAAAAGAGGCGACGGGGTCGAGAAGCGTAATATCAAATGATGTGGCACATAGAATGTAGACGAGGTCAAGAATCGCACGCGCTGCGTTGAGTAACTTCTCGGCGGATTTGCAGTGAGGGGAAGACGGATCTGCGTGGGGATCATGCAAGAGAATAAAGGCGCTGGGAATCCCCGTGGGGTGACGTAAGCATGTAGAAAAATGAAAAGAAATTCAAAAATACTCACACATGCGGTACCAAACACGCGACGTATAATTCCGAGTCAACACTTCCGTCTCTGACAGGATCCCTAAGATTCTTGGGAAAACTTGTTCTGAATCCCTCGATGAGACCGTCGATCGCACGGAAACTTGGCGTGTCTCTCGGGTCAATACGTTCTGGACCCTGTCCCACTGGCGAACCGTAAGTTCCCGCTGGACCAGGTGGTGGGTTTCCGGTTGTGGCGGGGGAAAATGCGGCACCACCTCCGCTGGCGAAACCGACGACGATGGGGGTAGGGGACGTATGCCAACGGGCCTCCGCGGCGAGTGAGGTATCATCTACGAGCGTGCCCGAGGTGGCCAATGTGGCAATTGGCGCCATGTCTGGGGAGGGACCACGGCTGTGTGCACCGCTAGAGCCTGAGCCGGCCCCGAGCGAGATCTCTTCGGGCTGATTGGTTGTGTTGTTTGTATTGTTTGCGGCAGTGGAGTTATTATTGGTACCGAAGAGACGAGATGAGGCGGAAGAGGTGGATGAGGCTGAGAGAGGCTGAGGACCAAAAGTCCCAAAACGGTCACCGTGCGCACTCGAGCTCGCTACGGCGTAGTAGTACTTGCTTTTGAAGCGGATATTAAAGTTTTTGACCTGAGATTCGTCAGCCAGGGCTGTTGACCGGGATCTTTCAGACAAACCTTTGAGAAAAGTACGGTGCCTTTGACGTATAGAGTAAACGAATCAGTTTGTTCTGGAATGTGTAAAGTGAGCATTCGAGGGGTGGAGATTCTCTGGCGGAGTTCGGGATGCAAAGTGCGCTGTAGAGGTCGAGTAAGCAGGTGAGACAAAAATCTCAGCAAAACATCCATACCCCATTGTTGAAATCCTCTTGCGGGAGACTGAGGACCTGGCTGATATCTTCGTCATCGAGACCCATAGCCCAACCGGTTGAAGCAGCCTGCCATCGCTCGTAGCAATATGCGAGCCAAAATGTCGTCCTGCGCATTTCAGCTTCGATAGCATTCTTGGGTGGACCAAGAATACTGGGCATCGTCCAACTGCGGAGAAGAGGGCCATGGGTGGGCGTAGTATTGAGGCCCATTGGGACGGCGTATCGGAGTGCCTTTGACGTGTGCAACCAGACCTCGACCCATCTCGCATGAGCGTAATAGTACCATGTTAGTACGACAATAGCTAAAAGAGAGAGGATCAGGAGCGTTTCATCGGTGTGAGCGGCCAATCACGTACATTGAAGGCCCTGAAACACTTTGGTTCCCTCTGTGGCATTCTTATCCTCTTCTTCTCTACTAAACCTGGCGTGAATCTCGCCGAACCAGTCACCACGCGCACCAAGACCGAGCTGGGCGCGCTCCTCCCGAACTTTTTTGCGTTCTGCCTCTTGGAAGATTTCGTCTGCGGGACGATGTGCGAGATCTGGCATGTCCTCTTGTTCTACTGCAGGACTCCATAAGCTCGAAAGCGCGCAAATGGCGTGTAGGAGGCTGAGGGCCGGGAAATCGGCGTGGGTGGGTGGCAGGCGGAGAGACGCCATAAAGGTTGGGCGATGTAAGAGGCGGTTGGCATGTGGATGACAGAGGAAGAATGTCTCGACGAGGTGGGTGAGCATGGGCGCGGCTGGGAGGCGTTCGGGCCAGCTAGACCACATGAGTGGGTATGGTGTCTCAGGCGAGTGCTGCTGCTGTCCTGGACCGGTTGTAGAACTCGTTGGAAGGGGTGAAACACCCGTTGTGACCTGGTCGAAGGAGATGTTCATGGGGAGCGAGGGGAGGGGTATATGGAACATGGAGGAGGGGTCCCCACTGGACGAGGAGGGTGGGGCGGCGTATGGTGAAGGATACGGCATCATGTTTGAACCATTCAAAGAGTCGAATGGATCTTGGAGAGTCATGCGAGCCATGGGACTCAGCTGGGAGCGCATGTGCTGAAATGACTCTGCCATTTCCTTTTCCCTGAGTTGACCTTCGAGTTCGGCTGTGTGATAACGAGTGTGAGTGTATGGTATTAGAATTGCTAAAGCGCACACATACCTATCCGAGCTTCGAGACGTTCGTAGCGGGCCCTAATGCCACCTTCGCCTGGCTGGTGCTTTTCGACGGGCTCTTTTGGTTCAGGGAGATCGTCATAGGTGCAACAAGGTTCAGCAGGGATATCTACACCGGGCATTGCGGTGGCTATTTGGTTTGCATGCGATCTCCTGCACGTCGCGCATGGACGCTGAGCGTCGCATTTCTGTCGGGGCACATTTGTTTAGATTGTGGTCATGCTATAATTTATTTTACGCGTTTTACTCACGAGTTTTCTTCTTCTGCATTGATGGCAAGCCTGTTGGGAGCAAGGGGGCGGCGGTTAGCGTACACACAAGACGCTCGGTTGTCTGAGTGAGCTTGCCATGTTTCTTTTGAGAACAGAAGGGACACCATTCTGACTAGGAGGGGCTTTGCCCATCTGGGACTTGCGGGGACTGAGGGGGGAGAGGAGGGGAGTGTAAGAAGTGTACGGTAGGCCGGTTATTGTAGATATATGTACAAACAATTGTATTTGAAATGTCAGGTTTGCTAGAAAATTTGGCTGTGCCTGCTACCACAAAAGATCGAGTGACTGTCTGTTTAGGCGGTGCTGGCCATTCAAGGCACTCTTCGGACCCTCTGTTAGGCAGGTTACATGTGGTGATTTCCTAAATCCAATTGTCTGGACTGTTAAAACTTATTTATTGGAGGATGTTTTACAAGCGAATTATCCGAGATTACGCTTTGCTCAACCCGTCCCTTGTCGCTCCGGCGGCGCTATTGGTCCCCGAATGAGCGCTTGCGACTTGTCCGGATCAGCTAAACTTGTTTGCATAAGCCACCTCTCCCCATCTTCCCACATTATCTCTCTTGCTTGACTGCTTTTAGGGTACCCGTAGCGTGGCGGTGTCTCAATCTGGTCCAGGCCAATTCATCCGGGAATCCTTCGTCCATCTTGTAAAACGTAATAAACAACACAACAATAATGTATGAACCAATTCGAGGAGGTACCCGTGGTGGACAAGGCGACTTTAAATGGACTGACGTTTCGGCGGACAAGGATAGAGAAGTGAGCATCACCACGCTCCTGTCAGACTCATCATACTGTTTCTAATCTCACTGCTCTACGTAGCACTACCTCGGACACTCCATAAATGCTCCCACGGGCCGTTGGCAAAAGAACAAGGATGTTCACTGGTACAACCGCGAGAAAAACGACTCGGAGGATGCGAAAGCAAAAGAATTGGCACAGATTAAAGAGGCAGAACGTGAGGCCATGTCCATAGCTCTGTACGTGTATACGGGAATCTCCAGCCTTTCCTTGCCATGACGCGGCTCTTGAACGCGAAACGCCACGTCAAACTGATAACTGACCCTGGACCCTTTAATACAGTGGATTCAAACCATCCAAACCTGCTGGAGACGCAGCAGCAGCTTCAGCAACCTCCACGACGACGAGCGGTGCCAATGCAATTCCTATCGGAGCCAGTAGTGGTAATAGTGGCGGTCCCTCAACCCAGCTAGCCCATACGTCCACCTCCCCTGGCAACGAAGGTAAACACAGCCAGCTAGACCAGGGGGAGGAAGAAGGTCGGGACGGCGGCAGCGAGGGGCTATCCAAAGAGGAGCGCCGCGCGAGAAGGGCCGAAAAGAAGCTTGCGAAAGAGGAAAGAAGGAGGGAAAAACAGGAAGAAAGGGAAAGGAAGGCTATGGAGCTCGTTGCGAGGCAGATGCAGACGCGACAGCGTTCGGCCTCCCCACCTCGCAGGAGAGGCGACAAGCCCCTTCGGCATGAGGAACGCGAACGCGAACGTGGTGGTCGTGATCGTGGTTACTCTGGTGATCGCAGTCGTGAACGTGAACGCAGCGAGCGTGGTTATGCTCGTGAGCGTGAAATCGAACGCCCAAGGCGAGACTATGACGGACGTGCAATGGAAAAGGAACGTGAACGCGATCGAAGACGGTGGGAAGATAACAAGGCTAGACAGGACAACGCACGAGGAGATTGGGACCGTGCGTAATCGAGCCGTCCGCCATCATATCGCAGCCACCATACTTTCTTGCCCTGACCCAAATCGAAACCTGTATGCCCTTTTTACTAAAAATCTAAAAACGGTCAGAACTCTCGGCTCTAACCAAGTCCCGGCCCCAGTCGAAACAAAATAAAGTGACCGCGTGCATAGATTCGGTGCAGTTAAATACTACTTGGAAAGACTCTCTGTACCGAAAACATATCTTCAAACTCTCCATAAATCTCATCCAACAAGCACCACGGCCGCGAAGGCAACGATGAAAGTTGCCCCAGGAATCAGTGGCGTCAATGACGACGGACCGTTAGAGCGAGTAGGGGTCGCTGAAGCTGTTGCCACCGATCCACTCTTTGTAGCAGATCCTCCTGCGTCTGACGGCGACGGTGATACACCAGGCGCAGTACCACCAGTTGGGTTGTTCGTGATCCCGGTTGCTTCTGGGCTACTGCCATCCGGATTAGTCGTGGTTTCGCTTGTTCCTGGGTTACCATTGGCATCCGTGTTAGTGCCATCTGGGTTGGTCATTGTCCCAGTCCGCTGGGGACAACACCACCATCCTCCGGCAAGGGCGTCTGATTGAGGCGTCAAAATTGCTCAGTACGTCAAAACACCCATTAAAAAACGCACCCCATTCTGTTAAAAATGTCTCTCCATGTGTCCATGGCCCTTTGCACCAAATCAGGGGTTACAAGTTCAGGCGCATTGGTCTCCATACACGAATAGCAATCCTTGAGAATACGGATTGTATCTAACGTGTGCGGAGACGTCTTGTACGCAAAGGTTACGAAAGCCGTACACTACGAGTGGCATGCAGCAGGGACTTGCGGCAGCATTTGTCGTTCCTGTAATATATACCACTCTGGCGGACATTGACACTAAATTCATCAGTTCGTGAAGAGTTAGGGACAACACCCTCAGTGGTTCGACATACACCCTAGTGCAAGTCCGATCGGAATAACGACAGTTTGAAGAGGCATTGGTAGGTTTGATGTTTGGTACCGAACGAAACTTTGCACAACCTCCTTTTTATGTCTTTCCGATTCATCTTGGGCACCGATCATCGGTTTGTTAACCAAGCGCGGTGCGTACCCAGACAGTCCTCTTGTCCACACACCACAGCACAGACGCGACTTCTGAGTAGGCGTACTACTGTGGCTAGGGGTTTTATGGCTATAAATAACCTCGCTTCATCACCTATTTGCCCGAACGACACCCTGGGACTCACTTGCCTCGGAATCAAACGGCACCTTTAAGTAGGCGTACTGCTATGGCTGGACATGTCATAGCCATAATCTTTCCTATCTCAAATCAAAGATATTACCCTTTATCAATTTTTGAAATGGTCAGAGCTCGGCTCTGCACGCTGAAGTCGAAACAAAAGAAAGGAATGCATACACTCGGTGCAGTTGAAAACTACTTGTAAAGACAGTCTATCCCATCGGGATCAAAACTCTACCCTCAAACCCCATCAATCACCCAACAAGCATTACAGCCGCGAATGCGACGACGAAGCTCGCCCCAGGAATTAATGGCGCCAATGCCCCCGCACCGTTGGAGCGAGTAGTAGTTGCTGAAGCTGACACCACTGAGCCGCTCCTGACAGAACTCGTAGTAGATCTTCCTGTGGATGATGGCGACAGAGTAGGTGCGGCACCTCCAGCCGGAGTAGTCGTGGCCCCAGTTGCTTCCGGGTTAGTGGCATCCGCGTTAGTGGTGGTATCACTTGCTCCTGGATTGCTACTGGCGTCCGGATTCGGATTGTTGGAGCCTGGATTAGTGGCGTTTGGGTCGGTCGTTGGCCCAGTCCCTCCGTTAGGGATATTGATCTCCCCCCAGGGTGTCTGTACAAAGCGTTAAAAAGTGTACACAGCGCGTGAAAACACATTGCACAGACGCACCCCCATGTTGTTACAAAGCTCTCGGAATCCGTTTAGAGCCGCTTGTACCATCTCAGGGGTTAGGATTTCAGGTGCATTAGATCCGATGCACGTCCAACAGCCGCTAATAAGCTGTTGTGCCTCTGTCGTGCATGGGGACGTCGCGACTTGTTCGATAGCCTGACACTGGCCTGTGCAGGCAGCGGGTATTTGCGGCATCGTCTGTCGCTCCTGTAATACCACCCTGGAAGACACTAAAAATCATTATATCAGCCCGTGTAGAGCAAGGGACCATGCCCTTGGTTATTCGACATACCCCCGAGAGCGAGTCCGATTGGAAGAATAATAGTGTGGAGAAGCATTGGTATGTTTGATGATTTGTACTGATACGAAGCTCTGTACCACCTCCCTTTTATATCTCTCGACCACATCTTGGGCACTGACCGCCTGTTTGTTTAACGAAAGCCCGAGCGTACCCGGACAGTCGCTCGTCCACACGCGACAACCCAGATGCCACTTCTAAATAGGCGTACTGATGGGTGTCATAGCTATACCCTCCGGCTCATTACCTATTTGTTGGACCAGAGCCCGAGCGTACCCATCGGAGACACTTCCCCCGGACTTAGACGCCACTTCTGAGTAGGCGTACTGCTGTGGCTGGGCATGCCATAGGCCATAAGCTCCCTCCGTCTCAAATCAAAGCATTTACCCCTTTATTAGATTTTGAAAACGGTAAGATCTCGATAGAGGGAATGCATTTAGTGCAGTTGCTACTTGACTATCCATTCTGTCCGTCGGTACCAGGATCATTTCCTCTAAATCTGCATGAGACTTGCGCAAAAGGCATCAAAATTGCAAATTTGACGATTAAACTGGCCCCACAAATCCATGACTTTGATGCCGACGCTTCAGAGCCAGTAAAGGTCGAAAGTGTTGCAACTGAGTCACTATTAGTAAGACTCGCAATAAACTGACCTGCTATGAACATGATTGACGACTTCATTAAACCCACTGATAGCGTAGGCACGGCGCCTGTCGCAGTCAGGTCGGAGTGGTCGCCATCGCGTCCCGGTTGCTCCGGGGATACTGGCATCTGACAGGGATGACAGAATAAATCATCAAGCGTCCACACAATGCGTCAGGACAGTTCACGTACCCCGTGTTATTACAAGGCTGGAAATCATCCATGCCAGTCTGTGCATAGGTCAGCGCGTCAGGGAAGAGTTCGTCTGGTACACTGGTATTGATACACACGTATCAATCAACGATATTCTGCTGTGTCTCTTTCGGACTAGACCCAAGTCGGCTGGCAATCTGCTGGGACGCGTGCACGACGTACGCGTCAGGAAATGGCACTATGGGACTTAACATTCCCGTAACCCAATGTTACCACCCCAGTTGACACTAAAGGCCGTCAGCGTGCGATTGGATGCCTTCGACATACCACCTAGTCCGATAGAAAGACAATCGTTTGGAGAGGCATTCAGTAAGTCGCAAATGTCAGTCTGTGCGGTCTCTTTTTTATATCTCTTGTGGTGATATTTTTGGCTCTCACTCATGCCCGAATCCAACTCGTCCCGTCCACATACAAATTAGCGCCACGTCCGAGTAAATAAGCAAACTGCCACGACTGAACATGCCATGGCCCGGGGTATAAACTCTCCCCCTTCAAATTAAAAATTTGGCCCTTAAAGAAGTTTTGAAAACGGTCAGAGCTCGGCTCTGCAAGCTGAAGCTGGAATAAAAGAAAGGATGCATACACACAGTGCAGCTAAATACACTTGTAAAGACAGTCGGTGTTCTCTGCATCAAGACTTGATCATCAAACCCTCCATAAATTACGCAACAAGCATTACAGCCGCGAATGCAACGATGAAACTCGCTGTAGGAACTAATGGCGTCAATGCCGACACACCATTAGAAAGAGTAGGAGCTGCGGGATCTGTCTCCACTGAGTCGCTCCTTACAGAACTCGCAGTAGATCTTCCTGGACGGGACCCAGTTGGTGACGTCGATAGCGCAAGGGTGGCTCTATTAGCAGGGATGTTCGTGGTCCCAGTTACTTCTGGATTACTGGCACCCGGGATAGGCGTGGCCTCACTTGCTCTCGGGATACTAATGGCGTCTGGGTTGGTGGTATCTTGGTTGGTATAATCTGGATTGGTGGCGTCCTGGATGGTGTACCCTTGATTGGTGGTATCTTGGTTGGTGGCATCTTGGTTAGTGTGATCTTGGTTGTTGACATCGGGATTGGTGGCAACCGGGTCGGTGGCATCTGGGCTGGTCGTTGTCCCAACCCTTCCGTCAGTGAGATTAACATCCGGCGAAGGCGACGGTGCTAAACCGTCTGACGGAGCAGGCGCGGCGTTGTCAGTCGAAATATTCGTGATTTCACTTGTTACCGGGACGCTACCGGGATCTGGATTGTTGACATGTGGGCTGGTGGTATCAAGATTGGTCGTTGGCCCAGTCCCTACGTTGGGGGTATTGACATCCACCGATGGCCAGGGTGTCTAGATAAAGCGTCAAAAAGTGTACACGGCGCGTCAGCACACGTTGCATAAACGTACCCCTAGGATACGACAACCATCTCGAAACCCGTTTATGACGTTCTGCGTAGTCGTAGGGGGTAACCTCGCCTTATCTCCGATGCATGTATAACAACTGATGATACTCTGTTGTGCCTCCCTTGTACACGGAGAGCGCACGATTTGCTTGATATTCGCACACTCCGTTACGCAGAAGGTGAGTTCTGGCAATATGGACGAGGGAAATTGTCGTTCTTGTAACACCACCGCCCTAGCCGACGCTGAAAACCATCAGCCTGTGAAGAATAAGGGACAACAACTTTGGTTGTTCGACATACCTCCAAGAGCGAGTCCGATTGGAAGAAGAATAGTTGGGAAATGCATTATTGTAGTTTGATGGTTTGTACCGATACGAAGCTCTGCACCACCTCCTTTTTATATCTCTCGACTTCATCTTGCGCACTGACCACCTGTTTGTTATTAATAAACGAGAGCCCGAGCGTACCCGGACAGTCGCTCGTCCACACGAAAACTCAGATGCTACTTCTAAATAGGCGTACTGATGTGGCTAGGCATGTCATAGCTATAAACTCCTCGGTCTTACCACCTATTTAACCCGAGCATACCCACCGGAGCCACCTGCCCGGGAGTTAGACGCCACTTCCAAGTAGGCTTACTACCAGGGGTATCATAGTTACAAATCTTCCTGTCTTATTACCTATTCGTAAAATCAGAGCTCCGAGCGTACCCGCCGGAGTCCGGGCTCTAGACGCCATCAAGTAGGTGTACTGCTGGACATGTCATGGCCATAAACTCCCGGTCTCAAACCAAGGGATTTTTTCCTCTTCATCAAATTTCGAAAACGGTCAGAACTCGATTCTACTGGCTGATGTCAAACACGATGAAAAGTACATGCACTTGTGTACCTAGTTACTATTTGAAAACTCTGTCCATTGTGTCTGTACCAAAACTCTAAAAGTTACATATATTTTATGCAACAAGTATCATGGCCGTAAATGCAACCATTAAAGTCGCTCCAAGAATCCGTGGCGTCAATGCCGACGCCTCAGAGCGAGTGGTAGTCGTCGGAGATGGCGCAACTGAGCCGCTACTGACAGGACTCGCAGTAAGTCCACCTGGCGACATGATGGTTGATGATGTCGTTAAGCCCACTGGCAGAGTAGGCACGCCCCCTATAGCAGTCGGAAGGGTCGTCGTCCCAGTTGCCCCGGGGATACTGACATCTGGCAATGGTGACTGAATAAAACGTTAAAAGTGCACACGGCGCGTCAACACAGTGCACATACCCCCATGTTATTACAAGCCGTCTGTAAATTATTCATGCTAGTCTGTGCATAAGTCAGTGCAGTAGGCGAGAGTTCGTCCGGTGCACTGGTTTCAATGCATGCGTAGCAAGTGACGATATTGTCTTGCGTCTCCGTAGTGCACGGGGGGATCTGACCAGACCCCAGTTGGCTGGCAATCTGTTGGAACCCCGTACACTGCGTCGTACACGCGTCAGGAATTGGTATCGTGGCAACTTGTCGTTCCTGTAACTTTATCACCCCAGCTGACACTAAAAGCCATCAGCGTGTGGAGAGAGACGAGACTCGTCGACATACCTGCCAGAGCGAGTCCGATAGGGAGAACAATCGTTTGGAGAAGCATTTGGTGAGTCGCAAAGATGTGAGAACGATCATCTGTGCGACCTCTTTTTTTTATATCTCTTGTGGGGATATTTTTGGCTCTCGGTCATGCACCGAGAGTCTCTCGTCCCCGTCCACACACAAGTTAGACGCCACTGCCGCGTAGGCGCGCTGGTGTGGTTGGAGATGTCACGTCTATAAATGGGATGAAACACAGAGTGCAAGTCGACACGAGGGACGTCTCTCATGATAGCACTGCTGAGGCCGTTGCATCCGTTAAAGGGATTTTGGAGCAATGCATTCGCGGCATCAAACGCGAGAACAATCTTATCCACGCACATAAGCGCGTTATTTCTTGAACTCCTAGAGGGCGAAAGTTGGGCGTATTCGTAGTAACGTGAATAATATATTCCACATGATATCCTCCCGAATATAAAAATAAATCCTTAAACATTCGAGGCCAAAGCCAATCAAACAGAACCGCGGGGACGCGGGTTGCGCAACCTCCGCGCTGATCGACCTCTGTCGACATCCATTGGCGTATTTTGATACGTAGAGAGTCGCCTCGTGAGCATTGGCCTGGACGGAATCGTGATTGGGGAGGTGTCGTGTCTCTCCGATTCCTCAGAGCTCGGGGTAGCAGTCCTTGGGCTCGTCTGATTGGATATCCTATCATCGTCCTGATCTGATTCTATAGCCGACTCATTATGGTCATCATCTTCGTCCATTGAGAGCTCCGGGATCTACGGGATATGATTAGGGTTGCGCTGTGACAGGAAAACTATACTCACAGGAATTCTGACGAGATATGCTAATACAGTACAAGTTGCGGCCAAAAGAAAGACGGCACGTAGAGCAATGCCATACGAGTCCCGTACTGGTCGCTGAAGGTCAAGTGGAAGCTGGCGAACCGTTTCGGAAGAATGCTTGACTCGCTTGATGAGCTGAGAAGCAATTTAGGATGAGTTTGGCTCGATACTCTGGGAAGTCTGACCTTTTCTGAGTCTGGACCGTGCAACCGTTCCCGAAGCTCGCCACTCAATATGGTTTGAAATAGCGCGGAAGAAATGGCCACCCCAGAAACCTGACCGAGACCACTAAATAGTTGAACAAAGCCCATAGCAACCGCCATTGATGGTTCTGGGAATGTCAGGAGACCGTTAAAATTATAGGAAGAGGGCTCACTGTCAACAGACGCCAGTAGAGCGATGAGGGTCGTCTGTAAAACCACAGAAGCTCCGAATCCCAGAGGAACCTGTTCAAGGTTAGAAACGTGTATAATGTCCTCAAATTTGCATACGATGCTTAGCCACTGCAACCACTCGCTAGAATCCTCATCCAAAGAGGCGATAAGAATCGTTGCAAATGTCGGGAAGGTACCGAATATCATGTTCAGTGTCTTGTATCTGCCCGTACGATGCATGATCCATCTAAAGGCAGGTGTAAGAACAAAAATCTGCAGAGTGTTTATGCTCTTACCCTGCGAAAAGGGAACCGAGAGACATTGCGACGCTGTTAGGCGCAACATGTGCACCTAAAATCCCAGGGATCAGAGTGGAGAGGGGCACGCGCCTTTGAACGTACCAGCAGACGAGGCGGTGGTCAACTTTACTGTTTCAAACCACATGGGGAAGAAATATGTCACAGAGAGGTTGCAAATAGAAACGAGGACATTCGAAATGCTGACAAGCACTGGAATTTTTTGCTTCAGGAGAAAGGGTGGCATGATTGGCTCAGGAGAAACGTAAAGTTCGACGATCACAAAAGCAACTAGAGAGATTCCAGCAGACAGTAGTGAACATAAAACATAAGGGTGACTCCACTGCCAGCTTCCGTCAGTGAGCTGGTTCACTATCAGATAAAGGTACTCACGGGATACTCGGCATTGAATCTGACGGAAAGAAAGATAAGAAAGCTTCCAACCTGTAATTCTTAAAACCAATAGCTAAATCCGAGAAAAGACGAACCCACCATCGTCAACAACGTCAAGACACCTCCGTAATCTATTCTCCTCAGGACATCCTTGGTGCTTTTGCTACTTCCCTGCCGGATGATGAGATTGCGGAGTTTCGGGAACGCATAAATCCTCACGGGTGTCTCGTAATTCAAAAGCAGTGTCGTCATGATAAACGAGACAGCAAAGAAGGGGAGCTGGAGGAAAAAGGCATACCGCCATCCAAATCTTTCCATGTATCAGGTAAATATTCTTCACGCGTTTAAAGCGACACACCTATCCATTATCTCACCTCCAAGGAGGCCCCCAATACCAAGCCCCATCTACACGGAGTTAATGATTGAAAGGGGGACAAAGAAGGAGACTTACGCCATTGACAACGGCCGCTATGCCTTGGGTCAAGCTCCTGTCCCTCATAGAGTACATGTCTGAGGTGACAATTCTGTTCGCCGTTATTCAGCCATTTCCACCCTCAAGGGAAATGTCCCGTACCCTGTAGTTACAAACAAACCTCCTCCTCCGAATCCGGTCAAGAACCGTGCTGCTATGAGCATATTCATACTGGGACTCAACGCGCACATCAAAGTCCCCATAGAGGCGAACGTCAGTGCAATCTGCTGAGCACCTCGTCTTCCCATAACTGTGCAAAGGCGCCCGTAAAGGGGTGTGAATGTGCAGGTTGCCAGCAGGAAAGCGGTCCCCAGCCACGCCGCTTGATTCGCCGCTTCGTACTCTGAAGAAATGGCTGACATGACTAGAATAACGCGTCAATATCTCTATATTCTTATTTTCTGGCCGTACGTACGTGTTGCAACCAGTGTAGCTAATGCCATTTTATGGTTAGAAAATCTCGTCAGGTATGATGTCAACAAGGACGCGTACTATTCATAGCCTAGGACGTCCATTAGCACATAGGTCAACATAACTTGGTTGTATATTCGTAGTACTCACTCCAAGAAAGGTTCCTAGCCAGAGGCTTGCGAGTATGCCTCTCCGGTGGGCCGTCGAAAGTTCCATGGGACCCGGCTTGAATTCTTTGCTGCCTGCAACATTATGTATCGCATTACTGGGCAATAATACCGTTCTTTCTGTGGGCACACGACTCATAATTTTCAGGCCGCCGGCCTTTCTATATCGAGGTCTTCTCTAAGTGGCGGTTTTAGTGTCACTTGCCTCCTTCATGAACCCTTTAACGGGACTTAAGTAGGGTAATTACACGAGGTACACGACTCAAAGGACATGATACAGATATACGGACCACTGGTCCAAGATATGTCCATAACGAACAGGCACGGCGCAGCATTACTCGTAATTTCAGCGCGTAGACTGACGCTCCTTGTACTTGTTGTAAATTTCGTCCACAAACTTCTTGTCGGTCTATCAAGTCGTGAGAAGGTCACCCGAGGTTAAAACAAAACAGACACTGACGTGAATGAGCTGCAGTAGCTCACGAATCCAATCATTCCGGTCCAAAACGGGGAATCCTCCACCCTTTTTCACCAAGGCAGGTACTATAACCTCTTGGGCAAGCTTTGGGTCTATGGCTGAGGTTGCGTCCATATTTTCAGGGATATATCCCTTCTGATGGTACTTGAGGAATGTCGGAGGCTTTGCGGGCGGTTGCTGTTCTTTTTGCTTTCCTTTCTTTCTTGATAGTTTCTCGAGACTACGCACATCTTGTTGCGTTACGGTATGTACCGGAGTGGTCTGGACAGAGGCGGGGGCAGACGTGGGCTCATTGGAAATTTCATCCTCCTCATCTGACAGACGATCGTCTACAATCCCAAATGTGGGAGTATTCCATTTCGGGGCCGGAGTTGAAGTTATGCTGCGAGACGGATTCGTCTCTATGTCGTCGCTCTCCGCTTCAGCCATGGAAGACTCGGATTCCAACGCCGATGTGTTGGTTGCTTTCGCTTTCGCTGCTTTTTTCGCTTTGGCTTTAGCGCGCCTACTTTTCGCAGTATTATCCACAGGCTTGGATACGTTTGGAAGTGATACCCGGAAGTCGGAAGGAATTGGCGTTTTGTGTTCATCTTCAACTTGCCTGGGTGGGGTAGCTGTCGCCATCTTCATAGGAGCATGCAAAAGATTGGACAAGACATCATCGTTGAGAACGCGGCCGATAGGCAACTGGGGACTGGCTTTCTTTTCGCTGAGAGCTGGAGATTGTCTCCTCACTTGTGGTGGTGGTGGCGGCGGCATTGATTGCATCATACTGGCATCAGAAAGAGAGGCCGAGGTCGTGAGAGTTGCCCGAGCCACTGTCGTTTCTTCCGGGATTGGATTCGCCTCTACGACTCCCCAGACATCTTTTGTCGTTCCTTTTGGCTCCTCCCACTCTGCTGGCCAGCCAGCTTCTGGAGCAACATATTCATTTCGGCACCAGGTTCCTCCAGATGTCACAACCCGTACAATTTCTTCTGCCACACGTTCTATTTCCGTTATTTGAGATCCTACCATTAGCATGGCAAGGAGGTCGTTTTCGCGAAGGGGCTTGTCAGTCGAGGGATCATGAGCAGCCGATTGAGGATCTGGGATGTGTTGCTCTGGTAACTTTCCTTGTCCCGCCTTCCATCTATCTGGCCATTCCAATCCGTATTTTAAGAGGAGGTGAGACCTTTCGGAAGTTTAAGCCAGGGCTAAGCCTATTCGGTGCAAAATACTGACCTGGCTAATAGTCTGATAATATAAGGAGCGTAAAGTCCATCGGAAGCCTTCATAAGTAGTGCAGGCCACATGACTGTTGACGTGCCACCAGCGTCAGATACTGCCTTTTCGCTCGCTGTGACGCCTACCATCTTTCCTACTCGACGGGACTATAATTGCCATTTCAGGAGAAAATTCTATTTCATCACCCCGATGTAGGATTTGAATCCAGGAAAAAATGTCCTTGGTGTTGAGCACGGCAAAGCCGAGCCTGGCATCGAGTGACTCTGCCTCGCTGAGGAATATCAGCCCCATATAACGAGACAAGTTCTCAGTGATTCACCGTTCTACGAAGAATAAAGGACCTTCTGGACCGTCGAGTTGATGTTCCCAATATGCGTCCTCATCTGCACCAACTCTCGGCTTCATCAATCGAATAACGGCATATGGGATCTGATCGTGAATAACTCGAATTGCAGGATCATGCCGTTGCAAAACTCGTAGGTTGTGGGCGGCACGATGTTCGTCGCTGATCACAGACGTGATGGGATGAAAAGGGGGTGGCACCAGTGGAGTTGGCTTTGCTGTCACTGGACCAGTATAAGAATGTGACCTCGGTCGCGCCGGCATCTTGGGGTATTCGCGTGAAGGGAGAGAGCAAGGTCGCGCTTGCTTTGTATTCCATTATTGGGTCACGTAGCCACCGCAAATTTACCGCGCAAACTAACTCTACTACATTTCAGACCCATTATGTAATAAAAGAGGGAGGAAAAAAAAAGCAGTTGGTCAAGACCAAATTAAAGGTTTTCATTGTAAAAGCAAATTCAAGATGCTCGCTGGTTCAGTCAATGACCCGCTGCGACGTTTTTACGCGTCTTGAACAGTCCTCGATTAACGACCTCTGCCAACAATTGTGAAGCTCGAGCCGTACCGTCGTGGCCGGGTAGCTTGTACCTGCCTGTGGGCCGTGTCAGCTTGGCAAAAGGATCGAGTCAAAGAGCTATACGTACCAATAATGCACCAATTGCGTGTACTTGGAATCCGTAATGCTTCATATTCACCCTGAAATCCGCACTCTTTAGTCAATGCAGAAAGCCAGCAGAGGTAAGCTCCATATGTGCTCGAGGATGTATTCCCAAGCCTCTTCTTTAACGTCTTGTCTTCTTGCTCAATAAATGAGGGAAAAATCGAACTGGCTCGATGAAATCCTTTGTCAAATGACCATGGGCAACAGGGAATGGAAATATAGGAGGCACTTGGCACCAGGGCCGCTGTTACAGGTAGCCAAGGGGTGAGTTCGTCGGCATGATTGCCAATGAGGAATATTCCCGGAGGAAAATAGTTCTTTGGTGGAAATCCTGGAGAAAGGGGGTCGAGCGCACACACATGCAGCCTACTTCGAGTGGATGTAGGGTACGTGTCCCAGGACTTTCGGGCTCTAATGTCAAGGCCAATACCCTGATAGCCTTCGGATAAAAGTATGTGCACTAAAAGGCCTGCTCCGCATCTAATATAACCGTTAGTCATTGGGTTCTTATGCCTTTCACCAGACTCACCCTGCATCGACAAAGCCTCCAGGAGGTCTTCCCCACTTTTCTTGATTATTCTCAATAACTGGAGGGTAGGTGTCTCTCCAAAGAAGCATAAGAAATGTAGCGATGCCAATATCCTGCCGAGTAGTTGAGTAAACCGCATGAAGAGATATGGAAGGTCGGAACTTGCCTCGAATACATTCTTTACAGCGTCCGTAGACTCTACCCACTCTTCCTTTAGATGTTGATATTTTTTCTTCATGACATGGTAAAAATCTTGATACGTGTTGCGCGGAACCACAGTATCGTGGATCATCCTCTTGCTGTAGCCAGTCAAGAGGCCCCAGCCATGTTTGTCAATGATTTCCAGCAGCGTTACACATGTTTTATACAGTCGCGATCCCTCGTCGCGACTGGCCGAGTTACGCGGAACCACATCGACACGCACAAGGGGCGGGGCTGCGTCGTGTTTGGAGGGAAGGTAACGGAACGCGAGGGCGTCCACGTCTGGATGATAATGCGGCATCTTCTGACCAGGTTGAAGAAGGGGGAACAAAGTGACCAGCGTCACGTCGGGATCGGGACTGTCATCGCGGTAGAGAATACAATCTTGCTCGAGCGACGCGTCGCGTTCGGGCACTTTGGGGAGCAATCGGCGACGAAGAACTTGATTGAGAGTATATCCCGGTACCTCGTATAACACGCTTTTATCGATATTTTTGGTGTCAGAGGTCGATGTTGAAGAATCCAGCGGCACGACTTCTGTCCGCAACACCAACCCGACCGTCAATTCGGCATGTAGAATGAGGTTCATCATGACGCCCTCAAACTTTCTGGCAGTACTTTGTTGAGATTCTCTTGCATCGCTTGGGGATCCGGACAACCTACCAGCTCAGCGGGGAAGTGCGCCGTGCATTGCGCAACACCAAGCCACATTCTTTTAAGACAATCCAAGCCATTTCCTTGACTCTTGTCTACATTTACGAGTTGAAAGGCTGGCCGGATAGGGTTCGACATCTATAAGCAGGGACAACGCGGAATTCAAAAACGTTTGAACCGCACAACAAAGCAATGGCTACATTTCGACAATGGTCACCGCTACTAACCAAAGCCCCCCGCAACACTACAAAAAATAAAGCATTTATTCCCATTCATGTATTATGATGGCAAGAATAGTGTCGGGTCCGGCGGTGGCCAGTCCGCTTCCGGTTCCGCATTCAAACCGACATAATCCCATCCCACGGGTCTATAGATCCATATCCTTCCTCTCTGTAGTGTATTAAAGAGCACAAGTTTCCTTGTAGGGAGCATGGCGCTTGCCGCTGACTGCATTACGATCGTCACATCGGGCAGTCGAGTTGGTGGGAGCGTTTGGAAATCCTCTGACAGCAGTTCCGGAAACTCTGCACCTGACAAAATGATGGAGGTGCTGTAAAGATAGATTTCAGTCTCCTTCGTGTACCGAGGCGAATCGACACATACTATCCCGTGGCGCCAAAGCTAAACACCGTCGTTTCCTCATTCTCATCTAGGAGTTGCACTTGAGCATCACACCATTGAATAACGTCTCCATTTCGGATCGCAGTCTCTCCCCCTCGGGTACTTCCCCACATCCTTTGACCGTCCAAGTAGCCCTCGTAGATTAGATGCCCATAACAATGCCTGTGGACATAAGCATATATACACGCACGAACTAACAGGAACTCACCCGACTGGGGGAATGATAGGACGCGCATTGGGCTTATATCTTGCCACACTGGTCACAGCACCTGGAAACAAGTCAGCACGCTCACAAAATAGGAAAGCATGCTCACCATTGGTTAGATCCCAAGCCTCACCGCCTCCCACAAGCTGTTTCATACGAATAGCACGCTCACAAAAGTCTGTGATTGCTTGTCCGTATAGCGTATGAGCAGCATACAGTCTGTCTCCATCCCAAGGGCTCGGTGCAGCTCGATAACGAGCCTCCCGTTTGAGTGTATTGAAAGGGTCCTCTTCCTGCATTATATTTAGCCTTGCAGAGTTTCAGGACATGATTTCCACATACCCTCCAAGTGACTCTGTACCAAGCAATGGACAGATCCTGGAATGTCTATTTTGACCCTTAGTGTTGCCAACGTCTATGAAACTCTTGGAAAACTTACCACGACCGCAGTCCGCGTTCGCTCATTCTTCGTCTTTCCAGAACCGAATAGCCGCTTCTTCGTTTCCTGTGAGTGCAGAACGCTCCCCTTCCATCTGGCCTCTACACGATCTACAATTGACGCTGGACGCGCACTCGAGTCGTCCACCATATACCATGAATCTACAAATTGTCAGAAAATTCTTAGGTAAAAATAGACACCCACCCCATGGAACGCTAGCGGCGAAATACGAGCACAACTGTGCTGCAGAGCATTGCCCTTCGGTCACGTCTCTGCCAGCACTCGGCATATAGCCATATGGCGATGGGGGCAACCAGTCTTCACTCGTCTCGCCAGTAAAGAACATAGACGGCGGTGGGCCTATCCCAATCGCGCCTACATGGGCACCAGAGAGCGGGATAGGCACACTAGACGGCGTAGGTCGTGCCGCACGGTTAACAGCGGGCGGTCTTGTAGAAAGCGGGACTGGTGGAGGCGCATCACCACTACTAGAGGAAGACCGCGTAGATCGTCGTGAAGAGGCTCTCTTGGGGGAAGGCAGTTTCTGTAATAGCTTGGACAGGTTACTCGGCTTCGAAGACGGTTGTGACTTTTCGTCCTGGACCGGAGAAAAGGAGCGGAGCGAAGTTGGCGTGGAAGGTGCTGAGGGCGTTGGGGCCGTATTGTGTGTATGCCCTCGAGTAGTGCTAGCGCTCGTCGTCGCAAAGGAGGTGGTGGAACCGCCCGCGTGCCTCCCTTGGAGGTTACCGAATACAGCGAACACTGCTGCAGAAGGCCTGGGTGATACTATCGGCGGAGGGCTCCCGCGGCCTGAAGGAGGTGGAGATTCAGGCCTTGGCTCGGGTGGAGGCCGATGTGCTTGTGGGGGTGGTATTCTTCGTGCCCGTGGTGATGTAGGCGGACTTGACGCAGTTTCCGTCTGCTCATCACTCGTTCGCTCTACGCGAGGAAGAGCCTTTGATTTCCGACTAGGGGCCGGTGCTAACATTGGTGGTGGTGAGGATGGTGGCGTCGCTGCCACCTGTTCGTGACTTGGTTGATCTATGCGGGTGCGGGGAGTATTCTTCTGTTTCCGAATAGAAGCCGGTGGTGGTACTGGTGGTGGTGTAGATGGTGGTGTGGCTTCTACTCGTTCGTTACTTGGTGGCTCCGCGCGGGGGACGGCCTTTGGTTTCCGACTGGGACTAGTCATCGATGCTGGTTTGGGCGATATTGGTGGTTTGGGCACTATTGGTGGCTTTGGTGCCGGTACTGGTTTTGGTGCCAGTACGGGTTTTGGCGTCACCACTGGCACTGGCAACGGCACTGGCACTGGCGCAGGTTCTGGCTCTGGTGGTGGTGAGACGGGAGACTGTGGTCGGAGATATTCTTCCGCTTCGTGATGATATGAAACCTCGGTCGGCGTGCTTGCAGCAGACTCTTGCTTGAGAATCTCTTCAGACCTATTCCGATCCCGCTCTTTCTGCTCCTCTCTTTCCGCTCTTTCCTCTCTTTCCTCTATCTGTAGTGGTTCTTCATGGATTTGATTAGGTGTTACCCTAGGTTGAACATCGAAACCTTTGGCCGCAAAGAACTGCCATCGTGTGAGTGGCAAACGAAAAATTCAGTCTGATTTCGTCACATTGATTAGGTCGGAAAGCCCACCTCGTCCATAAACTGAAAGAATAATTCCTTGTTTTGCAAAAGCACATCTATTCCCTTGCCACTCTCTTCGATGTTCTGCACGATCTTGGTGCCGAGCTGGGCACGAGTGGCGGGTTTCTTCTGCTCAATTACGACATTCTGCACCTCCTCTTCATGAGGCACCTCTTCAACGTCATACCCGGCCGGTTTAGGTCGACTCGAGGCGTCCGGCAAGTCAGGCTTGAACGTTGGACGTCGTGCGGGAGGCCTATATACCGGTTTTTCGGGCTTCTTGTCCCCGCGATAGTCTGCTATTCTATGATTTGCGGAATCTCTGGCCGCATTGGCAGCGGCTTCGGCCTTTGCTCTGAGTTCTGCAAACGTAGGCATGCGTAAGATGTGTTAGAAGTTACGCTTTGCTACGATATACAATGGATCCAAGGTGTAGAGTCACTTTAGGATACAAGTGGCGAATGGCAAGAACCACTAGCGGAGATAGCGGAGTTTATGCAACCTGGAACCGTCACATTTCATGTCGTTTGGCAGACCAGGGTCATCTCAAATACTTCAAGCGGCTCCTCCAGACCGAGGTTCTTTCCCACTCGATCATGATGGTGAGAGCTGACTCGGAAAGTGGTGGCAAAAAAAAATTTACTGAAAATACGACTCAAAGGGGAATGCAAAGCAATGATGAGTGCATATCTCAAGTGCTTAAAGGAGAACAAGAGTGCTAGTACTCCATGTCGAAATCTGACGAAAGGGTATCTGGATTGTCGAATGCAACGGTAGGTGAAAATCCCACACGACCGTCCGTCCATCGGAACACGCCCTTTTTTACGCGAAACTTGACAACGACCGACAGCGGACTTATGCAAAAAGAAGAGTGGGAGAATATCGGGCTCGGGGCTGTAAACGGTAGCCCTGACAGTCGGGGCGCCACCAAGAAGTGATTGAAGGAAACGGAATTATAGGCGCCTATTGCGCGCGTTTCCTTAGCTTCGTTGACTCGAATTAGACGCTGTTTTTTATTTGTTCCCGCATCCCCGACCCGAAAGAAAGCTGGCATGCAGAATGGGTGCGGACAGTGGACCTTGATTGTCAGGAGCTTGGGTAGAATGATTGGGTGTTTACCATGTGATCCTATCGAATACCGGGCTGCAGTGCTGGCAGACAGGCAGACAACTCCTACCAATTCAAATTTCATATAAAAAATAATTTATACTTTATTTTCCAATTGGTTTGACGCGCGCGCATAGCCCGTAGCAAGGCCCAAGCGCGCGGGCATATAAAGGGTCTCCCACACTGCTGCCCGATCTCCGCTCTCAAGTCTCTTCCCGCCCCTTCCCTAGGTTTTTTTTTACAAGGTCGTTCCCTAACTCTTCTGCAAAAAAAGACATGGACAAGGTGAGCACGACGCTCAGTAAACAATCTTTCAGACGCTGATTGACTCTGCAGCAACCCAGCTACGGAACTCCTGGAGGCTACGGACAGCCCATGCACACCCAACAGCCTACCGCCACACCTGGTATGAACATGGGAGGTGGAGGTGGTAACAAGAACGCCCTCAACAAGCCTTATAACTCTCAAGGAGAGCGTGATTGGAGTCACGGAGGGGCTGATTGTTGCGCAGATTGTTTAACTTGTGAGTAGCAACTTTACAGTTTGTACAGTCACAGAGTTCTGATACCCGCGCCCTGCACTTTCCCAGGCCTCGTCGCTTGGTGGTTGCCCTGCATCGTCTATGGGCAGAACAAGAGCCGTCTCGAGCATCTCGAACGCCAAGGTTACCCCCACCCTGAAGGTGGAGAATCGTGCGGAGGTGACTGTTTCACGCACGGTCTCCTAACCGTGTGCTGTGGTTTGGGATGTGTTGTCCAGATGGGAGGCCGCGAGCGTGTTCGCCAACGCTATCGCATCGAGGGTGGAGGATGTGGAGACTTTTGCTGCTCGTGGTGCTGTTCTCCTTGCGCCCTTGTCCAAGAGTCGCGCGAATTGGAGCTTGAGGAACGCAGTAGTGAGTAATTTAAGCAGCCAATTGCTTTGAGCATTCTCTAATCTATCCGTACAGTGCTTCCTGCCCACATCAAGGGTTGAACGACG
>KN824277.1:1392780-1411970 GCA_000827415.1 Serendipita vermifera MAFF 305830 | reverse complement strand
ATTCGGACGCTATTCGGACGATTTCGATCCCTTAGCTTTTGCATGGGCTCGTGTATGTGTGTATATATACTGTGGGTTGCAATTTGATATCATTACCTGTCTCTCTGTACATGAATATTGGGCCATAAGACATGATCGAGCCCTTAGAGTTTAGCATAAGCATACCGGCCACCTTTTTCCAGCGCCTACAGCCAATATAAGTCTATAGGCTAACCAGGACCATAAATTTACTCACCCTTTTGTATGCCGGTCGAGAATGTGCCAACTCGACCCAAGCTTTGGTCTTTGGACCAGCGTCGTCCCCCATTGCACGGGGCAAAGTCTCCATGGGGAAGAGCATCTGGAAGTCTGCACTCGTTGGCCCCGAACCTCCCGCGAACCATCCCGTTGATGACTTCTCCAAGTCGTTCTCTATCTAATAGCCGGTCACGTATCAGTCTCGATCTTTGCCACAGATCCCTTTTCTTTGAACTCACCATGTCGGCTGCTTTGCGAACGTTTTTCACAACCAAAGTCTCACGTACTTTGTTGAAGATGGGCTTGAGGAGCCACCTGAGGAACCATGGTGCGCGCTGGGGCACCATGGTGAAAACGAGGTGGTTTGTTACATACGGCATCAGTGTCCCTTCGCCGAAATGCGTATAGTATAGGTTCGTGATCTTTGGGTTGATTATTTGTCCTTTTGGATCATTGGTAGGGGAAAAACGACGCGATGTGTCGTATTTCTCCAGCAAGTATTCCACGATGGCCCCACTCTCCGCAATGGTAACTCCACCATCCGTAATGACAGGAGACTTGCCCAGGGGGTGTACTTTGAGGAGTTCTGGAGGTGCAAGCATAGTAGGAAGACGTTTGTAATGCTAGAGTGAAGATGAGAATTTGTTACCGCATTGACGCGTCACAAACTTACTTTGATAGTATATGGCACCTCTAGTTCCTCCTATATGCAGAACAAGACGTTAAATCTCGAAAGAGTGAAAGGACGTGTACGTACCAATAGCCAAAGGACGCGCTGGCTACGTGAGTTCTCCAAATGGTGCAATACGAGTCCAGTTTGTTCAGACGTTGTAGACATGTTTTTCAAGATAAAAGAGGTATAGAGACAAGAGTTACGGATCCTTGTGGGTATATATACGTGACGTCGAAGGAGGTGACGGTTACAACCTAGCCGGTACCCACGCTGCCGACCCATCGGAGGGCCATTTGCAGATGGTCGGGGTTTACTAATTGACTTCTTTTAGGCCCGCAGTTGGGAATGCTTACCAAACACCAGCCAAAGCGGGCATCACAGAACTCGAACGGGCCCCGGGGTGTGCTCGCCACACTCGATATCAATACGCAACTAGCCAACCAACCAGGATCTCCCAAGTTCCTTTACCATGTCAACCAAGTAGTTTCACCTTGATTTTCATCTCTCAATTGCTGTCCCTAACTGTTTCATCAATGCGGAATTTCACCGCAGACAGTCTCCTGTGCAGCCATCGCATATCCTGCGACTACTTAACCACGTAGCATGTTCTTCCTCGACTGCATCTCTCTCTTCGTTCCCTACCTTTCAAACCCATGCACCGAATTTTGCGCACTTTTGTCTCCAAGCCAAAGGAGAGCGAACCAAAACCAACAAAGAGCCGCAAGAACGACAACTCTGTACTCTCCAAACTCCCATACGAAGTTCTTGAAAACATCTTGACCTATGCATGGCATGGCCAGTTCACAGGCCTTCCAGGTGGCGGCGAGTTCATCTTCGATGACCCTCGTCAAATGCTCTCAAACGAATATGAAGCCCCTGCAACTAATGAAATCACCGACGATACTATTAGAGAAATCTTAGGGGAGCCAACGGGGCCAAAACCACGGCTCCCGCCTCTCCAGCCCGCACCGCATACCCGACTGACAAGTTCGGCGAATTGGGCAGGCACCAATGGAACAGGCGTCTTCCTTGGTACCGAAACCTACGTCCACTTGTCGTTGGTATGCTCAACCTGGCACGAAATCATGCTCGACCTCGCCAAAGAGTACGTCTCCCTGCCGACTCTTAAAAAATTTCACGAGTATGCAACATTGTTGGAAGTTGATGTCTCGCGTGACGAGGTTCTATTACGCGTAAAAGATCAGCGCGACGGAAAGGAGAAACGCTCTGCCACTGACGGACAAGAGAGCCCCGCCCGCGTGAGCAAAAGTGCGGAAAAGGCCAGACGACTTTGCCGCTCGTTGCATATTGACATACCAACGGGAAACCTCAGCATGGTACCCTCCTGGAATGACATTCCGACCATAATTCAACCGCTCAGCTCGCTCACGCACCTCTTGCTCACTGCTTCAGAGCCGCATCCCGCCCTCCTCTCTCTCCTCGCAAACCTCCCGCAAACCATCACCACTCTTGATATCCACATCTCGAGCCCTTTTGCGTATAAACCACTCGTCATGGGCTCGGCCGCGGCGCCAATGAACACCAGCGCGACGATTGCACAGACGCAAGCGGAGATGGCAAGGCGAGAAAGAGGCCGAAAACACCTGGAATCACTTCGTCTGGGCGTTGAAAACGTAAAACACGTCTTGATTAACGTCATCGACCCCGTCCTCCTGGGGAGTCTCCTAGAAGGATTTGGCTCAATGGAGCCAGCCGTGCCCCCTGAAAGCAGCGAAAGTGGAGCCAGGAAGCACGTGGACCGAGACTCGACGGGGATATACGCTTCCCGTGCGCTCCAAACGGTTACCCTTCAGGGTACTCACGACCTGACGTGCCGCGAAATTACCCATACAATTTCGCACTCGTCCACTATTCACACTCTTAAGCTATATCCACACACCAACAGGGTCCAGCCTGCCCTGCACGCCGATTCGTTGCAGTGGTGGAATGCCGTACAAGCCCTCGAGAATGAAGCATGGTTCCCCGCCCTAGAAAAACTCGTTGTACAACTTCCCAATGGATATCTTGAGAAGAGCCCGGAGCTCGAAAGGATCCAACAGGCGTGCGACAAGAGGAGCGTGGTTGTTGACGTTCAGAGGTTTTCCTAATTCACAATACCTTGCTTCTTTCTGTTCTAATCGTCTTTTCGTATTCATCACGTATACCCATTTTATACCCTAGTCTTGAATAATTTCGAAACATAATCTATACCCAATGAATATACAACCACATAGTGTAGTCAATCCATTCTCAGTGTAATTCAGAAGGCGTTCTTACCCCTCCTCGATACGAAGTTCTATGAATGGTGAGAGAAAGCCAAGAGGACTAGACGATATGAATCTTACCTCCAGATCATGTAGCGTAGCCACACCGAGCACAAACTTGCGTTCCCTGTCTGTTACTATAAGAGATGTTGGTGAGAAGTTTCTGCTGAAAGTTTGGCATGAACGGGTCGCACCAAGGGCAAACTCGTTCTTCTGAAGAAACCCTTCCAAAACTTCCAACGGTGTATCCGGCGTAATGACGGTATAGGGTCGTCCTGTAGCGGATGATGTATCAAATTTTGTCGCAAGATTGATCACTTCATCTTCCTACGGAAATACAATAAGTCCAAGCGTCGATCAAAGGAGAATGATACTAACTGCGTCAATATCACCGGCTTCCCATGCTTTCTTCAGAGCTGCGACATCAATATACCCGACAGGCCGTCGGCCCTTGCCCAGAATCCTATTGGAAGAGTGGACGTCAAAAGGGAAAGAAGGCCAAGGTGCGTAAGAAGTAACGTACGGGATGTGTGAAAAATCACGTTCGTATGCCAATTCGATTGCACTCATGACTTGCTTGTTCTTTGAAAGTGCAAAAGCAGGAGGTAATTGGAGATCCTGCACATCGTGGTCCCAAGTCAAGTACACAGGAAAGCCAGCGTGAAGGATAACATCAAAAGGGGTGCGCAAGTAGAGTGGTTAATGGCGTATGCCAGGGTGAATTCCACAAGCGAGCCAATCATCGTTGTGCGAGGGGGTTGATGCAAAAAGTTGAATGCGCACGAGAAGATTGCGCAATGTAGAGAATATGAATCAAGTAAGATTGAGTAAGAGATGTCGAAACAACGATACAAGGGAATGTATGTACCTCGACAGATGCTCCACGGAACTTCGCGCCGGGCCTAGTGTCAACGCTTGAGGAAGGTGTGATCCCAGTAGATGGATCATTCTCAAATAGACTCCTATTTGCCAGTGTAGGCGTTGTGGGGATCACCATTGGCTGATATTGCATAGTGCTACTTGACATGACTCGTGAGATGTGCGTTGGCCTATCCTCAGAATATGTAAGTAGGAACATTTCTTGGAAAATATCTCTTACAAAACGTAAAAATTCAGGAGACGGGGGCGGAGGAAGTCAAGGTGAAGATGGGTCTAAAATGACACGATTGGCTGCCACTCCGCGCGCCTTTATTCGCGCCTTGGATCACCTTTTGTTCCGTCCCAAATGGGTTCCTATATCCATGCTTTCACTAGAATCGCAAATTAATGAGAGAACCAGCTATCATTTGCTACAAACCATTTGAACAAAAGGACTATCCCGATGCAGGAATTACATTGTCTCGTTCATACGTGACAAGGGCAAGGAATATTGGAAAGTAACCTCCTTCTTCTCGGTGGTCAAGTCGAGATCAGCGGGCTGTCCATAGGAACGCCGTCCATAACGGAAGCGATTGTATCCGTTAGGGAAGTCGAAATGGTTCTCGTCTTCCTTTTTGGTAGCAGCCTTCAGTGCCGTATTCACTGCCCGTTGCGCGTCAAGAAGATGCACCAAATCCCTGCGTCTCCTAGTACCGGATGTCATGACCGCATCTCGGATGACTTTCCACGTTCCTTCTAGGTCTTGACTATCCTTCTTATTCGGGTATTCAACCGGGATGGGGGTAACCAACACTGGTTGCGACTCCTTTACCGCAGCTTCCTGAACTTGCTTCCTGAGATCTTCAAAGGCGGCCCACTTGCCGGCGGAAGTGTGACTACGCTTGATGTATTCGTCAAGAACTTGCTTCAACGCTGGTTGCTGCACAAAACGTCCGTCCGCGTCTAGATTTTGGATGGTGATATCCAATTCACCCACTTCCTTGGGTGTGATTTTCCTGTGTTCGGGAATCTGATAGAACATCTGTCTGATCCAGCTGGAGCTAAACAGTTTATCGACCTCTGCATCTTCAAGTCGAGCAACTCTTGGGCTGGTTTCAGTATATCGTGAGGGCACGATGCTCTGACCCAATCCTTTGTTGGACAATGCGAGCATGTGGCGGAACTCGGCTTGCTCCAGAGGCGTGGAGCCCAAGCCATCCTCAGCAAATAGCGACCTGGCGGTTGTGCCCAGCAGCAGCTCCACAATCTCTTTATATCCTTTCGTGATGGCAATGTGAATGGGAAGCGATCCATCCGCGTCTCTAGTACTGATTGATGCGTTTGTCACTGGGTGATCAAATGACAAGAGACATTCTACGGTGGAGATGCTGCCTGACGTGACCGCAAGATGTAGAGGCTGCAAAAGAATTCGTAAATAGGATTCATTGAAGGAATAGAACACTGCTTACAGTATTCTGTTGCCCGTTTGTCGGCTGCGAAAGCAACAGCGCCAATTGATTACGATCCAGCCTTGTGAACATATGCTTCAGTAGCTTGATGTGATTTCTTGTGGCGACCATATGCATGATATTACAACTAGAAGCATCATTCAGTATCTGTCAATAGTACCAAGATTGAACATACCCTCGGTGATCTGTGATTACCGGGTCACTGCCTTGCTGGATGAAGAAATCGAAGATCTCAGGATCAAGACCTGCGTCACACACGTAGTGAAGGGGTGTCATCTTCAGACCTTGCAGCTTGTTGTGCACGAACGACGTCTTAAGATCAGGGTAGAGTGAGAAGAGCAGGCGCAGAGTCTCCAGCTTTGGTGTAACGGTCAGGTGGGCGAGAACGACATGCTCCCCAATGTCCGTTACTGTAGCTCCGATTAAACCACGGAACTGTTGGTCAAAGTTGGGAATGCGCTTCATGGCCAGTGCCGCCTCGTCTTTCGAATGTTCCATGTACGCCCGATATGCCTCCAGAGGGGCCGCGGTGGTTAGCCATGTAAGAATCTTGTGGGAGTTTAGCTGTGCAGCTTGCCATACGAGAGGTAGCGTGTTGTCAGCAACTTGGGTGGGTGCATCCGGATCCCCCTTGGTTGCGAGGTCCTTCCGTTTACGGCCTTGCACATTGAGTCCAAGGTAGGTCTTTGAGGTTTTCTTTTTCTTCGGGGCCTCCTCGTCATCTGCCGTGTGATCGTCATGCTCGTGCTCGTCTTCTTCTTGTTTTACTGGTAAACCGAATCCGAACTTTCTGATCACGGAGTTGAGCAGGGCTGGCTCGTCAGACTTGATCACACTTTCCATTTGCTGAGGCCCCATAGTAATTGGTGGGTCGCACATTTCTCCAAGAGCTAGAATCTGTTCAAATGTTTGCACATCGGCATACTCCAAGGCGAGATTGAGGGGTGTCCCACTCCGAGGGAATTTATCGTTGGGGCCGATTATCGTATACGAAGCAAACAATTTCTCGGGGCCCACTGATGTTTTGACCGTAGAAAGGCGGTTGGCAAGATCAACCAACTGCGGTTGAGATACCGGTTCCTCATAGTCATCCACAGACATGTCGGAGTCATAATCCGAATCATCCGAATCAACAGGTGCTTGGTAAGGTTTCTCTTTTTCCTCTTCTTTCTGGTATTGAGCCTTTGAAATCGAGATGATCGCCTTTGCTGTATCCCAATGCTTGGCCATAATAGCGACTGCCAACGTCGAGTATCCTAGTCACAAATATATTATTATCAAACAAAATGGATATTTGAAAACGTACCAGTTGTTCCAGTAGTGGGAACAACCTCCGCCGCGACCTGGAGGTAGGTAGCATTTCGATCACGCTTTCCCGACTTGGGAGGCAAGCAAAGCCTTTCGATCGTTTGAGTATCCCCTTCCCAGCAAGCCTCGAACAGTTCGGCGTAGGACGCCGTTAGATGGGCTCCAACAAGCTCAGAGTAATGCTGAGAGCGATATACTTTGTACTGAAGGCGCACGGTCTTGCCATCTTCCGAGAGAGTAGGCTTTGATGTGTCTACAGTTGTTTGGGCCCGAAGAGGAGTGAGCCATTGAGGGGTTGGTTGAGTCTCTTCAGGAGACGGGTTGAGCTCCCTTGCCGTTTTGCCACCATTTGCTACAATGAGTTGCTCAATCTCTTTCATCCACTCGAGCTGGGTGCTTGCTGCCACAATTAAGGCCTCGTACGGAATGCTGGGATCTTCTTGTACCTTTACTTGAGAGATTGATTGACCCGGTGGTTGTGTATAGGACATTTGCATTGATTGGCTTGCTGGTTGTGCATAAGACGACTGTCCTGCGAACATCGGTGCTGGTATGGCGAAAAACTGTCCTCCGAAGCCAAGAGCCGTAGTTTGGAGGGCCCCACGCTTTACTTGGCCAGAGATGAAACCCACCAACGTCTCATTCGACTCCTCCAAGTCAGCATATGGATTTTTTGGAGGCATTGGAGCCTCTGGGATGGCCCTCGCTTTAGTCATCCAAGGTTCCAGACGCTTGTACTCTCGGAGGTCCTTCTCTGCACTGTTGATAGATTCTCTCAAGACGTCCAAGACAGTACGTTTGACGACCCTATTGCAAAGTTAGGTGCCTATCAATATACGCCAGTCGAGAACTCACGCGTCATAGCTGTATTGATTATCGGATCGTATGCCTCGATTGAGATCGCAGCCGAGCTGAATGAGTGGTATCACGATATCGCTACGTTGTGCCATAGCCGCCTCGAGTGGGAAAAACACCTCCCTCAACCACTGGTTTTCTTGTTTCTGTGGCATGTAGTGCTTGTTTTTACCGAGACTATGCCTTGCTTCCCAGGATTTATCGAACATTTCCTCGGTGATTGCGGCGCTTGCGCCACTGGAGAGCAAGAGTGCGGCCATAGCGGGATTATTCAGTCCAATGCTGCTCGTGAGAGGGCTGATCGCTTCATTCCACGATATTTGTGGAAGGAAGTTGATGGCGTCCTTGAAATGGGGGTCAACCTTGATGAATACCCGAACGAGCTCAACGGATCCAGCCAAGACGGCTTGATGGAACACCGTCTTCAACGACTCGTCTGCTGAAGTGCAAGTCGCCCCATTTTCCAGCAACTTTTCGGCGATGGCAGCGGCAGCGGCCTTGTCTTCCGTGAGGAGCGTGAGGGTAAGCGGATAAAACGTAGTCTGTGACCACGATGCTCCCTTTTTAAAAGGCGTTGTCAGGTCTACTCCGTGGCGGAGTAGGACATCAACGACCTCCAAATGACCTGCCACAATTGCATGCGACAGGGGACTATACATAAAGTCCCAATCAACGGCGTTGACATCCAAAATGTCTGGAAGCTCATCGTTATCGTCAGGAATGGCGGCTCCTTCGGCGGGAGGATCATTGACGGTAACGACTGGGGCAGCTGCTTTGTCTTTTTTCTCGTCATTTTCTTCTCCCGATTCCCAGTCGTCCTCACTTGTGTCGATATCGTCTTCGCCCTTGTCGCTCATTTCGCTATCGCCGTCTTTGTCCTTCTGTGCCGCTTTGGCGGCAGCCTCGGCAGCCGCCTTTTCCTCTTCGGCTTTCTTTTCGTTTTGCTTGCTCCTCTCCAAGAGTTTCGATACAATATCTGCCATACCCAACTGAGAAGCCAAATGCAAAGGGGTTCTCCCATCGACAAGCCTTGCCGTGATCCGAGCGCCAGAATCAATGAGATAGTTCGACATCTTTTCAGAGTTGACCATGATAGCCAGGTGGAGCGCGGTACGGCCGAGGTGATCGCGTTTCTTGAGATCGAATCCATTTTCCCCTTCCAGCAGGTCGCCCACGGTCTCGAGATCGTTCTCAGCAATTGCTCTGAAGAACTTTTCGACGGGGCCGAGGTAAGCCTGCATTGCCCATTCTCCGTCGTTGATAGGATTGAACGAGCCCGTAAGTAATCCCCCTTGTTGTCCTGGATTTTCCTGCAAAAACCTATGTATGGATGAGTACCCACCATGTGTCATAAAGGAAAGACTTACTCAACGCGACCACGAACATATTGCTTATCTTCTTCTACTTGAAGCTCCTGTTCTTCGGTGCTAATGGGATCGGGGCAATACTAGTCGCATGTCACCGTTAGAAACTCTTTCAGAATGAAAGATAAAAAGAATATTTACCTCGCAGCAGTCCTCTAGAACTTCCTCCATGCTTCCAAAGAAAGCCGGATGACGATGCAGTCTCCTGTCTTTGTTTTTGGGATTGAACGTCGAGTTCATTCCTGAAACCAACACTTTAGTATCAAATTGACGTATAGCGTGGTAAAGTTACCTAGATCCGTGGAATAGATGAGTTTTTCAACCTTTTTGGAATCGAAGCCTGGGCCATAAGGGATGTGGAAAGATTGAGTGCCATAGTCGCTGGTGTTGACCCCACCGAAGAGCTCTGCCGCCGCCTTGAGATCGCCTTTGACTTTACGGCGACGACGCATGGCGCGACGCGAGTATCCTTGAGGTTCAGGACGACCACGCAATTGGCGACGTTTCTCCAAGTATTTCGTGCGGTCGTCTGGATCTGATAGCTTTTCAAGAACCAAAAGTCTTGCCAGACCTTCGATCCTGTTTATGCTGCGCTCATAAATGGTGGGATCCACGTCTTGGCGAACAAGGGCTGGAACGTGCACCTCAAAGCCCCGAAGGGCATACTTGGCAAGGCGAACCTCATAGCTGCAAGCCGGATTAGAGATATCAGATACTGTTATAGTATAACGACTTACGAGGGGGAGCGTCTCGTCATGTCAACAAGATTCGACTGTGACATGAGGGCTGTAATGGCACGGGGATTGCCCATGACCCGCGTTCCATCATACAAGAAACAGGCGCAATCGATGTCAAATCCTGCACGGCATGACATTATGAGTGGACATGAAGGGGAAACACGTGTTATATGGACAAACCTGCCAAAATTTCTGCCGGGGATTTATAGAGTCTCAATATGATTTGAAGCGGACGGTATGGGAACTGGCTATGGATAGAGATGGCATGCTTTGTGCGGACACACACGGTATCCCATGGAACGGCATCACGGACGGCCTCGTAGATTTGGATTGCTTTCTTTTCGGCTTGTTCGGGAGTCAAATCATAAAGAAAGAGATCAATGTCGGAAGTAGAATACAGTTCTTCATGGAAATATTTGCGAATTGCACGCTTGGATCCTTGAGCGCGTGTAGGGAGAGGGAGCAAGCTGGCGAGCACAGCACCACCAGCAACGACGACATTGTTCCAATGTGCCGCGGTAAATTGACTGAACGCTCCCTCTGTGAATATATTAAAAGAAGTACGGAACTGGTCCATACTCTCGGCCATAGCTTGAGTATTCGTGGGACGACGATCTTTAAGCGGGAATACATATTTAGCGTCTTTAGACTCTGGATCGGGGATTCTGCGGGCTTGGATGAGTCTGATGGATTTATCGGCGGCAAATACATCGGCGAGGCCCACGACAGGGTCGTTCAAGGCAGGATTGCTTCTATCCGTCGCGAACAATCGACGCAAGTCTGCTTCTGAGACGAGACTGGGTGCGAGTGCATCTTGAAGAGGCACGCCTTGCGCGATCTTGGAGACAAACTCCTGCGCAATGGAATTGTAACTCATGTCAAATAGAGGTTTCTTTCAAGTTGTGGATTGTTTGGTTAATGTTTTTTGTTGACCAGTTGAAGGCATTACTGACCCCGCCCGTCTTTATAGTTGCGCGAGGCATTAACCCAGTCAGCGCGTCGGGAGCGCGAATCAATGTCCCCGACCGTCGTGGGAACCGAAAAGGCGCGGTGGGCGCACACCGGCACCAGAACAAAGCGAGCGGAGATGAACGGCTCATGAGTCATGGATATTGAGACTGTATAAAGAAGAAATGGAGCTATTATCAAAACCTAATTGTCGTTATGTGCTCGGATCCGTCTACGAGTCAGGTAAAAATTAGTAGCAACAGCAGTGTTGGAGATTTCAACTCGCTCCAACGAAACGCAAAGGCTTGGAGAGGAGCACAAAGTGTGCTGGGGGAAGGCGTCAGAAGCGTGGCTTAATTGTCCCTTCGGCCGTCGAACAATGGGAGGCTTGGAAAAAAGTCAAAGTAAAGCCCCGATAGCAGCTCGTCAAATGATTCGATACCGTTAAAAATGTGTACATTTGGTCTTAACTAAACAGCTCCCGTATGAACCAGACCCTGCCCACCCGCCATGCATGGTGCAACAATGCGTTGTCCAGCTGACAGGAACAGAACAGGCCTCGGTTATCCCAGATTGTGCGGGGACCCGATCTCTCACTTACACAGGCGTGCGTAGTCTCGCTTGTGCGTGGTTGGAGCTGCCACCCCCCTCGCGGGCTGGCTGCCTCACGGCGTCTGAACCCCCACCTCCGAGATCTCAATCTGACCCTATTGACTCCCCCCTGTACGTTACGACAGCCGGAACCTCCCGAACCGTCTCCCGGGAGCCAAAATTCCTCCTTTAACCAATCCAATTTGCGGTAGATCCCGTTGTCGGATCTCGCTTTTTTCACTTCTTACGGCCGTATGTAGATAGCAGACGAAATAAAAGCTCAGATCTCTGCGATTTCTTGAGTCTCTGTCCCAAGCCCCCTCTTCTAAACGTACCTGGACTTTGTTCCATCCTCTCTACCGTTTGTCACTAGCGAAGAGGGTTTCCCATGCCATCGGCGTGTCCAAAAGATGCCCTGTCATACGTACATACACATACGGATGACTGCAATCTTGCGGCCACGTCGATGATGCTGGTGACTTCTTCAATAGAGGGCCTTTTGTCTTTGCCACAGCTATACAGTCGGCCTTTAGGGTTTACGAGGGCTGCGGTATTCATTGAATACTCAATAAGGGTTTTTGTGCTGCTTCTAGGGCCTCGGATGCAATAGCCGAGCTGTCATTTATAATCCGCGGTTGCAGGCATATACCACTGTTTGCCATTGGTTCCCCCAAAAAACGGAATTGTTCATAGATAGAAAGATGTCTTGAGAGACTAAAAGTATTCAATGATTGGTCTGTATTTCCCTAGCTATTGATTTGTGGTTGTTATCAGAGGCTTGCTACGGAAAACAGGGGGCCCAATGAACTCTGTATACTCTGGATAGAAAGCGGTTAGCTTTGTTTCTTTGTATTCACCGACTCTGCTATGTAGCTGGCTACACAGACTCGGTATATCAAAGAGCCGGTGCATTGTCGAATTCGGGACCTGCTGTGTCAGAAATCATATAAATCACTTTCTGCCGTCCTAAAAGCCACTTTTTTGCGTGCCTTCTTTTGCACAGGTTCGTCGGTCTTCGGCGCAGTCTCAGATGGCCGTTCTGGCGGTGTATCGATCATGATTCTGGCCAATTGGGTCTCTCTTTTGACTTCCTCGTGTGCAACATGAGGAACAATCGGATCCACCACTGCCGAAGCAGCAGGCGTGGTCCTTCGTTCGCCTACGCCTCCTTCCACATCCAAATGCAATGTCTCCACAACGAGGCGTTTGCGCATGCATTTGAATGCGAGGTTATTTTCCCCACCTCCCGTGCCTGTCGCTGAATTGGTAGAATTGAGACCGCGCAATTGAGAGAAACGTCGTGAGGGGTCCAAGAGGGTTTGCGCGGACGGCGTAGCGTGTACTTTCAGTAGGCCGCTGTATGAAGGGAAAGTAGGCGCCAGAACAGGATCAGAGGTGATGCCTTGGAGTGTTAGACAGCCGTCGGACAAATGTCCCAGCTTGGAAACCCAATGAGGAGCATAGTTGGCATCAGATAGGTGGGGTGGGAGCGTAATGAGGGCACAGGAATTGGTGTTTCGAACAATTGTCCGGAGCCGAAGAAGAAATCGGCATATTAACTATGGAAAAAAAGGTTAGACCGCCGAGGGTAATTTTCTGGGGGCAGAGGAGTTACATGGCTCTGTATCCCGCCCCATGCAAAACTTCCAAGATTATTTATGCATATTCTGAGAGGAGATTTTTCGTGACTTGGGGGTTGTGAGTAGGCTGTGGGTGCTAGAAAAGTGACAACGAACCTTTGCGAGGCCCCGAGACAGGAGACGAGTTTCGTGATTAAGCCGTCCAGAGGGTCTGAATTTCCTTTCAGCCCTGGATTGTAGTATATTATTTGGCCCTTGCTAATGCCGTCTTCGATGTAGGTTGCCGGTATCGTGCTGGCCAGGTCAAAGCTGTGGCAATAGTCCTCTAGCGGACTCCGAGCATTTCAGGTTGCATGCCATAAAATTTCTGGTATGCTCACCATTTTTGTCGTCTACTGTTGTCTTGAACTGCTTCATTTGCTCGTATCTCCATGCAATCTTCACTTTATCGCCTGTAGTTTCAGCATTTGCCTCGTCTCGTGAATCTTCAGGACCATGCATCACGTTATTATTTTTAGTCCCCGGATACCACATGCATCCAGAAACCAAACGGTCTGGCTGGGAATCGCAAACGAGCAAACGGTGCTCGCTTGAGAGCCCTTGCGCAATAAAATAGCGCGATATGAGCTCTCCCCAGGCAGAATTGTGATCAGGTGCGAGAATGAGAAGGACATGACCGAGTGGCAGGCCCCCTCCGAGCAAATCATCAATCGATGGGACGCCAGTGGAAATCTGCAGCAGCGACGGGGCGCCAATAACCGGTTGGGTTCCCTTTGTAGGTATGCTTTGTTGAGCTTGAACCCGTCGTTTGAACGACGACATTGAAGCAAGAAATCGACGCTAATTATTATTTGGCTTTGTTTTTTTGGTGGTGGCACGGTTGCCTCCTATCTTGCCTCCCACCACGTCTATGCTTACCACAATAAAATGAGTACAACTACTGGAAATCAGGAATATTGCATATGTCATGGCTCTGATGATGGCCGGCCAATGATCCATTGTGACAACTGCGATGACTGGTCAGTTTGAAGCATCAGCCTCTTAATCACATGCATTCTCAACGCCTTTCAGGTTTCATTTCGCGTGTATAAATCTTGACGAAGATACTGCTGCTGAGATTGGTACGCTGTCGTCATTATTTCACAGCCGCCGTCCTCGGCACTGACGCGCTTGGGCTTAGATACCTTTTATTGCCAACCTTGCACTGAAAAAACAAAATTGGAAACAACATGTGAGTTCTATTTGGTCTTATTTTACTTTTCGCTCTTGTTTGCATTCGTTTGTGAAAAGTACAAGTCGAGTCAATGTATCCATATAGTAGCTACGAGTCTTGATCATGAGAAATTGGTCCAAAACTCGAACTTTTAACGCTTGATTTCTTCTTCTCAAATGACCACGAGCTGACTTGCTCAGTTTCCTGGCAGTTAACTGACGACGAGCTCTCGTTTGCACCGCGTCAAGAACCGATTCAGCCTCCAAAACCGCGTCAAAAGCCTCGTCCGACTCATGCTCCTTCAGTTTCACAGCAGATTACAACGCCCGTGGTTCCAACTGCCACACCAACATTTGCTATGGACGACTCCGACTCTGATGTGGGCATGAAGGACGACGATGGAGAATACACGGGAGAGCACCAACTCACAAGGCTTCGGAGAGGCAAGCAGGTAAGTTGACTCGTGCCTTGGTTGAAGAGCTTATGTCCAACTTTTGATCAGCTGGCTCGACGCCCGGGCACTCCATCAGACGGTTCATTGAGCCCACAAGAGTCTAAACCACGAAAACGCAAGGCGACGACAGCATTGGCATCTACCTCGAAGCGTAAGAAGACGCTAGACACAAAATCCCCTACGCCATTATCGGATCCTGTTCGCAAGTACTGCTACGGAAAGCTTCTCGAAGTGATGGAACCCATCTTTTTGGAGCATCACTCCGTCGAGCCCGAAAGTGATGCCAAACCGAGTGAAGAAGTTGCAAAAGAAATGGCAGCAAACTATGTGACACAACTCGAAAATACCGTCTTTGATCATTACTGGGAACCTGATAAGAAGGGGGCACGCTCCGCTGGTCCCAAATACAAGTGAGTTAAACCCAAGGTTTTCCTTGAATGCGAATCGAGTCTGACCCCTGTTTTCAGAGAACGGTTCAGAATGTTAACATTCAACCTCGGGCACACCGATCGTGTCTCGCTACGCAAGGGCATTGCTACCGGCTCAATCACCGCGGCGAATTTGGCAGAAATGTCATCAGCGGAATTGGCGAATGAGCAAGCGAAACAGGACATGGAGAAGGCTGCACAAGAGGCATTGCATCAATCGATTTTGAAAGTCCAGACATCCATGCCCAGGGCAAAGATCACCCATAAGGGTGAGGAGATTATCGAAAGTGATGTCACCTCGGACATACAGAGAGTTGGAGAGGAAGAGGAGCGAGAGCGTGTAAAAATGCGTCTGCGTGTTAGGACTGGAAGCATATTAGATGGAAATCCTGAATCTGCTGCTAGTGCCGGAATCTCTAGTTCTGTCTTTGGAGAGAGCAGACAAATGGAAGTCGATAATGGCACACCCATCAGCCCAGAGAAAACGTCCTATTCGCCGCTAGCTATGCAGTCACGTCCTATTGTGTCCCCCCTGGTCACACCAGTGGCTGCTGCAAATCCCATTGCGAGCCCCACCGATATCACCAACCCGTCCCCACAGACGGGCCCATCCTTCAGCCTCAATGCTCTCTGGTCAGGTACCCTAGATAATACGAGCGCCCCTCGTTTCTCCTTTTCGGGCGTGGGTGATATATCATCTCCAATCGATGGAGCAAATGACGATGAGGATGTCGCCATGGATCTGGACGACGATGATCAACCTGAGAATCAAGACTTTGGAATGTTTTTGGAGGGTGTCGATGAGAAGGATCCTGTCTCTATACAGAAGTCTACGACACCACCTCTTCCAGACAACTCGCGGGACAAAACAGAGTCTTCCCCCGTGGTTTGGACAGGAGATGTAAGCATACCTCAAGTATACGAGATAGTATTACTGATGTTTTTCTAATAGCTCATCATGCCGCTCGATCCTAAACCCGCTCTTATCAACAAGGTAAATGTGAGGCAAGTAGGCGGTCGGCGGTTTGGCTCTTCCCCAACTGTATGGAACCAACTCTTCAAGTCGACCAAAGCTGTGATTGATGGACGCGTCCCTACGGATCGTTCTACGAAATATCTCGTCACAACACGACTAAATGCTAGCAAGGAGCTGATAGTCGTTGCTTTCGAAACATCAGAAGGCTCTCCGGAAAAGTTCACCGAACTCTTCGATTTCTTAATCAATAAAGAGTAAGTGGAGAGCTCTGTATCTCCTGGATATTTACTAACTACCACTCAGTCGACATGGCCTAGTATTTCCATGGGGTGCCAAGCCATCATCCTCTGCTCCGGGAAAGGACATGTACATTATCCCTTTGCAGGCCTCAAAGCCCTTGCCAGAATTTATCGACCTCCTTGATCATGTTCAAATTCCAAGAAAGCGAGTGAAGAACATGCTTCTAGGCGTATTTGTTTTGGGTAAAGGCAAAATTGTCGTCCCAACTCCCCAACCAGCCGTTAAAAGCGTAGAGAGTCCTGCACCAGTCTCAGCGGCGCCCCCACCCTTATCAAACGACGCCATATCCTCCCTTTTCTCCACGTTGAGTACTACGGCCCCGCCAACTATGCCATACAATGTTGGAGCTCAAGCCATACCACCGATGATGCCCCCTGTGTCATCTGGTCCAAGTTATCCATTTGCACCCCCTGTGCCCATGTCTGCTCCACCACCCCCACCTATCGCAGCGCCTCCTGCATCGGATGCCCTGACGGCCCTTACGTCTTCCATAAAAAATATGACGCCAGAGCAAATCAACCTCATTCTGAAAGGACTTTCTATGGCTGGTCCACCACCACCACCAAGTACCCAACCGTCTTGGCCTCCTCCCGGTGTTCCTGTTGGGAATTCTGGCTTCCCTCCAATCCCTTTGGGCCCTGATTCGTATCCATCTCCTTCCAGAAGTCCACCGTAAGTGGTCATTCGGACACGTGTGCGTATAAAAACTAACACTTATTTTTGAAGACGAGGACCGTCGCGCGATTTTTCTCGTGACGACCATTACTCCCGTGACCGAGACAGAAGGGCCTCTCCCCCATACAGAGGAGGCAGAGGAGAGCCTCGCTATCATCCTGACCGTCGCGAACGTGGTCGCGGTTCTTTTGACCGGCGTGGCGGCGGTCCGCCTCCAACGGATAGTGGATGGGAACGAAAACGTCCTGCGCCATAGCTTTACAAAAATTTCTGATTATTACCTTGTTCATGGTTACTTGGGTTGTTGTTTACTCGGAAGCTTGTTTATTCTAGTCGGGACAAAGACATTGATGTAGCCTATTCCTTACACAACTGTATTACCATAGCCAACCCTTGTTTGCAGTGATCTGCTCGGTCAATGCTCTTACAAGTACTAAACGGCTGGTATTGGTGAAAGGAAGTAGGGATGGGTTATTCGATTAAAATGCTAGCTAGGCAATTATAGGCAATTACTATCGGAGTACGTTATAAGTGAGTAATGTCACGACCAAATATGAAGTTCAAAGCCCTGCAAAAGTGGCGGTTAGATAATACATAACCAACAAGTGGCGAGACCCACCATAGGATAGGCACGCGTATTTTATTGCGGAGTGAGATTGTCTTGGTCATATATGCTCCGCGCCATAGGAGCCACGCAAAGCGACTGGAAGTTGTCAGTATTGGATACACTCATTGGTAAACCTACGTACCCCCGAATGCCATGACCTTCACTTCGCTGGGCTATCGCGTTCCACGATCCAAGGTAGGCAAGTGTGAGAATATTGTGGTACTGAAATCCGCGACCAATTTCCAGTTCGGCATCTTTTGATGCAGATGTAGACGCTTCATTTTTTAGCAGCCCTTTTTTGGCGATTAGATTTAGCCTCTTCCTTAGCCAGGCTCCTTTTTGAGACGCGACCTGAGCCGTGGAGGGTAACTCTGCCCCTTCGATGACAGCACAATCACCTATTGCATAAACGTCGGGAACGACCTTTGATACGCCGTCTTCGTTTTGTGCAGGCTGAAGGACCCGAAGGTGACCGTCAGTCATGATTCTTCCGGCTTTCTCGTCCTTCTTCACCCCTTGAAGTTCCTTGATAAGTGGTGTCATTTCCAGACCGGTACTCCAAACGAGCATTCCAAACTTGACAGGGTCTTCTTCCTTGAGATGCAAGACGCCCTCTTCAACTCGTGTAACTGTACGGAGAGTATGGACTTCGATTCGTTGACGGGCAAAGTGATTTGATGCATATTCGGCAAGCGAAGAGTCGAACATTGAGAGAATGCGTGGTGCAACGTCGTAGAGCGAAATATTGACGAAGGGCATAAGACTTGGGAACGACCTTGCCAAATCATCGTGAATCAGGTCGTGTAACTCTGCAGAAAACTCGACACCGGTGGCTAATCACATAATTGGTGAGGTGCCTTGGTCCATGAATATGCGTGCTTACGGCCTCCCCCTACTATGCAGAAATGAAGTAGTTGCTTTTGCCGTTCTGTAGATGTCGAAGGAAGACTTGCCTCTTCGAAACCTTGGTAGACCATTAGAAGTGTTAGCGGCAGTTGTACTGTATCTTACAACGTAGGATTTGCCTTCGGATCTTTATGGCGTCACGAGTCTCCTTGAGAAAGTATGCATGCTCGCGGACTCCTGGTATGTTGAATGTCTGTGTGTGGGCACCCACAGCAATGACTTTAAGAGAGGAACCTTGAGTATTAACCAGTCGATAGCTATATGATAGTATACGCACCAAGTTTGTCGTATTTCACGGCGAAAGACTTTTGGGGATCCCAATTTTGCAAACCGCTGATGCAGTGGACTTCCTTCTTCTCGAAATCTATGGCCGAAGTAAGGACAGATACGAACATTTTTGAACAGACAGCGCTTACCGATGGATTTCACTGCTGCTTCCCAATACTCTGCGCCTGGAATGGTTCGTACACTTTCAAGGGCGGTACGAGGTTCCAAAGTTCCTACAGCGGTGGACGCCAGCAGTGGGGTGAACACGAAATAAGGTCGAGGTGATATGACAACGGGCTGGTAATCTTTCAAGGAGAGTCCACGAACGCTGGAACTGGAAGCCCATCCTGCGCCTAGCTATAAAATAGATTTTGTCAGGCATTGACCGTTCAGGAAAGTGTCTCACACTCACAACTACAACTCGTTTCCGGCCTGCTCTACGATCATCCAACTCGACTATGGATAGAAAACGTTTCAGTG
>KN824277.1:1378211-1392460 GCA_000827415.1 Serendipita vermifera MAFF 305830 | reverse complement strand
CCGCTGGGCGCTCGCTGCTTGCAAAGACAGCTTCTTGTTCCAAAAACATCGCGCAGAATACCATATATATCATCTTATTCTACAGACAATAATACTTCACAAGACCAAAAGTCGCCAACACGGCGTGAAAATATTTACACTCTCCCAAATCTCCTCACAACGTCTAGAATACTTGCGTGTCCAGCTCTGGGCTGGTCAATTATACAAGGAAACTTTCCACTCGCGACTGGGCTACTCGTATATGCTGGTGTTTCTGACTTGGTATGAATTCTACTTTCAGTTGTACTGGAATGAACTAACATTGCCCTCCAGCTAGATGGTTACATCGCGAGAAAATACAAAAGTGGAACGGTCCTTGGTTCTATTCTGGATCCGGCAGCGGACAAGACCCTCATGACTACTCTGGTTATCTCATTGGCTTATAAGGGCATGCTCCCGTGTACGTCTACTTATTTCGGCTCATTGGTCATCCATTAATGCATTGAGAAGTACCTTTGGCCATAGTGGTGCTTGGTAGAGACGTCCTGTTGAGTATATCTGCGTTCTACTACCGATGGATATCGTTGCCCCCACCCGTGCGTGCCTCTCTGTTCAGAATTATGGGGGCAGTGCAAACTCACGATTCAAACCTATAGAAAACGTTTACTCGGTACTGGGACTTTTCTATCCCGTCTGCGGAGGTGCGACCGACCCAGATTAGCAAATACAATACTTTCCTTCAGCTCGTGCTCATGGGTAGCACAACCATTAGCCCATTATTGCCGTTCGAGACATCTCTATTCCTGGGGTCATTACAGTGAGCGCGATTACCAAGGTCTAACATCATGCTCATCCATCTCTTTTAGGTGGATCGTTGGAGGCACTACGATTTGGAGTGGTTTGAGTTATGTATTCTCAAAGGATGCCGTTCGAATACTCTCAAAGAACCCGCCAAAGAAATAATTACGCGTGTAATTAATGATTTCATGGACACGTGTAAAAAGAGTCTGTGGATGCACCTCACCAAGACAGTAAGGTTTCTTTTGTGAGTGGGACCGTCTCCTCCTCCATTTCGACCTCCACACGAGCCCCTGAGATAAGTGATCAGCAAGCGGGGCCGGAAGGTGTAGATAAATCGTCGTACCTTTCTTTGGCCGTTTGGTGGGTCGCTTCGGAGGAGGCTTGGCTTTTCGTTTTGTGCCGGCTCTTGCAGGCTTTTTGTTTTCTTCATCGGAATCGTCCGAGTCCTCTTCACTCGTTCCCCTATCATCCCCACCGGCGAGGTCTTCCAAATCCTCTGCTCCATCCGATTCGATGGCACTGTCGTCGCTGACAAACTCGCGGCCACCATAGTCCTCCTCATCCTCGTCATCATCGGCTTCGACATACTCGACGTCGAATTCATTTTCTTCTTCTTCGTCTTCTTCACTCTCCTCGTCTTCTAGCTCAACGCCACCTTCCTTAATCTTCTCCTTTGCGCGTTCTCCGTCGAGTACCGCCTTCCAGACATCTTCATTTACATTGAGAGGTGCATCCCCGTATGCTTTGGATTTGAGGCGTTCTATAAGTTCCTTTTGAATCGAGCGTTCAATGTGTGCCGCAGCTAGTGCCTTTTCTTCTCGTCTTAGTTCTCTTCTGTCTAGCTTTTTCTTCACTCCTATTAATTTAGGTCTGAAGAAGGTGAGTCCCCTTTAATACACGGCGAGCACGAGAAGATGGACGTACTGTTGCCGTAACTTTAATCTTCTCATTTTAATGAGGTATTGAGTAATCTTTGTGACTCTCTGCTTGCATTTGTGAATGGTAAAGCTTGGCCAGTATATGAGCTCCTGGTCGATTTGTTCCAAAGCTTTGGTGTAATTCTTCGACAGTTTGATACGCTCCCACATATTTGCTGGAGTGTGTGCTCGTTCGATCGTTTTGACGTAGAGATAGAGAACGCCTAGAATGCGATACCACGGTAAGCCACTTGAAGCGAGTGCCTCGCAGAAAAAAAGAAGCCATACCCTCTTTCTCTCGCACAGTGGCATATCTAGAGTTTGCTAGAGGACATGACTGTCGATTACAAAACCCTGTCACATTGTATTCGTTACGACAAAAGTTTTGGGTGGTAGTTCTATCAGAGGATGAATCACTTTTAAGACCGATTGTTCGTCGAAACGATGTGTGATGCCTTACTTTACTTTGTAAGAACAAAATTGTGAATTGATCACGGACCAAATCACGTCGTCCACTTGCATGGTGTGGGGGGCAAGGACGTATTTATTTCTCCTGCCACCCAATAATAACTCGGCTTAAGTGACTTTCCAAGTTGGACACGAATTGCATTGCGTATGGGCCTCAAATAACTACAAACTAGTGTTATAGCGGCATGACATCAGAAAGATGGAAACAAATGTATGTAGAAAAGCGTTAGGGGTTCGTTATGGATATGCGCGTGATCAGGAGACGAGCCCTCGCAAGGATGAGGAATCTAAAGCTCGTCCAGGCTTAGGAACGTTCTTCAAAGAGACCGATGAGATGGAGAAAGGCGACGGTTCTCTGGAGTTGGCTCGTCGTCGACGAGATGTGGACGCCGTCATAGTGGTAGGAGTGCCACTCTCTGATGGTTCGGCAGAAGATGACCTTGAAGCAAACAAATCTCGTGATGAAAGTTCCTTCAAAGAGGCCGATGCCTTCATTCGGGAGCGAGCTTGAACAGAGGGCGAGGGAGTAGACAAGCCAGAGTTGAACGAGGAATCTGCCCCAAAACCGGCGGGTAGTTCGGGAAGTAGAAGATCCTTTCGTGTAGATCCCGTATCTGCCTGGGAATAGCGCAGGCCTCTGGGCGCAGAATTGCCCGAGAGTATGGAGTTTGGTACCTGGCAGAAAACTGTGAATTCAAGGGGTGTACACAGCGCAAGCACACATACAGCTGTACTAAGGGATTGTATCCTTTTCTGAACTGGCGTCATGGCCGGTGTAGACTCAGTAGCTATTGGTGGGGGTACTGGCTTGCTCGCACGGGACCACAGTGCTTCCAAAATATTAAATGTTGGCAATAAAACGATCGCCCAGTCTGTTTATATGTGAGAAATCAGCGTGCGCGAATTGAAAAGGGTGCTCCCTACCGAGTATGCTCGCAATGGTCACACCCAGTGTTTTGTTAAGCAAGTTTCGAAATAGACCCCATATTCCAATCTGAGCTAGAAACAGTTGCGAGACGATAATTGCGATATTCCATTTGATGCGGTTTTCATATGCCAAAACAGTTGGCGTCACATTTTTAGCCTGTCTACGATGCTTTGGAGGTCCAGGAAGAGCAGTAGACATTCGGGGTAGATATAGAAAGGAATAAAAGGACGTGGAAAAAAGGTGGCGAGGATTGCTGCAACAAGTCGAACTCGCGAAGTCCAAAACGCGTCTGCCGCGCCACTTGCACCCCTTGTGAGCTCACCAGCCATAATCACTTAAAAGCGAGCACACGTCGAAGCAAGAAGATAAATGGCTTATAAAGCAAACAAATACACTGTGTCTACAGAAGCCCGAGCGAATCACTATGCAGCGTCATCCATAATAAGTCGGGGAATCACATTCATTGATATCAACTAAGCAAAGGATTAGCAATGGGAGGTATAAACAAGTTAGACTACTTGCCTCTTGAAATAGCAGCTTTGCAGCGTATGGGATTGTCAACTGTGCCATCTTCTTCGAGCTTTTGCAGTAGGGACACCATCCATTGTAACCCATCAGGCCACATGTTTGACAGGCATGGACTTGGAATTGATCCGAGGAAATCATAAGTCGCTCCAAGAGGAGCTGTGTCGCTCCGTAGCCAACAAGGCAGTCTCTCTCCATTTCACCCAAACGTAGACCACCATCGCGTGAGCGACCCTCAGTCGGTTGTCGCGTAAGTGTTGCTCGAGGACCCCTATCAGCCATGAGCATACTGTCCCCATCTAAAACGGGGTGTGACTTACTTTGCCCTTGCATGCATTTTGTCCATTACCATGTGCTCTTAATGGCGCTGTTATTGCGAGCCGCTCTAGAATAGAAACCCAACTTACTTAGTTTCTGTGGGAAATATTAGTTCATTTACCTTCATATTAGAGGAGAATAGAGACGTACCTGGTAATAAATGGGGCCAAAGTAAACATAAGCCTCCAACGGTTCGCCAGTGATACCGCTGGTGAGCATGTCCTTTCCAGAATAGCTAAAGCCTTGTTCGATTAGGATACGAGACATATCTTCGACCTGATCCCAGATAAGCATTGGCCCAAACATATCAATAAAACGACTCGCCTTTGATCCCCCAAATGCAGTGCCATACTCGAGTGTTCCCCGAAGCACCCCAGCCTTTCCTGCCAGTAACTCGATCATTTTTCCAACAGTCATTCGCGAGGGAAACCCATGAGGATTCATGATTGAGTCTAAGTGGCTGTGAGTAGGTACTAGTATGTATCAGCGATTATAGTACCAGGACAGATCCCCTGATCATTGAAGGGCATATCTTCTTGGGGGACTATGAGCCCGACAACCCCTACAGAATCATTAGGCTGGGGTATAACATCTAATTGAAGAGAAAGTTACCCTTCTGTCCGTGACGAGAAGAAAACTTGTCGCCCAACTCGGGAACTCGTGTCTGCCGGATAAGGACTTTTACGAGAGCTTGATCGTGATCAGTATCTGTGATCATAACCTAAACAAAATGTAAGAATGGCTTAGGCGGGAATGAAGCGACCAACTTTATCAATATATCCCGCTACTTTGGTCTTGTATGTCATGGGCGTATTCCGATACTCAACCTGAGCCGGGTTGATATTGACCGTGTTTGTGACCGTGTCTTTTGGAGATTGCTTGTTGATATAGACATCATCCGGATCGACACGCTCTCCAGGTCGCGCAAGTCCATCAATATCCAGGATTTCGAATCGTTTGGGAAGTTTCTCGTCCGGCGTATTGGTGGATGGCGCTACAAGACGGTCATAGCTATAGATTAGAATGTATGAGTACCGACCTAGTAATAATCACAAATTTACGTACGTGCCATTGGCATATTTGCGGATGATGGCAGTATTCTTCCGAAACACTTGACATCTTCCATATCCTCGCTCTATGCTTGCCTAAAGATGAATCAGATCAGAGATTGCGCAGTACGCCTGTGATTAAACCATACCCGGTTCAGAATTAGCGCATCTTCAATATCATACCCCGAGAAACTCATAATTGCTACGGTTGCGTTTTGTCCGGCAGGAAGTTTGTCATATCCAACCAGCTCAATGGTTTTAGTTTTGACCATGGGTTGTTGCGGATATACGAGAAGGTAGAGCAGCGTATCGATCCTGTTTAGTTGATTGTATGCAATGGCTCCAATTGCTTGCTTCCCCATGGCACACTGGTATGTATTTCGGGGCGATTGATTGTGGTGTGGGTATGGAATCAATCCTGCCACTGCCCCAAGGATGGTAAACGGCTCGATTTCGAGATGAGTAGTGGACGGCTCAATGTCTTTCTCGTAAAGAGCAATGTGAGAGTCATTTTCCTCATTGACATCTACGTATTCCACGAGGCCACTGCGAAGGAATGTTTCAAATGTTACTTTCCCTGCCTTGAGTAGCTGTAGGTAGGTTTAGCAGTATTACATCGTAGCTTAGTAGATGGGCTCACCTCTATGTGTTCTCGCGTCACTTTAGGATGCATGCCCTCCACAATGATAAGTGGTCGACAGATTCGACCGCCGTCACTGGCGATATAGACTGTCTTGTGATGGTGGTTGATGTAGACTCCTACGAATTCGTTGATCTTGCCGGCTCGCCTGAGTTTGCGGAATTGTGAGACAAAACGACTTGGGAATCGTGTAAGTCCCACAATAGAACCATTTATGTGGACTACGAATGAAGTACGACCATATATCTCCGTGCCAGTAGACAAGCAAATATCTGGACCGCAAGATTAGGATGATATCCATGATCAAGAAATCCCGACTGCATACCTTCTACTCCGAGAAGAGTCACAATCTTTTGAAGAGGCATTTCGTCGACATCCGTAGTGATATGGGTCATCAAGGCCAAGTTCTTCACCAACCCACAGGACTCTCCTTCTGGCGTGTCACTAGGGCAGAGCATACCCCACTGACTGGGCTGCAGCGCTCGTGGACCGCTGACCTTGCGCGTCTTTTCAAACTGAGATGAGATACGCGTCATCATACCCAGTGCAGATATATAGCTCAAACGACTCAAGACATGGGTCACACCAGCACGATCCATGCGAAACCGCTTTAGCGACCAATTGCCTGTCGAAATCGCCCTGACAAACCCAGTTGTGATGATATACCCATTCACAACCATCGTCGTATATGGATCGAAGGGGGACGTCCGAACAGGTTTTTTGAGCACCTTGTCAAAGGCTGTCTTGAGCTGTGCTACATATGCCTTGAACTGATCTTCGAATAAAAGAGACAAGAGTTGACCGGCCCTGAGGGTGTGTTGGTTTATGTTGTTTGAACGGTATAAAGAATGCCATCTCACAACTCGAGTCGTTTGTTTCCAACATAGTCTCGGTCATCCACCAAAGATGCATCTTCTTGAGCCATGAGAACCCGTCGGCACATTGTGGCCACATAGACTGCTTTGTGACTGAGATCCATATCAACCACGGGCACATGAGTAAGCACAATCATGAGAAGACATTCCAAGCCTTCTTCCCAGTTGGGCCTACGTGGACCTGTTGGCCGGCGTGTTGACCTTACTCGAGCCCCAAGCCATTCGCGTGCTTGATGGATCGTGAAAACGCCGGCACGTGACGACTCCTCCAGGTTTGGCGCAAAGCTTTCTTGGTATGATTCGGTGTTTCCTGCGCAGAGGAGTAAAATCTCCTTGTCAGACTGAATGCCGAGCGCTTTCATGGCTATAGCGATAGGAACGTCCTCAGAGAACGAATTATGTTTGAGGACGATAAGTCCTTTTCGCATATTGACATATGTCTTTGATTTCAGTCCGGAGTGAGTGGATCTGCAGGCATTTTGTCAGTCATTGGTCTGTCACCCAGGAGAGCTTGCATACGATGTGACAGAGGCAGATACCATTGCCTTTGCAGCGTCAATCTCGACGATGATCCTATTTTTACTGAGTTGTTCTTGCACAAGGATGACTTTTTCTGTTCCCTTGACCACAAAGTAACCACCAGGGTCGAGAGGGCATTCGTTTAGACCTGCGAGTTCGGATTCATTCTTTCCCGCAAGAATACACTTGTTGCTTCGAAGCATAATGGGTAATCGACCGATAACGACGTTATGGCGAACGATCCTCTTGCCATCCCGGACATACTCGATGTCAACCATGATGGGAGCCGAGTATGTGGCGTCCCGTAGTCGACACTCGTGGGGTGTAATTAATGCCTTTTTACCCGTCATATCCTGTTGTTCTGACTGAGGTAGGCCAACCTTGATGTCCAGAAAAGTGAAAGAAAAACGGGGGTCTACATCTGAATTGACCTTGCTGTTTGCACGAACAATGGCTTTGAGATCATGATCCACGAAATAGTTAAAGGAGTCAATATGCTGCTTGACGAGACCCTTGACCTTGAGGAACGCCGGGAGGAGCAGCCATTTGTCCTCAACAGACTTGATTGGGTCTGATAATCTCAATCCCCTGTATGGTTTTTGAAGACTCGTCCAGTCTTCAGGATCCCCTTCCATTTTGAGTAGCCTCCTAAAATTTCTGGAAGGTGGCTGAGTTATCAGAGTAATTGAAAGCCCGACGTCCCCAGCTTCTAATAGTGCGAATTCTCTCCAATACTCTTCTATGTGACTCTAGAGTATAATTTGTTTAGGAATTGCATCCAATATCGTCTAGAAAGCTTCGCGCGCGCTCGCTGGGACGTTCGCCGAACTCTCGGCGATAGACTTATTGAAATCCGAGTCACAAAGTATAAGGAAATTGTAATATCGGATCAGCCTCAGTCAGCTTCTGTCATCTTAGTAAGCCCGCGCTTTGAGAAGGGTCGCCCAATTCAAATTGCTCTCCCCTACACATACACTTAAAGCCTTGCTCTCTACCACGAGCTTGTTGAGGTTGAAAACATTCTCCATGGACGCACTCTGTCCTAAGGATGAAGGCTGGGGACCCAGCTCTTCAAAGCGTTCGTTCGATTTTACACCTTGTTTCGAGGACACTGTACTTTTTGCCGCACCGGATGTTCTGTTCGTGATAGTCGCGCTCGTCAACGTATGGCACTTGTCAAAATCTCGTCAGATTCCACATCGAAAAAGCTGGATTTTGCGAATCAAAGTTGTGCGCCCATGTTTATAGCCCTTCTCACTGACGCGTACCTGACCCTTTTGACAGTGGTTATCATGGTGTTTGCCATTATTAATCACTGCACGTATTTTTATGCACCTACTTGGTCATCATAAGACTGCGCCGTCTACCTACCTCTCACTGGGGTCGCAACTGGCCGCGTTCCTCATACTTCCCGTCCTCACTTGGATGAACCACATACGAGAAAGGCACTCATCGACCACTCTTCTCATTTATTGGCCACTTTATCTTGTTGTCTTTGGTATCTGGTTGCGTACCAGCTTGGCCATTGGCTGGTTTGATAAACACCAAGCCGAGCTTGGGCTCGCGGCAACAGTGGCCGCACTAGGATTTGTTCTATGGATGTTAGAATGCATAGGCCAAGAACATGAACCAGGCGCCTACCATCCCATTGGAAAGGATATCAATGAAAGCCCGTTCCGCACTGCAAATGTCTATAGTCGATGGACCTTTCATTGGATGGATGGGCTCATGAAACTGGGTTCAAAACGACCACTGGAAGAAGAGGACGTCTATGTTTTGGGAAAAGAAGATCAAGCTGAATTCTTGACTGAGAAATTAGAGCGAGCGACTGAAAAACATTCGAGTCTATGGATGGCCCTTGCCTCGGCATATGGTTCAACCTATGCAGAAGCCGCTGTCCTCAAGGTCATCCAAGATCTCCTTGCTTTTGCGCAACCTCAGTTTCTACGATTCTTCTTGGCCTATATTTCGCTGTATCAAGCGGCCGGTACAAGTCCAAAACCTACCGCTGATGGACCATCACCCATAAAAGGCTTTGTTATCGTCGCTGGCATGTTTGCATGCGCCATGATACAGACCATTGTATTGCACCAGGTGAGATACAGTTCTACACATGAGAGACGTGATTTAATCCTTTCTAGTACTTTGACAAATGCTACAGGACTGGAATGCGAATTCGCTCCGGTTTGGTGGCCTTGATTTACAAAAAGGCTCTAGTACTTTCCAACGAAGAGCGAAACAACATGCCTTCGGGTGACACGGTCAACTTGGCCTCAGTGGATGCCATGCGTATGCAAGACCTCTGCACTTATGGTTTGATTGCCATCAGTGGACCATTCCAAATCACCTTGGCGTTTATCTCCTTGTACAACCTACTCGGATGGTCGGCCTTTGTGGGAGTGGCTATTATGATTTTGTCGATCCCGATTAATACGGTACGTCAGTGCCTCGCTTCTAACGATTGGTCCTCATTCGTTTGGGTATAGGGTATTGCTCGATATACAAAGAAACTCCAGGAGACACAAATGAAGAATACCGACAAGCGAACAAGGTTCGAGATTCCTCTCTTTCGAAGAAAGTAACTAATGGCGACCAGGTTGATGAGCGAATTGTTGAACAATATAAAAAGGTGAGGATTTTCGCAATCGATTTACCTTGTCTGATCGTTTTCTGTAGCATCAAATTATATGCATGGGAGAATTTCTTCATCTCAAAGGTGCTTCAGGTCCGCAACGAACAAGAGTTGAAGCAGCTTCGTAAAATAGGTAAGATGGCTTTTGGTTCTTTATGCAATCCAGCCTTACCAATTTACAGGCATCGCAAGTGCAAGTATTTTCGTCAAATCCACGAGTACCTACTAATACTACTTCACTCAGTCCTTTGGTACCATGTTCTGGGGAACCATCCCTCTCTTGGTTTCTTTGGGCTCCTTTACTGCCGCTGCACTAGTACGCGACGAGCCCCTAACGAGTGATGTCGTGTTCCCGGCAATCTCTCTGTTCCTCTTGCTTTCATTCCCATTAGCAATGGTAGGTTCCTATTCTATTGCTAGCAAACTTCATCTAACTGCGAACGTGTGCAGTTTGCGATGATCACCACCTCCATTGTCTCGGCGATGGTTTCGGTTAAGCGACTTTCGAAATTCCTCAAAGCAGACGAATTGCAGGAGGCAGCTGTGCTTTACGAGGCTGAGATAAATGCATTACCCGTGGTTGCTATCAAGGACGGGGATTTCCGATGGTCCAAAGAATCTGTGCAGGCATCCCTCGACAGCATCAATTTGACAGTCGGTTCGGGCGACCTGGTGGCTGTACTGGGTCGAGTAGGAAGTGGCAAGGCAAGTAAATCGGTTTTGGAAGTGTCCTCACTAACTTCTGTTCTAGTCTTCCTTGTTATCTGCAGTGGCCGGGGAAATGTATAAATCTGATGGTAACGTGACTGTGAGGGGTACCGTAGCCTATTGCCCCCAAAACCCATGGTACGTGGATGCGCTTCTTTGGTATCATGGCCTAACAGTTCTTCAGGATCCTGAGTGCCACCGTCAAAGTATGTGCTCTTTATGACCTAAGTATTATATCTTACCCTCGACTAGGATAACATTCTCTTCTGTCACGAATATGACGAAGAGTATTATAACCTTGTTCTTGATGGTAAGCCCCAGTCACTAGCCTGTTGTTTTGTTTAACTCCTATTTTAGCCTGTGCACTCCGCCCTGATCTGAAACTGCTGGAGCACGGAGACATGACGGAAATTGGAGAGAAGGGGATTAATCTTTCCGGAGGACAGCGTGCCAGAATTGCTCTCGCACGAGCCGTCTACGCGCGCGCAGATTTGACGCTAATGGATGACGTGCTCGCTGGTTCGTAATCTGTGTGCAAGGATCACGAACAAATACTAACTGCGTCACCAGCTGTGGATAACCACGTTGCACGACACATCTTTGGTATGGATTTGGAGTTCCTCTAGATATCGCCGCTGATCTGTTATTAAAGATAAAGTGATTGGACCTAATGGTCTTCTAGGCCAAAAAGCTCGGATTTTGGTCACCAATAGCGTGGCCTATTTGTCACAGACGCAGTCGCTGCTCCTCATGCGTAGCGGTATTATTCTTGAAGAGGACACATACGATTCTGTCGAGGCCAATCCACAATCTGAGCTTTATAAGTTTATGTGAGTGCATTTTTGTGTCACCGCAATGGTCACTCAGTGCGCCTTGTAGCCACATTTCGACTTCCGAACCCGCAAGTGGACGGCAATCCGGAACGGCGACTCCTCGCACGTCAAAACCATCTCCGGATGGCTCCCGTACAGAGGCAACTCTTGTTCCAAGTCCGAGTGAACCCATCGTCTCAAAGGAAATTCGGCCCGTTAGTCGATTTGCTAAAGCAGTCAAGTCCAATGTCATTGTAGCTGCACCGGAAGCCGACAAGGCCAAAAAGGAGCATCGAGAACGCGGACGCGTTAAGACTGATGTGTACAAGCAATACGTTCTCTCAGGAGGTGTCGGTGCTTTCATCCTCTTAGCAGTCCTTACCGTTATTGGCCAAGCTGTAACAATAGGTGAACAAAGCATAGCCAGTGTACTATACATTGCTGACTTTAAACAGGCTCGACATATATATTGAAACTCTGGGCGGAGCACAACCGCAAGGCCGGTCGGAATAGCGATACGGAAACCTACCTAGCACTTTATGGCTCTGCAGTGTTCCTATCGAGTTTGGTGGCATTGGCAACCAGTCTTCTCCTTGCGGTAGTTATTGTCATTCGCAGCGCTCGTTACATGCATGACCGCGTTTTGCGAGCGCTCCTCCGGTCCCCTCTTTCATTCTTTGAGCAAACACCTAGCGGAAGGTGAGTACCAGCAGTTATTTTGGTCAAGTACTGACGTAAACTATCTATAGAATTTTAAACGTATTCTCACGAGATGTTTATGTGCTTGATCAAGTACTTGCCCGTGTCATCTCCGGTGCCATGAGGACGTTCTCCAGCGTGATGGGTATGTGCTAACTGGACTGTTTAGTTATCAGATTCTTATTCCTTCTAGGAACGGTTTTTATTGTGTGCTTCAGCTTCCCGCTATTCACCTTTGTGCTTGTGCCATTGGGGTGGTTCTACCGAAGGATCCTCATTTACTATCTTGCCACCAGTCGTGAATTGTAAGATTACCCCGTTGAAAGGCACGACATTTCTCCATACTGACTAATTTGGCAGGAAACGGTTGGATGCAGTGACTCGATCACCAATATTCACCTGGTTTTCGGAAACACTGTCGTACGAACTTGTTTCTTTCGACACCATCATTTGCTGTACTAAAATTTATCTGACAGTGGACTGTCAACAATCCGGGCTTTCCGACATCAAGACATCTTCATACTGAACCTAGAGAAACGTCTAGATCGGAACCAGATGCAATATATGGCAAGCATCAACGTAAATCGGTTAGTTAGATTTTCCTTCGCCCACAAAAGTATCTTACCCGCGAGTTTAGATGGCTCGCTATCCGCCTGGAGTTTATCGGTTCTGTGATCATCCTCTTAGTAGCCACTTTGTCCCTGGCAAAGCTACTCTGGTTTGGCGGCGTGGACGCAGGTCTCGTTGGAATGGTGTTGAGCTACTGCCTGAGCGTTTCCGGTGCGCTGAATTGGATGGTGCGCTCTGCAAGTGAAGTCGAACAAAACATCGTCTCTGTGGAACGCATGATTCAATACGCGAACCTCGCACCCGAAGCTGAAATGGTTATCAAAGAGACGGAGCCAACTCAACCTTGGCCCAGCAAAGGAGCCATTGAATTCAAGTGCGACATATTAATTTCAGCCACCACTCCTTACTAACCACCTGTAGATCCATGTCCATGCGCTACCGTCCAGATCTCGACTTTGTTCTCAAAGACATGAACTTGAAAATCGTGGGTCATTATAACACATGGATACCATCGATGACTAACAAAACTTCTCAGCCTGGAGGCGCTAGGATAGGAATGGTAGGGCGAACAGGTTGTGGAAAATCTTCTACCATGTTGGTCATGTTACGGTCTGTTTCCGTCTGTCGTTTATCTCCTTAGATACTGAAACTCTTAAAGGATTGTGGAGCCAACCCAAGGAACCATTACGCTTGACGGAGTTGATATCAAGACCCTTGGTCTTGCCACGCGTGAGTTCTTGATAATCGAAATGAAGCCCCATACTTACAAAGGCTTGAAGTTCGCAATGCTATTAGCATCATTCCTCAGGTTCGTCGGAGCTAGGTATATCGTACAATTCTGACACCTATACAGGAGCCACAACTTTTCGAAGGAACTGTCCGAGATAACATTGATCCAAGTGCATCTTACGACGATATCGCGATCTGGGATGCTTTACATAAGGTGAGCGAGGCTTGAATATCATTTATAAGTGCTCATATCCTGTCTTAGAGTGGCATGAAGGAACATATCACGCAGATTGGAGGACTGGATGCGGCAGTGCACGAAGGCGGGTCGTCTTTGAGCGCAGGCCAAAGGCAGCTTCTTTGCTTTGCTCGTGCACTCTTGAGACAGACTAGGGTCATTCTGCTTGATGAGGCCACCAGCGCCGTCGACACCCACACGGACGAGCAGTTGCAAAGTCTTATTCGTGGACCAGACTTTGCGGGAGTAACCATGATTACAGTGGCACACAGAATCAACACGATTATGAACTACGATTATATCGTCGTTCTTGGTGACGGAAAGGTATGTGTATCTCCATGGCTTTTGAGCAAACCCTGACAATGAGATAGATTATCGAGTTTGACACACCAGAGGCCTTGTTGGCTCAAAAGGATTCAATGTTTAGGTCCTTGGCATCCGAAGCAAAGTTGGTTGATGATTTGTAGAGAGGTTTAGATGGCCAACCAGAGTATGGTTTAACATCGTATTTACCATATGCATGAACAAGAAATTTCAGTGGAAAAATGCGAGATCTAAGCACAGAGAACTAATAAGAGGTAGTATCACCATCCGATCAAACCAAAGAGACCAGTAGACCGCATTCCAGTCGAGTTTTCCGGTTTATTATTGGCGGAATGTGCTGACGCCCAGTCTTCACCAGTGCCAGCACTGGCCAGTCCTCCCGGATGCGCTTTATACGCGCTTGAACTAGGCTCCAATGCCACTGGTCTTCCGATAGCATTGACTCGGGGTGGGGACACCACGCCGACAGAGCCAGCTTCTGCGTCATTGTCAACATTAGGTGAAACAATGTTGTCGTAGGG
>KN824277.1:1356992-1378074 GCA_000827415.1 Serendipita vermifera MAFF 305830 | reverse complement strand
ATTCACCATTCTTTCGGACAGCCCGTGCCGCTTCCCATTCGTGCTTGTATGCAATCTTAAACCAGTTGGCCCCTTCTGGACCTGGCTGTGGCTCCTGCGAATCACCGAGGGAAGAAAAAAGCTTTGCTGCAGCCTGAAGCTTGTCTTTTGGGAACCCAAACACGATAACCTCGTGCCACTCTTTAGTGGTATTAGAGCGCTGGTGCCGTTGATTGCGGATGGGCGTTTTGAAGGGCTAGAGGTGGGTTTTAGTATGTGGAATTGGGCTTTAGTTATGATAGTACGTACATCTCCTCCCATTGGAATCGTGTTTATTTCGTCCAGCAAAGACTGGGTTGGCGGCGCATCTTCGTCTAGTGGCTGTTGGCGCGACCTACGCGTTGTAAGTATGCATTTCCAAGAAGAACACGAAGATAGACTTGCATATGCTGATCACCATTCTCTGCGCCAAACGTTCCAGGAGAAATGTTGCCATAAGGTGAGTTTTTAGATGGCAACAAAGGAGGGTCTTCATAACGTTGAGAGCCCTCTGGTAAGGGCTATAAACCGAGATCAGAACACGGTGTTTTTAAAGTCCATGCGAATGATGAAAACGCACCATGCCTTGAGAAGCACTCAGTAGGTAACCAGGAAGGTACCCACTTCCATCTCTAGTAGAGGCAGCGAGGCTGTTTTGAGGATTAAACGATGTAGACCATGAATTTGGTAACTGGCTCGCGGCGGCCAAAGGAGGTTGAGAAGTCGTGTTGTTGCCGCCCAAAGCCGAAAAGTTGAGAGCAGATTGCGAATGTGAAAAGTTTGTTCTTTTATAAGATTTGTCTTGAGATCTGTCGGCGTAAGGGGAGGATGAAGTCGAATACATGGATGGCAGCCAAGTTGCCCCTTGCCACCTTGTCACCGAACCGACCTTTGATTGAATAACGTGCGCTCTTCGTTTAAATAATACCTGAGAAACGCGCAGCAGGAATCAGCATAGGTTTGCTTCTCCCCCAACGGATTAGGAGCGGACCGACAGTCAGCACACGCATATATAGACACACTTCGGCCAAACTAGTCCTCCGTCTTCATCTTAATCATACACCCACGTCGAGTATCTCCCCACCATCCAGAAATGTCAACGGCCATCACGCCACAGCAGACGGGGACGAGCAATCTTGGGTCTAGAAACCCATTTCTACAATTAGTGACGCCGCAAACGACAGGAGCAACGTCAGCTAACAATATTGTGTCCTCTGGCGACAACGCGTCACCATCGTCACCATCGCCTCCGACGCCACCAGCAAAAGAGGCCCCGCTTCCTGCAGAGCGAACTCAATCCGAACCAGTTCTATCGAGATTAGAACCACAAAGAACAGGGGCTTTGAATTCTTCGCCAACTGTAGGCCCATCGAGCCCTCCGCGCATAACCGTAGAGAGATCTGCAACCCTTTATGCTCCTCCAGCGGGCCCACCACCTCCACTTCCTCCTCGGGGTATGTCTAGCGATACAAGTACACCAAATAGACCCAGCACACCCCCACGAAGTTCGACCTTGGACATTCTCCAGGAGGAACTCCCTCCAGAATATACGCCTGGGCCCAATGCATACGCGGGAGAACAAAGCGTAGAATTTGGACCGTTTCGGCCCTTCCAAGACCCAAACGCTCACTCGGCTCGTCCCCCCATACAGCCGTCTAACGGCAATTCCTACTTCCCCCAGCAGCGCCCTGGTCCTTCCAGAGCTGGTGCAAACCCCGGATCACTTAGACAAGCACTTGGAACCCTCTTACTTGCCGCTTTGACGGAGCCACCACGCAGAACCCCTTCCTCGGCCACACTCGGCATATCCCCTGGCGCTCGAAACCCCTCTGCGCCCTATGGCATATCGATTCCAGCTCAGCCGTCTGCGCCTCATGCACCGTATTCAATGTCGCAGCCCTCTGTACGGTATCAACCTGCCAGTTCGAGTAGTGGATGGTCGCAATATCCCGGCCAACGCCCTGTTCACAGACAGCGTTCACTCACACCTGAGCCTCAGGCACGTCTTCCAGACGACGGAAAGCCTACAAATCGCCCCACACCTGGACATCCCCTTCTCAGGGATGGCATGACCCTCGTGTATCCCTTAGGCTACGAATGTCGCAAATGTAAGCAGTCCTTCCCCTGTATCCCAAATATCTTGCTCATCTTATTCCAGGCTTCAATAAGGGCTTTAAACCCCTTCACGCCTCTACATTTGATCCCACTCCCCGTGCATTGGCACCTGGAGATCCTTCCCACCCTTGTAAACACTGTTGGCGGCACTATTCACGTCATTACAACGGAGCCCTTGCCCAATTAAACTGGAAAGAGGCTGCCGAAACCAACTTTCAACGGCCCATTGCTGATCCGGACGTAATAGCACAACCGCGTAACTCCCTTTCGTCACCCATGGTCCAAGGTCGTGCCTCTTCGCCTGGCAGTGTCAGATCTCCTCCACCTAATTTCAATCTTGGGTATCCTGGACAGAGCACGGGTAGGGCAACATCCCCGATGCAACACATGCAGGGTGGCCCTATCGGCCGTACTATGTACGAGCCCGGAGATCCTAGAATAGGCGGGAGACTCTGCCCAAGATGCCGTGGGTCTGGAAGAACACGCGTATTTATTCTCGAGTCTGAAATTTGCAACCTATGCCGTGGAGCTGGGAGAGTGTTTTAAAAGACGTGTCGCTGTTTTCGTAGATCTCATCATATGTACTCCCGGACTTTGGCTTTACCAGTTTATTATAAGCCTGTACGAAAATACAGTAGACCTTGGCTATCACGATGGAACTTCATTAGCTGTTAAATCGTTACTGGGTGCTGGTTCTGTCACAGCCGACTCTGAAGGGCCTGCTTTGGTACTGTCTACAGTAAGTGGACCGTGGCCTTTCTGCTTCAAAGCTCGGCTATTTATCATTAGATACGGTTTCTGGTAGGATAGAAGGGATTGACTCACCCATATGCTTGCCTAACGTGAGTTCGAAGTGTAGAGGTCCGGAAACGACCCTGAGAGATAAATGATGAGAAATGAAGGCACCTTAGGTTATATCGGCCTACATTTAAGAAATACTGGTCGCGCTCCTCATTGTCAAGTAGGCAGCGAATTGACTTGGGAGCTAGCCATGCCCTAGAGGATCTTTAGTGACCAGAAAGAAACCGAGGGGTATAGACACCTACCAAGTGCCCGTGTTATCAAAGAACCGGACAATTTGAACTGTGCTTCGCTCCTCTGGTGTCAAATTTGCACTCTCACAGAACCATTGCTTGGTTTCGTGGATACGACTCGGAATCGACTTGTCACTAGGCTCAAAGATGACACCAGGGAACCATGGGTGCCCATCTGGTGAAAGATGGGTGAGCATCAATGATAAATACCGCTTCGAGCTTACCTTGTTTGGCCCATACATATGTACCACTCTCCATGTGACCTTTGCTGTCGATTGCAGGGGGTTCACCCATAACGGCCTCTCTCTTTTGTCTGGTAGGGTTGATCTCATCAGGTGGTCTCGGTTTTGTTCCTGGTCCAATTTGTAGCTTGAATCCAACAGGGATCTCTATCTTCTTTGGTTCTGGATTAGGGGCAGAAAAGCGTCGATTTCGACGAGGGGGATTCACAGGCTGCGCAGGTGCGATTTTCCTAGAACTCTCTTTCTTGGCCCTAGGAGGGACCGCGCGCCTTTCTGGTTTAGGCGCATTGTTGTCCTCTTCACCCGACTCTTGCTCGGGCATATCGTCGTCAATGTCGGTTAGGCTACTTGTAGAACTCAACGCCCCATCTTCATCGTTATTCGTCGATGCCCCTTGAGTTGATACGCTTTTGCTGGTTACACCCGCGCTGGCGTTTTTAGCTGCTTTCTCCTCTGCTTTCTTCAAAGCCATCGCTTCTGCCTCTGCTTTCCTGCGCGCTAGAAAGACGTTTAGCACGGTACACAAAATCGTAAAATCGACTTACCCCGACGTTCTGCTTCTTTCTCTCGTTTCATGCGCTTGGCTTCCGCCCTTGAATCCGCTTCGGTTTGCCTACGGCTTCGTTTTGGCGCAGCAGTAGATGGCGCAGCATCCATACTAGCCGTTGGTTCAACTTCCATAGCCGTTTCGTTGTCAGGTTGAATGGAGTCGTCTTGGGCGCCACGATTCGAAGGTTCGTAGTCACCCCTCTTTCTCTTTCTGGTGCTGCTCGCAATTGAAGCAGTATCAGTCGCTGCTGTCACACTGTCTGGCGGGTGATCTCCAGGAGAAGGGTAAGGGCGTAGCACCGGGAGTTGTTTTCTCGGAGATGGCGTCTTCAAAACACCTTGTCCCACGGGTTGTAATACAGGTGAAACCACGGAGGTATCCAATGATCGCCGCTGAGCGGGAGGTTTAGGAGTGGATAGAATGAGGCCCCTTCTAGCACGAGGGGTTGTGGACGGAACAGATGGAGAGACAGGGCCCCGTACACGTTCTGGAGTTCGAGGAGTATGGTTCGTTTCCATGTGCGCATCGCCCATTGTAATCAATTTGGTATCGGGTGTACGTCCCTGTTTGACGAGGGCATCCACCAAAGGTTTGCTTGGATCCCCGAGTGATGATAAAAGAGTGTTAAGCACCGTCTCCTCTCTTCCTCCTTCTCCCTTATTTCCAGAGATCAGCATCTCTATTGCCTGAATTGCAGGTTCGAATGCAGCTGGGGACCTACTGTTCTCATCCACTGTTGGCAATGACGAGACCAGGGATGAAAGAGTAGACGCGGCGAGTTGCTTCAGTCGAGCTGCCGACTGATGAAGTTCATTCTCTGCAGGATAATAGGCGATCGCATTGTCCCATACTAGCTGAAGGTCGGCCTGCAAGATATTAATATGTAGGTCGATGCTAGATCAAAATCTCGTACCGTAAACTCGTAGGGATCCCAGTACTCATGCGAATCCAGCTTCTCCCGAATGGAAGACCAAGACCGTGGTCGCTCAACTTTCTCCAGGTAGTCCCGAAATTCGGGTGTAGGCCCCACAGTGTTAAAATGGCCATTTGGATCCAATCTAATGGTGCGTTATTAGGAATTAAGATTCGCACAAGATTGCCAAACTTACGCAGAAATAGTCTCCAATGCCTGACTTAATGCTGCCTCGTGAGGAAAGAGTAAGCCACTGAGAAGCTGTACCACAGTTTCCGTTTGTTCAGATTTGAGGCTTTCGCGGTTCTGAATCAAGCCGGTAAGTTCTTTGAGATCGGTTAGGTCACGCTTCAGCCGCTTGAGATACTAGGAGTAGGCAGTATCAGCGTTCATTTGTTCCTGAGAATATATATTCCTATACTGACCTCGAGCTTCCTCCCACGATCATCTTCCGTCTGTTGCGCAGCGGAAGTAGCTGTCGTCCATGGCTGTAAAATCGTTGAGTTGTGTGCGCGCATATAGAAGAGTGAACGCCTACTTCTAGATGTAATCTTTTGAGAAGCGGTGCTCCTCTTCTGGCCTCCCTCTTCAGACTCCAGTATTTGCATATACTCAGTACAACATGGATCTTCTTGGTTATTTCAGCCTCAATGATGTAGTTCATAACCTTGTCAACGATATACTGTGGAACCAGAGGAATGCCAGTCTTGTAGGTACGTGCGTACGCTCGAGCGGCTTTATTGGACTGTCTGATTCGTTTAATTTCTTCAGACCGTTCCTCCAGATCCTTAAAATAGCTGTTTCTGAAGTCCATCATATCGGGCTAGGAAGACGTGAGCGCGGGTAACGTGTGTTGATAGAGGTTACTCGCCAGTAGGTGTCTCTCGCAATATGCTCGCAATGGCTGCTCTTCTTGCTCGGGCATCAGCTTCATACTGCAGAGGAGCTTCTGCTTGCGAGCGCAAGTGACGTGAAAGGCAGCGTAGCAGGTTTTGACGTCACATTGGATACAAGCACCTTTTGTCTCTCTACACAAGGAGCATTTCTAAAGAAGCCTTAGGTCGGTCTTCTAGTTCGTTCTAGCACCGACACTTACCAATTTCCATCGGAGCTTGGATATGTTCTCGATATGCTCTATAGGTTCCATAAACACTTGGTTCTGAATGGTAACTTCGGGTATCCAGATAGCGCAAAGCAAGTGAGCCCATTTCCCAGCAGGTGTTTGCTTGAACGCGCCGCCTTCGTTGGGACAGAGAAGACACGCCTGGTAGATAATGAGCTTTTTATAGGTCAAAAGTAAATGATGCCTTACTACTGGCACTTCAGGGGAAACGGTACACTTGCGACAGAGCCACTGTCCTTCTGGGATATACGGAACGCCATAACAGTCTTGGTGAACAGCAAGGTTACATCCGTCACAAAACACGATAGCATTGCTATTCTCTCCTTCTCCGTCATCGCAGACGGCACAACACGAATCCTCAGCTGGGAGGTCCATGTCCGGTTTGGGAACACGCTTCATGAGGGTGAACCATTCCTTTTCGAGCTGGTCCATGATCACCTCGAATATCTCTTCTGAAACCGGCTCTTGGTTTTCGCGTTGTCGCTCCATGTTCAGTGCCTGTAGCCAGTCGTAATCTAGTGGTGGATTAGTCAAGCGTGAAAGGGCATTTTATGATAGCCCAGACCTTGTTCGTCCATATCATATTCGACTTGTTTCATGAGATCACTGTCCAGCGGTTCTGCGGAGATGACCTTGAGCGTGAACCCTTCGCACAAACTTCTAGGCTACGTACCTGTATGTCGAATATAATAAGCAGGCCTTTCGAATCTTTCTCCATCACAATCTATAAAGCCCAAATGAGTGGGATTGTCACGCTTAACAGGGCGACAACAACTGACATCCAAATGACCGCGAAAGCTGGTCTACTGGCGCAGACGGCTTTCTCGAGAGCTCATCGTCGACTTTCCGGAATGTTGGCTTTGGAAGATTATCGGGCAATGGGACCCGCATTCGACGGTCGGGTGCAAGTGGCGGCCAACCTTGAAGGAGCGCAAGTTGAAAGTTGAACTCCACCACCTTTGACAGTCCAACCGCTACTATATAAACTACAATCAGATAGTGCTGATAATTCCTACTCAAATCTAGTTTACAAAATGCCTGCTCCAAAAGGGACGAGAAAGACGTCAACAACATCGACGGCAGTGTCGAGCCAGCCTAGTCTCAAGGCCAGCTTTGCGGCAGTCAGAAACGCAAAGAGAGCTGGAGTCACTGGAGAAAAGACGAAGAGCCAGACGGTTATCACTCCCATTGCAATTAGTCCTGTTGTTGCCACTCCTGTTCCTGCTGCAACCGTTGCAAAGGAGGCTCCCAAAAAGGTCTCCAATGATAGGGACTCGATTACAGACTGGACTAGTGAGGAAGATGATTTTGAGCCTGTCTCGCCCATCGTCGAGTCTGGCCCAGAGATCACGGAGGTGAGTAGCATGTTGACGGAGTGTTTTGAGCCAGATTCTGATAGGCATATATAGGTAAAGGTACACGAAGAGGTTGTGAAGCCGCAGCTCAATGTCAAGGACAAGAGCGTGAACAAGCATTTGGGAAAGGTCAACGAAAAGACGGGATACATGCCTGGCAGTGAGTGTAGCCGTTTCTTTCTTCCCTGACGATATCTCAACCTTCTCCCAGTTCATACCGAAGACGAGACCAAGTTTCAAAAGATCCTCCGTGTGTTTGACCTTTCGTACGAGTATGGGCCTTGTGTGGGTGTCACCCGTCTCGAACGCTGGAACCGTGCAAACGACTTGGGATTAGAACCTCCGGTCGAGGTGAGTGCATGTAAGGGTATTGGCGGGCACAACTGACAGCGCATAGGTTCGTGATATTTTGCTTACACAAGAGGGCAAGGAAGAGCTCGCGGAGAACATCTTCCATCGTCGTGTTTGAGCATCCCTTTGACCTCATACTCATGGACATTGTCGATGGTTCTGCTTTCTTATTCCTCATTCTGTACACCTGCCAGACCAAGATGTGTTGCTTCAATTGCAGTATCAAGAGGTCCAAAAGAATTAAGAAATCAAATACAAATGACTCGAAAATGGATAAAACCGGGTGACAACAGTCGATATAAGAGGAGGGAAAATGAGGGAAAATGAGGGAAAAGGGAAAATGACCAAGAAAAAAAAAAGGATGGGAAGGAGTTGGCACATGACTGGATACACGGTTGAACGTCGGACCTGATGGTTGTACAGTTGTGATATGTGGTGGATGCATTTAGGAATTTGCTTTTGTTCTATTGCATGGGTTCCGGGGTTTTAGGAGGATAGACGGTAGCAAGGAGAGATTGAAGGCAGCGCTTCGTGACCATGTCGCTCTGGGTGACGAGATTAGTCAAATTCGCAAGATATCGTGGATGTAGCTACCTTGAGCAGGGCATCAAACTGTTTGTTCTTCAGCGCCTCGGGAAGGGAACTAGCAAGTGCTTCTCTGGCCCTGGAAGAAAATGCGTGAGTTGTAGGTATCGGAGAGTGAGAAATAAAGACGTACTTTGGGTTGTCGCTGAGACGAAGATAGCAGCGCACGACGTGTTTGAGGAGTCGGACAGCTTGGGTATGCGTAAGGTCGTTAACCATGAGACTAAGAACATTGACGACGGCGTGGAATCGTTCGTATGTATGACATATATATGTGAGGCCAATCTCATCGAGGAGAATCTTTTGGACGATGAAAATAGCGACCGTCTTGGAGAGCTCTGTACCATGTTGCATGATCCTCAAGCACAGAGGGATAATCTCCGTAGTGAGGAGGAAATTGATGACCTGGGCATTATCGGCCTGATTGACGGGCTCGCTGCCGGCAGGCTTAACGAGTGCACCAATCACACCCAACGAGGTGAGCCTGAGGTACTCGAACGGTCTCGTCTTCGAGGTCGTGTTGAGGAACGGATAGAGGAGCAAGGGCAGATTTGCAGCGAGAAATCCACTTCTGGTTTCCGGGTGGGAGGCGACACACTGGAGCAAGGCGAGAGCATTGCAGACCCGATTAGAAGCAGAGGCCGTGAGAGATGGCGGAGAAAGGAGAGAGTAGACGTCGATGATCTCTGTCAAAAGAATGGCCATGGTCCCAAACGAGTTCCAGAGGACGAGTGCGAGATTGTCATACTGCTCTCGCCGTTTGCTGAGCTCGAGCAGGGCTGATTCTCGCTTGTCTATATTGTACATTGAATACACCAATTCTGTCATTTTTTCATCTTCTAATGGACCCATTGCTTGAGGAGGTCCGCCGGCGTCGTGGGTCATATACAATTGCTGTTGTTGCTGTTGCTGCATCTGCTGAACTTGTTGATTCTGAGACTGATTCTGCTGCATTTGCTGGGGCTGTTGAAGATGATGCTGAGCGACGCGTTGTCGCTGCTGCTGCTGTTGCTGATGCGCGTACAAAGCTGACGAAGGCTGTTGCTGTTGAGGAGTGAGACGAGCTCCATAAGCATTTTGATATTGATTTGCGTTGAAATTGTTGAACTGCATTCTTAAAGGCAAAAGTGGGGACAGTCCAACGTTTTTGATCACCTACCACCATGAGTCTCATTGGGGGTGTCCGACCGGAGGATTTACTCCCTATCCTGGTTATAATTCTCATCTTATTTATTATCGCGGTACGTGTCGATTTGCCCCTTCAAATTAGGAGATCCGTAGGCTCGAATGATGAACGCCGCTCATCCTTGTTCTCGAACGTGATATTTTTCATTTTCGAAATCTGGTCACTGTACTGCAGACACTATTGCTGGCCAACGGCCTCGTAATGACCGTTCTGAAATCCTCCAGCGCATCACTTTCAACCGTAGTAACACTCACTTACTTTAATTCCAGTTTGCAGATGTAATACTCCTGTTCCTTCCTTCAACAGCTATCCCATCACCAGAGGAGTATACCTATGTTTCCGCGTCGAACCCCGATGAGCCAGAACCTCTACCCTCTCTGGGCGACTCTCCCGAGGTCGCGCTGTCCATTGTCGTGCCCGCATATGAAGAAGTAGCAAGACTACAGCCTATGATCACATCTACACTGGACCATATGCGCTCCCTCAAGCCACACCGTTCCTTTGAGATTATCATCGTAGACGACGGTTCACGGGACGAAACTTCAAAATTAGCACTCAAGCTATCGATATCACACGCCAGGACTGGTACAAAAGACGAGATTCGTGTCGTCCGGCTGCTCACGAATCGCGGAAAGGGAGGGGCCGTCAAACATGGATTTATGCACGCCCGAGGGGAACGTATCCTCTTCGTGGACGCGGATGATGCCACGCGTTTTGAAGACTTGGAAGCACTTTGGTCAAAAATGGACGAGCAGGAACGCGAGCACGAGGGCGACAGTCCTGTGATCGCTATCGGTAGTCGTGCGCACCTCGTGAACAGTGAAGCGGTCGTAAAGGTTTGTCATATCTTTGAAAAAAATTTGATGAGAAAATTGACGCGGCCGCCCGCAGCGTTCCAAGCTACGAAACTTTTTAATGAAAGGATTCCATACAATCCTTCGCGTATTGGGTGTTGGACACATTGGAGATACCCAATGCGGATTCAAGGTTAGATGAATTATGACAAATGCCTATAACCGATGAGCACAATTCCGACTAACCCCGCTCTATCTCTCCCGCAGTTGTTCAACCGGGCCGCGGCGCGTCTCGTCTTCCCGCCATTGCATTTACCCACGTGGATTTTTGACGTTGAGCTGCTCATGATCGCCCAGGCGTTGGACATTCCCGTGCTCGAGATCCCAGTGCACTGGAAGGAGATTCCGGGAAGCAAGCTAAACGTTGCGAAAGCGTCGTTTGGTATGCTGAGAGATTTGCTCATTATGCGTGCGAATTATATGCTGGGACGATGGACGCCGTATGATTTCCAAAAGGATTAGTGCGCCGTCGCATCGGAGAAGGGCGTTTGTTTAGAACCTGAGTGTTTTCCTCATTTGATTTTTGTTTATTGGAGCTGTTTATTGAGAGTTGGGGCCCTTCGTATTTCAATGTCGAGCTATTACCATTGACCCCACCTCACTTCAGTCTCCGTCGAGACGCTGCCGTCTTAGCGAGACGGGGGGGGTCAGCTGACGACAATGTTGCAATAAACCTGGACTTGGGAAACCAAATGTCACGCAAAGACATGTCGTTAGAGATAACGAAAAAGTTTGACAATATTCGGCACATCGTCGGCTCTGCCTGACTAACAGTCGTAAAATGTAGAAAATCCGGTTGCAAGACCCGTGCCGCGATTCGAACCCGACATTGAAGATCACGAGTTCGTTCTAGTAAATGCATTGCTCCAATAGCCGAGCTGGGCCCATAATAATAATAATCTTTTTTATCGGTAGACTTCTGAATCACGCGTTACTTGATGTCGGCAGTCGGAGTTGAGAGCCGCAATCCCTCTCTTGGAACCTTACCTCTGCTTTGCTATCTCTCTTCATTTGCCCTTTACGTCTTGGGGCAACAGCTGTAACCTCTCAAATCTCCTTCAGTATCGACATCGACAACAGGAACAGCAGCGACATCGGGCCTTCGCTGCCGGGATTACAAGAATGGCCCAGTACAGACCGTCGGCCATAAAGCCAACATCTGGTGCACTAGCTGACGATGGTGATCTGGAGACGACAAATCCGAGAATTTGTGTCGACTATCTCAGTCACCAGTGGCAGGAAGAAGACGTTTGGCGGTCATGGCGTTCAATGACCCGCTTCAAATATCAAATTGCAAACGGTATGAGACTGGAAAACGCCAGCTGGAGAACCTGGTGGAAACAGCGCAACAAGCTGCAGACCATCTCGCCCGAAACCCTCAACTGGTCCGTATTTTTGCACGCTTTTAGTCATCCTCTACACCTTTATTATCACTCCTATTACTCCCATTTGGCTTGACGAGCTCGCCTTTGCTTGGTTTTGGGAGTACCCGGTCTTGCGGACCGTCATGTGAACAACCTCGCGGTGTCAGCCAGCTAGTCTTGAAAACACGCAGCTGCCTCCCGCACTGCTCCATTATTCCTTCATTTTCTTTCTCCTATTCTCCTTCATTCTCCGCTTTTGGATTGCCCGAGTTTTTGCTAATCCGTTTCGTCCTATTCGTTCTTTCGTCTCTACAGGTTAAAGGACAGTGACGTGACATGGCTTTACGGTCCTCTACATCAAGCTCCTGCAGATCCTCCTACCAGAATTTCTTCGGTTCAGGATAAATTTGGCATCGATGGTCCATCCTCGTCGCTCAACCGACGCAAAGTGGAACAGTCTCCACCGACATACAATCAGACCACATCTGCAACAATGACCGTCCAGGCTAAACCCATCCTGAAACGTCGCTCTATCACGGACATTCTCGCCATGGCTCATGTACCCCCACGAAATCCTCCTTCCCTCAGCTCCCCCATTTACGAATCCGTCAGTGCCGAATTGGAAGCGAAGCAGGAAAATGAAGAAGATGTGGTAATGGAAGCAGAATCGAGCCTTCCCCCAGCCGCTGGTGTCCTCCTTCAGGCTTCTTCCCGCCCTCCCTTGTGGCATACAAAATCGGATTCCATCATTGTTCGTCAGGGCATGCGCGCATCTCTGTCAACCAGTCCCGCCAGTATCCATGGCCTCACACCGCCACGAGACGGTGCCGCTCTCGATCTCGCAAAGTCGGTTTCGCTTAGCCCTCCAGAGTACGGCCGACCCCGGAAAGGGCATCGCTCCGATTCGTCCTCTTCTTACCAAGTCTCCGACGATTCAAACGCCAGCCGTGTCAAGCCAAAAAGGCACATTAGCTTCAACTCGTTTGTCGAGCAACGCATCGTCGTCGATCCGGTCATGGTCCGCCTCTCCACCGTCTCGTCTTCAGACTCGGACGACGAAGACGACGACGAAGATGATGACGATGAGGACACCATACTGCAGATGCGCTCTTCTTCAGGATCTAGTATCGCCTCGGGTCGCCGCGGTTCCTCCAGCAGTACGACGTCCTTATCAGAAACGCCGACAACTGCCAGGATCACGTCTCAAATGACCATGATCACAGCCCCTATTGCACCTACGTTCCTCAAAGAACCCGATCATTTGCCTGCACCGAGTCCCGCAGTCGTCTTTGTTGCTCCTCAGGGTGTGGACGAAGAGGCCCTCAAGTATGAAATGCACATTGCATCCAAGCCTCATTTCACAGTTCAAGCAGACAGAAAGAGAGCAGGGAGCACAGAATGGTCACCTCACGACGGTTCGGATTGGTTCGAGCAAGGCGAAATGGCAGACTATTTCGCAAACGTGCCACTCGCTTCGCCTAGTGAACCAGACCGAGAACCTATCTATACAGACGAGGATGAGGACGCAATCACGGTACGAAGACGAAAGGGCGGTATACGATCACCCCGTATCAGCGACTCGCAGGAACCTGGTAGTCCCACGGCGCCACTGAAGAGTGCCTTTTCGCGAAAATCCCAGCTTGCAAACACCTCTTCTCCTCCCACCGTTAGCCATCAAGAAATTGCCCGATCCATGGCACGGTATGGCACGACCATTCGCGAACCTCAAGCCACTGATAAGGCTATCAAACCCAAACCCATGGGAGTTCCTCGGAGATCAGGTTCCAGTTCAGATCTTGTACAACCCTCTTCGCGCTGGTCTGGTGGCGGCGGTGGTCTGGTTGGTTCTGGACCTCGGTCCAGTCATCTCTCTTCCTCCATGTCCTCTATGCGCTCGGGTTCGGGTACGGCTTTGAGCTCGGGTGCGACTAGGACTCGACCTCGTGGTGCTTCTTTCGAAGGTGTCGATATGTCAGGCCATACTTCGGCGCTGTCGGGCCGTTCCGATAGTGGCTCGTCAGACCGTGACCGTGGTGACCGTGGAGGAGGAAGAAAGCAGACTGCCGCCCTCTTTTCGCCACCGCGGGAGTCGGACCTTGCTGAAACACGTGGAAGGTCGCAGCGGATTGGCGACGATGAGAGGCCAAGAAGGGGTCGTTCGTTGTTACGGACCGGATCGTCTTCGACCATTTCTGAGAGAGAACGTAGTAGTACTACGGGAAGCTCCAGTCCCATGGGCAGTTTATCGCCGCGCTCGAATTCGTCCGTCGGGATTGTGGGTGGTTATATTGCCTCGGGGCGAAGTGCCATTATCGTCCCACCCGCCGGCTCGGTGCGCAGTGGGAGTGGATTGAGATTTGAAGCTGGTTCGTGGAGCAATGAGGAGGATAGGGGCGTTGATGGCGGCGACTTGGCGCAGATCGGTAGTAGTACAACAACGCGAGGTAGACCGCCTCCGAGCGCTACCGGACTTGTGCGCACATCAAGCTCTAGCGATATTCCTGCCCAGAATAATTCCCAGTCGAACCGTCCATCTGGTATCAGGCGTACCAACTCTTCGACAAGTATAGCGACAAAGCCCCTAATGCTGCAGCGCACCAGTTCGTCGTCCAACGTTACTGTTACCGCACGACAGTCGCCGCAACTTGTGACGTCGCCCGTCAATACTGTTCCTACATTGGTATTACAACCTTCCAGTCGTCGTACATCCTTTTCGGAACACATTGGAGGGGATTTTACGGCTCCGGAGGATAGCATGGCCAGTAATCCTGTCTCTCCGGCCAGTCATAGCTTAGAATCGACGGGCTCATTCTGGCATGCAAATGAGCTGGAGCGACAGGATTCACCTGCAACACCGCTGTCGCCAAATAACTCTCCCGCCGTAGATGATCATCATGAACTACTGCTGGCAAAAAGTTCCATCAAGCCACGAGCGTCTGGTTTATCTCTAGCATCCAATGGATCTAATTCGTCAAGCGCAACTGTCATACCCACACCAGCAGTCAATGTAAAGCGCCGATCCGCGCAACTATCGTCTGCTTCGTCTTCCCTCTCCTCCAATGCATCCACTCCACCTAGCCATCGTCGTAGCGGCTCCAAGTCTTCACTATCGACCGCCGCTCCGCCCACGCCGCCATCTGCGATACTCTCAAGTTCATCGTCGTCCATTTCTACGCGTCTAGTCACGCAGACGGTAGCCACACGGTCTGAAATAGGTTCACCGTCGGAAGCCTCGGCGAAGCAATTGCGACGGCTCAGTGGCGGGATCTCTTCCCCTGTGGTAGACGAGAGGACAAACTCACCTCACCATACTCCATCCCCTGTTTCTCCGGGTTTTGTGTTATCTAATGTCGTTGGAAGTGCCAAAGGGCTGTTTGACGCTCTTTGGGGAGGGGGTGAACATTCGGCGTAGTCGACGAGCTGGTAAGGGAGACTTTTCTCTCACTCGTTGAACCCGATTGCTCATTCTAAACTTTCAGCGACTACGGTTTGATTATGCAACGCCAATATTTGCTGCTCACCCTGTATTTTCCCCTTTACGGTCATACCTGGGTTTCCAATATTCGAAACCTGTCGCTCCCCCTTTTTAACTCTCAACATTCCTCGCTATTTGGGTTATTTGCTGTTCCATTAATCTGCCCTTTCCCCCCTCCCGCTGTACCACTAATTGAAATCCCCCCACCAGCTTGTCAACATTCCATTTGGCATTTGCTCTTCTCTTACTTATTTTCCCCCTGTCGCAGTATATTTGTTCCAGGCCTTGTGCAGCATGTGTTCTGCCCATTGTCTCCTCGTGCGATGACTTGTGCCATATTATCATGACCGTGTCCTACATCAGGTAGTTGCATCGTGTGTAGTTGAATCAAATGCGATATTAAATGAAATCCAAATTTATTTCGAGTATGTTCGGGGACCTAAGCCAAGTAAGGCAAAGTGAGCTGCCGTGTTTGACCTCCTGCAACGATGGCCCATTCTCTCCAAAGACCATCGTCGCGGCCGTCGTCTAGAGGTTCCATGAGGAACTCTCAAGCAAGTCCGGGACCATCATCAGCGTGGAATTCAGAGGACCCTGGTCAGTTCGGGCACGGTTAGATGAGCCACGGCTGACGGTTTTGATCGTGTTAGTTTCTCTTCGAGGTCAAATGTCTACACTAAAGCACGAAATTCGGTTAAAGATGGTGAGTTGCTCGCCAAATTGATGCGAGGCCTCGTATTTCGCAAGGGGATGGACATTGACGTGCGCTACAAAAAACCAGGCTCAATTTAACGCTCTCGAATTTCGTCTCCAAGTCGCTCCACGTCCTCTTCCGGGCGAATTTTCTGGTCCGCCCCCTTCACCACCCTCTACTTCATTCTCGCTCCCAACCTCTACGCCTCGTAGGCGAAATCAAAAGTGCGTGTAGCTGTTTTATGATTATATTCGTTCGAATCTGATTACCATGACTATAGTTTGCCAAGTCACGAGGAAGGAATACCCATGCTCGGTGTCGCAAATGGTCCAAACGGGACCACTTCAAAACGGTCTCAAAGCCCTACGCGGTCTATCCACCGTATGCAGTCAAACCTCTTATACAAGCATGATATGCTAAGTTTCGAATTAATAAATAATAGGCATACCGGTTAGCGCAGTGAGCCAGGCCCGCTCGTTAGCGGAAAACGGGGGGTCGCCAATCCCGACGGTCGAAGAGCCCGCCGCCATAAACGGCGCATCAGCAAACGGAGGTAACCATTCTGGTCTACTCGATCCCCCGTCACCAAACTCGCAGCATCGAAAATCCCTTCACACCGGCAATACGACAAAGGTGCTGGCGGATTTGCAGGCTGGTGTCGTCCATGCGAGGACCGCACTGGAGAATACACGAAGTCAGCTCAGACTCGCTCAGCGGTCCGTTGCTCAGGTACGTCCCCAAAACGTCACGACCGGCAGGCGTCCCCGAGCGAGCTGGTGCTAATAATCGGGTTCGCTCTTTTTTTAGTTGACACGTGCAAACGAAGATCTCAAGGACGGAAGGGAGCGGCTACGGCTAGAGAATGAGAGTTTGAATAACGTCGTAGCGAGAAAGGAGAGACTATTGCAAGAGATGCTAGAACGAGCGCGCAAGGCCGAGGACGAAGCGAAAGAGCTAAGGGCCCAACTAAAATCCGACTCGACAAATCAGAAAAAGGCTCTGAGAGAGATGCAAATCACACTCAAAGAGTCTACCGCACTTTCGGAAAAGAGCCAGCGGGAGTATATTACCTTGAAGGATGCTGTCAAGGGTTTACAAGATGGTTGGCAGGCCGATGTCGAGTCGTTACGATCACAGCTAAAAGGCAAAGAAGAGACATGGAAAAAGGAGGTCAGTAAACACGTGCTAGCTGATATACCAGAGCTCATTCTCGCCTAGATCGAGGACGTAAACTTAAAGTACCGTGGACTTGTCAAGTTAACCCAAGCGGCACAGTGCGTTGATATCATGCAAATACCCCGTATTCAACTGACCTTTTCCACAGAGCCGAACGAGCCAAAATGGAGGCTCTCAAGGCAGAATCACGGGCGCTCGATGCAAAATTCGAAGATGTGTTCAAAGATGAGCTACGCTCCCTGACCGAATCCATTGGCAACTCTACAAAAGCGTCAGACGACGCCTCATCGACCGTCCAAGAAATGTCGAGCGAACTGGCGCGAATAAGGCGGCTCATGCGGATGGGCCTCCGCAACTCGGGCATTATTACGGTACCACCTATATTACAGGATACAGACTTGCATACCACTACTACTACATTGGAGCCGGATACCCTACGCACTTCACCTACAGGAGTCGGGGAAGGATAGACTCGATTTTCTTTTCATTTTTACACTTGCCTTAATTCGCTGCTTTCTGTCTTTTGTTCGCGCATTTCGTTATTGTGCTTTTGGCACTGTATATTTTCGCTTTGTTCACGTCTAATCTATCTGTTACCCCCTAACCTTTGAGTGAGGTGTGGTTGTTTTGTTGGTGGCTGCTTCTTTCCTTCCGACCACTCGTACTCGATGGCCTCATGTCTGCTAGCTAGCTCCCGGAGAGCAGATCGTCTATTATTACAGACTGCGTACGCACTGCGGACACCTTCTAGCGGGTTCCCTTCTGTATCCGGAGCAACAACTGGTCTAAGGTGGGATGCCTCCATACATAATAAGCATAGAGAGTTGTCAACGTCGACAATACGAACGAATTATCATTTCGATACCCATCATTTCGTGCAGCGACTGGAACGAGAAGGCCTCACGCGTGGGCAGGCAGAGGGAGTCATGAACTCGATGACCGAGGTTATTGACGAGAGCATCCGGTCTATGACGAGAAACATGGTCACCAAATCAGAGCAGGAAAAGGTAAGTTATTGAGGGACCAGAGCGCGCCAAGGTTATGTTCGTCGTGCTCAGACCGGTTTCCCCCTTCAGGCTATATATACCCAGAAAGTGGATTTTGGACAGCTCAAGACGGAACTCCAGCTCATGGAACGAAATGACCTCGCGACCCTCAAGGCAGAGAACGATAGGCTGATGGCCGACTTGGAAAAGCTCAAGCAACGGTTACGAGAGGAGATTACGAGGACACAGGCGGGAGTTCGGTTGGATTTAAATTTGGAAAAGGGTAAGAGTCGCGCTCTGTCCTTTCCCGTAATCTTAACCGGCTCGTAGGACGTTTGAGGGACGAGAATGGCCAACAGGAAATCAAGATACGCGAAGTAGAGACGCGTATCGAGACGGAGATTGCTGGGCTTCGCACAGCGATCCAAACATCCAAGGTTTGTTACCAGCCCACCAACCCATTGGTACAAAACTGACATATACTCACTCTAGGCTACAACACTTCAATACTTGGTCACGTTTGGTATGTGTCGGTGCACTTCTAATGAACCTCTCACTGACGAATGGTTCAGTGACTGGTTGCTCGGCTCTTCTCATGGCGTATATGCGGTTTAGGTTCTAGAAGAGCGAGGGTGTTTTTATTATACGAATATGCTAATAAACATCCAGTGATCCGAGGTTAAGCACCAGCGGACACGGATTACAGACTCCACGACTATGATAAACAACAGATCCGAAAAGCTAAGGACACACTGTAACTTCGAGAGAAGATTTATTCGACCTTTGACTTGTGTAGGTCGCCATTTGCCAAACCATTACCATTTGCATGGTGGACGCCGTTTCCGTTTGCGTGGACGCCATTACCGTTTGCGTGGACTCCGTTTGCCTTTCCCTTTTTGGTCTTGGCGTCGACCTCTGCCCGTGTCATCCGAGTGCCCATCAAATCGTCCCAGTGAATGAAAAAGGGTTGTGAAAAGTTTTTCTTGATTCCAATCGTCTGATGATGAATGTCGTGATAGTCGGCGGTGTTACTAAAGAACATTTGGAAGGGGTCGAATGGGAAGGAATATCCACAGTGGTCGTCTACCGTTTTAAGGGTAGAGAATGTGAATAAGAAGGTCGCTTGACGAAGCGACAACAAGGCGAGGTGCTGGGCGAAGACAGCACCGATTGTATCGAGAATAAGACCCTCGAGTGGGTGGTTATATAGCGCTCCAAAAGCATATGGAACGTAAAGACGGTGGTGCCAAGAGTGAAGATGCTTGTAGAGAAACTTGTTCGTGTGGAACAAACGGTGAAGAAAGTATTGCCATGTATCAATGACAAAGCTATAGATGAGTAATAGTTAGCAACCGTACGATTTGAGGCGGGCCGCGACTCGCGGGGACTCGCGGGACGAAAGGGGCAGGGGCGTATGTACGTGGTACTCACAAGGCAAATAAGAGCTGGGTGGTTGGGATGGCCCACCAATAAATAAAATGTAAAATATGAGGTCCCCAGGATTGAAGAGTTGAATGAGCAGTCTGTGGGTTTCCAGTCCAGAGTAGAGTGCTCTGGACCAGCACGGGACTCATTCTCGCCATTTTCGTTGTATGATCTGTGAGCGCAGAATCTTCACCGTCGACCCAGAGAACTCCGAGGATTGTCTGTATCGCTTGCTGAACTAGCACAGCGACGACGACCTCCCATTTCGTGACCAAATTTTTCGATCGTACTTCTTCGCTTTCGTGAATTCTGTATCTTGCTAGCCATAAAGAATTGGATCCCCATGTGTCTAATGCGTGAAATAGGAGCGAGTAGACCCAATATGCGACCAATGGTGAGATTACCGAGAGTGTCTTGTCGCTCACTCCCGGTAGTATCGACGGTTGCTCGCTGTAATAAAACGGAAACGTCCCATTGGATGGAACGATCGTGTTTGGAAATTCGGGCGCATAAACGGGCGACTCGTTCCTCCAAGACATGGTCGTTTGCTCTCAAGGTCGGGAAACTGCGCTGCTGACCAAACTCAATTATCCCCGAGCCACCTCTGATCATACGACTTGCGTAAAAAACAAGGAAGAAAAAAACAATTGTCTTGTACATAAGTAATAAACATGCATGAAGTCGATTAAAAGCAGATGCTTTTCATGTATATACCCGTCGCTTTCTGAGTACGTTATGGCGTGGCCTCGGCAGCAGCTCGGGTTCCGACCACCAGCCAGAGCCATACGGCCCAGTATCGGGTATCTTGTACTCTCCAAGAGGCGTTCCATCAAATCCAGCATCCCAATGGACCTGTTTCGAACTCGATCGCTTTGCCTTCTTCTCCGCTTTGAGCCGTAAGCGTTCCTGCTCGCGCTCCATCTCCTCCTGGACCTTCATACGCTCCGCGAGCTTTGCAGCCATCTCTTGCTCCTTTTCTGCCAGGCGTCGGCGCACCTCCTGGTCGACCAAGATCTTCTGCCGTCGCTCCTTTTCTACGGCCCGTTTGCGCTTTTCTAGGTCATGCAACAACCTCGCACGTTCATTTTCCACTTGCTGTCTGTGTTTTTCTTCGAGTGCTCGTGCTTGTGCATGCTGCTTGGCAAGGTACTCGGCTGCCACCAGAGTGTATTGCCAGCCGTGCAAGTACTGTGGCTGCTGCTGCTGCCGCTGAACTTGTTGCTGTTGCGAGGCATAAGATGGCTGGGTGGAGATAGCCGGGCGGACCTTTGCTACAGCCTGGGTCTGTGCCAGGGGCGGGCGTGTAAGGAGGGCAATAGCCTGCGCTGAGGGAGCGCGCTGGTGAGTGGGCTTGGGAGGACTGGGCTTGGAGGGGCTGGAAGTGACTGGGCTCTTAGCGGGCTCCGTCTCTGTCGAAACCTTTACGAGCTGCTTATCGAGCGAGGATCGCCTAAAGTAGGCGACAGGCGCCGACTCTGGATCCGTCTTGGGCCCCTCGATGAGCTTTCGCCCAGGGGTCCAGAATAAGGGCGAGTTTGTATCCTCGTTCCAGACGTACGGAGGAGGTGTTTTGTGTAATTGCTTCTCCTCTTCCTCCTTGACCTGCCGTCTTGCCTTCCTCTCCCCGAAAAGCGAT
>KN824277.1:1329896-1354582 GCA_000827415.1 Serendipita vermifera MAFF 305830 | reverse complement strand
GCGCGTCTCGTCTTCCCGCCATTGCATTTACCCACGTGGATTTTTGACGTTGAGCTGCTCATGATCGCCCAGGCGTTGGACATTCCCGTGCTCGAGATCCCAGTGCACTGGAAGGAGATTCCGGGAAGCAAGCTAAACGTTGCGAAAGCGTCGTTTGGTATGCTGAGAGATTTGCTCATTATGCGTGCGAATTATATGCTGGGACGATGGACGCCGTATGATTTCCAAAAGGATTAGTGCGCCGTCGCATCGGAGAAGGGCGTTTGTTTAGAACCTGTTTTCTTCATTTGATTTTTGTTTATTGGAGCTGTTTTATTGAGAGTTGGGGCCCTTCGTATTTCAATGTCGAGCTATTACCATTGACCCCACCTCACTTCAGTCTCCGTCGAGACGCTGCCGTCTTAGCGAGACCGGGGGGTCAGCTGACGACAATGTTGCAATAAACCTGGACTTGGGAAACCAAATGTCACGCAAAGACATGTCGTTAGAGATAACGAAAAAGTTTGACAATATTCGGCACATCGTCGGCTCTGCCTGACTAACAGTCGTAAAATGTAGAAAATCCGGTTGCAAGACCCGTGCCGCGATTCGAACCCGACATTGAAGATCACGAGTTCGTTCTAGTAAATGCATTGCTCCAATAGCCGAGCTGGGCCCATAATAATAATAATCTTTTTTATCGGTAGACTTCTGAATCACGCGTTACTTGATGTCGGCAGTCGGAGTTGAGAGCCGCAATCCCTCTCTTGGAACCTTACCTCTGCTTTGCTATCTCTCTTCATTTGCCCTTTACGTCTTGGGGCAACAGCTGTAACCTCTCAAATCTCCTTCAGTATCGACATCGACAACAGGAACAGCAGCGACATCGGGCCTTCGCTGCCGGGATTACAAGAATGGCCCAGTACAGACCGTCGGCCATAAAGCCAACATCTGGTGCACTAGCTGACGATGGTGATCTGGAGACGACAAATCCGAGAATTTGTGTCGACTATCTCAGTCACCAGTGGCAGGAAGAAGACGTTTGGCGGTCATGGCGTTCAATGACCCGCTTCAAATATCAAATTGCAAACGGTATGAGACTGGAAAACGCCAGCTGGAGAACCTGGTGGAAACAGCGCAACAAGCTGCAGACCATCTCGCCCGAAACCCTCAACTGGTCCGTATTTTTGCACGCTTTTAGTCATCCTCTACACCTTTATTATCACTCCTATTACTCCCATTTGGCTTGACGAGCTCGCCTTTGCTTGGTTTTGGGAGTACCCGGTCTTGCGGACCGTCATGTGAACAACCTCGCGGTGTCAGCCAGCTAGTCTTGAAAACACGCAGCTGCCTCCCGCACTGCTCCATTATTCCTTCATTTTCTTTCTCCTATTCTCCTTCATTCTCCGCTTTTGGATTGCCCGAGTTTTTGCTAATCCGTTTCGTCCTATTCGTTCTTTCGTCTCTACAGGTTAAAGGACAGTGACGTGACATGGCTTTACGGTCCTCTACATCAAGCTCCTGCAGATCCTCCTACCAGAATTTCTTCGGTTCAGGATAAATTTGGCATCGATGGTCCATCCTCGTCGCTCAACCGACGCAAAGTGGAACAGTCTCCACCGACATACAATCAGACCACATCTGCAACAATGACCGTCCAGGCTAAACCCATCCTGAAACGTCGCTCTATCACGGACATTCTCGCCATGGCTCATGTACCCCCACGAAATCCTCCTTCCCTCAGCTCCCCCATTTACGAATCCGTCAGTGCCGAATTGGAAGCGAAGCAGGAAAATGAAGAAGATGTGGTAATGGAAGCAGAATCGAGCCTTCCCCCAGCCGCTGGTGTCCTCCTTCAGGCTTCTTCCCGCCCTCCCTTGTGGCATACAAAATCGGATTCCATCATTGTTCGTCAGGGCATGCGCGCATCTCTGTCAACCAGTCCCGCCAGTATCCATGGCCTCACACCGCCACGAGACGGTGCCGCTCTCGATCTCGCAAAGTCGGTTTCGCTTAGCCCTCCAGAGTACGGCCGACCCCGGAAAGGGCATCGCTCCGATTCGTCCTCTTCTTACCAAGTCTCCGACGATTCAAACGCCAGCCGTGTCAAGCCAAAAAGGCACATTAGCTTCAACTCGTTTGTCGAGCAACGCATCGTCGTCGATCCGGTCATGGTCCGCCTCTCCACCGTCTCGTCTTCAGACTCGGACGACGAAGACGACGACGAAGATGATGACGATGAGGACACCATACTGCAGATGCGCTCTTCTTCAGGATCTAGTATCGCCTCGGGTCGCCGCGGTTCCTCCAGCAGTACGACGTCCTTATCAGAAACGCCGACAACTGCCAGGATCACGTCTCAAATGACCATGATCACAGCCCCTATTGCACCTACGTTCCTCAAAGAACCCGATCATTTGCCTGCACCGAGTCCCGCAGTCGTCTTTGTTGCTCCTCAGGGTGTGGACGAAGAGGCCCTCAAGTATGAAATGCACATTGCATCCAAGCCTCATTTCACAGTTCAAGCAGACAGAAAGAGAGCAGGGAGCACAGAATGGTCACCTCACGACGGTTCGGATTGGTTCGAGCAAGGCGAAATGGCAGACTATTTCGCAAACGTGCCACTCGCTTCGCCTAGTGAACCAGACCGAGAACCTATCTATACAGACGAGGATGAGGACGCAATCACGGTACGAAGACGAAAGGGCGGTATACGATCACCCCGTATCAGCGACTCGCAGGAACCTGGTAGTCCCACGGCGCCACTGAAGAGTGCCTTTTCGCGAAAATCCCAGCTTGCAAACACCTCTTCTCCTCCCACCGTTAGCCATCAAGAAATTGCCCGATCCATGGCACGGTATGGCACGACCATTCGCGAACCTCAAGCCACTGATAAGGCTATCAAACCCAAACCCATGGGAGTTCCTCGGAGATCAGGTTCCAGTTCAGATCTTGTACAACCCTCTTCGCGCTGGTCTGGTGGCGGCGGTGGTCTGGTTGGTTCTGGACCTCGGTCCAGTCATCTCTCTTCCTCCATGTCCTCTATGCGCTCGGGTTCGGGTACGGCTTTGAGCTCGGGTGCGACTAGGACTCGACCTCGTGGTGCTTCTTTCGAAGGTGTCGATATGTCAGGCCATACTTCGGCGCTGTCGGGCCGTTCCGATAGTGGCTCGTCAGACCGTGACCGTGGTGACCGTGGAGGAGGAAGAAAGCAGACTGCCGCCCTCTTTTCGCCACCGCGGGAGTCGGACCTTGCTGAAACACGTGGAAGGTCGCAGCGGATTAGCGACGATGAGAGGCCAAGAAGGGGTCGTTCGTTGTTACGGACCGGATCGTCTTCGACCATTTCTGAGAGAGAACGTAGTAGTACTACGGGAAGCTCCAGTCCCATGGGCAGTTTATCGCCGCGCTCGAATTCGTCCGTCGGGATTGTGGGTGGTTATATTGCCTCGGGGCGAAGTGCCATTATCGTCCCACCCGCCGGCTCGGTGCGCAGTGGGAGTGGATTGAGATTTGAAGCTGGTTCGTGGAGCAATGAGGAGGATAGGGGCGTTGATGGCGGCGACTTGGCGCAGATCGGTAGTAGTACAACAACGCGAGGTAGACCGCCTCCGAGCGCTACCGGACTTGTGCGCACATCAAGCTCTAGCGATATTCCTGCCCAGAATAATTCCCAGTCGAACCGTCCATCTGGTATCAGGCGTACCAACTCTTCGACAAGTATAGCGACAAAGCCCCTAATGCTGCAGCGCACCAGTTCGTCGTCCAACGTTACTGTTACCGCACGACAGTCGCCGCAACTTGTGACGTCGCCCGTCAATACTGTTCCTACATTGGTATTACAACCTTCCAGTCGTCGTACATCCTTTTCGGAACACATTGGAGGGGATTTTACGGCTCCGGAGGATAGCATGGCCAGTAATCCTGTCTCTCCGGCCAGTCATAGCTTAGAATCGACGGGCTCATTCTGGCATGCAAATGAGCTGGAGCGACAGGATTCACCTGCAACACCGCTGTCGCCAAATAACTCTCCCGCCGTAGATGATCATCATGAACTACTGCTGGCAAAAAGTTCCATCAAGCCACGAGCGTCTGGTTTATCTCTAGCATCCAATGGATCTAATTCGTCAAGCGCGACTGTCATACCCACACCAGCAGTCAATGTAAAGCGCCGATCCGCGCAACTATCCTCTGCTTCGTCTTCCCTGTCCTCCAATGCATCCACTCCACCTAGCCATCGTCGTAGCGGCTCCAAGTCTTCACTATCGACCGCCGCTCCGCCCACGCCGCCATCTGCGATACTCTCAAGTTCATCGTCGTCCATTTCTACGCGTCTAGTCACGCAGACGGTAGCCACACGGTCTGAAATAGGTTCACCGTCGGAAGCCTCGGCGAAGCAATTGCGACGGCTCAGTGGCGGGATCTCTTCCCCTGTGGTAGACGAGAGGACAAACTCACCTCACCATACTCCATCCCCTGTTTCTCCGGGTTTTGTGTTATCTAATGTCGTTGGAAGTGCCAAAGGGCTGTTTGACGCTCTTTGGGGAGGGGGTGAACATTCGGCGTAGTCGACGAGCTGGTAAGGGAGACTCTTCTCTCACTCGTTGAACCCGATTGCTCATTTCAACTTTCAGCGACTACGGTTTGATTATGCAACGCCAATATTTGCTGCCCACCCTGTATTTCCCCCTTTACGGTCATACCTGGGTTTCCAATATTCGAAACCTGTCGCTCCCCCCTTTTTAACTCTCAACATTCCTCGCTATTTGGGTTATTTGCTGTTCCATTAATCTGCCCTTCCCCCCTCCCGCTGTACCACTAATTGAAATCCCCCCACCAGCTTGTCAACATTCCATTTGGCATTTGCTCTTCTCTTACTTATTTTCCCCCTGTCGCAGTATATTTGTTCCAGGCCTTGTGCAGCATGCGTTCTGCCCATTGTCTCCTCGTGCGATGACTTGTGCCATATTATCATGACCGTGTCCTACATCAGGTAGTTGCATCGTGTGTAGTTGAATCAAATGCGATATTAAATGAAATCCAAATTTATTTCGAGTATGTTTGGGACCTAAGCCAAGTAAGGCAAAGTGAGCTGCCGTGTTTGACCTCCTGCAACGATGGCCCATTCTCTCCAAAGACCATCGTCGCGGCCGTCGTCTAGAGGTTCCATGAGGAACTCTCAAGCAAGTCCGGGACCATCATCAGCGTGGAATTCAGAGGACCCTGGTCAGTTCGGGCACGGTTAGATGAGCCACGGCTGACGGTTTTGATCGTGTTAGTTTCTCTTCGAGGTCAAATGTCTACACTAAAGCACGAGATTCGGTTAAAGATGGTGAGTTGCTCGCCAAATTGATGCGAGGCCTCGTATTTCGCAAGGGGATGGACATTGACGTGCGCTACAAAAAACCAGGCTCAATTTAACGCTCTCGAATTTCGTCTCCAAGTCGCTCCACGTCCTCTTCCGGGCGAATTTTCTGGTCCGCCCCCTTCACCACCCTCTACTTCATTCTCGCTCCCAACCTCTACGCCTCGTAGGCGAAATCAAAAGTGCGTGTAGCTGTTTTATGATTATATTCGTTCGAATCTGATTACCATGACTATAGTTTGCCAAGTCACGAGGAAGGAATACCCATGCTCGGTGTCGCAAATGGTCCAAACGGGACCACTTCAAAACGGTCTCAAAGCCCTACGCGGTCTATCCACCGTATGCAGTCAAACCTCTTATACAAGCATGATATGCTAAGTTTCGAATTAATAAATAATAGGCATACCGGTTAGCGCAGTGAGCCAGGCCCGCTCGTTAGCGGAAAACGGGGGGTCGCCAATCCCGACGGTCGAAGAGCCCGCCGCCATAAACGGCGCATCAGCAAACGGAGGTAACCATTCTGGTCTACTCGATCCCCCGTCACCAAACTCGCAGCATCGAAAATCCCTTCACACCGGCAATACGACAAAGGTGCTGGCGGATTTGCAGGCTGGTGTCGTCCATGCGAGGACCGCACTGGAGAATACACGAAGTCAGCTCAGACTCGCTCAGCGGTCCGTTGCTCAGGTACGTCCCCAAAACGTCACGACCGGCAGGCGTCCCCGAGCGAGCTGGTGCTAATAATCGGGTTCGCTCTTTTTTTAGTTGACACGTGCAAACGAGGATCTCAAGGACGGAAGGGAGCGGCTACGGCTAGAGAATGAGAGTTTGAATAACGTCGTAGCGAGAAAGGAGAGACTATTGCAAGAGATGCTAGAACGAGCGCGCAAGGCCGAGGACGAAGCGAAAGAGCTAAGGGCCCAACTAAAATCCGACTCGACAAATCAGAAAAAGGCTCTGAGAGAGATGCAAATCACACTCAAAGAGTCTACCGCACTTTCGGAAAAGAGCCAGCGGGAGTATATTACCTTGAAGGATGCTGTCAAGGGTTTACAAGATGGTTGGCAGGCCGATGTCGAGTCGTTACGATCACAGCTAAAAGGCAAAGAAGAGACATGGAAAAAGGAGGTCAGTAAACACGTGCTAGCTGATATACCAGAGCTCATTCTCGCCTAGATCGAGGACGTAAACTTAAAGTACCGTGGACTTGTCAAGTTAACCCAAGCGGCACAGTGCGTTGATATCATGCAAATACCCCGTATTCAACTGACCTTTTCCACAGAGCCGAACGAGCCAAAATGGAGGCTCTCAAGGCAGAATCACGGGCGCTCGATGCAAAATTCGAAGATGTGTTCAAAGATGAGCTACGCTCCCTGACCGAATCCATTGGCAACTCTACAAAAGCGTCAGACGACGCCTCATCGACCGTCCAAGAAATGTCGAGCGAACTGGCGCGAATAAGGCGGCTCATGCGGATGGGCCTCCGCAACTCGGGCATTATTACGGTACCACCTATATTACAGGATACAGACTTGCATACCACTACTACTACATTGGAGCCGGATACCCTACGCACTTCACCTACAGGAGTCGGGGAAGGATAGACTCGATTTTCTTTTCATTTTTACACTTGCCTTAATTCGCTGCTTTCTGTCTTTTGTTCGCGCATTGTGCTTTTGGCACTGTATATTTTCGCTTTGTTCACGTCTAATCTATCTGTTACCCCCTAACCTTTGAGTGAGGTGTGGTTGTTTTGTTGGTGGCTGCTTCTTTCCTTCCGACCACTCGTACTCGATGGCCTCATGTCTGCTAGCTAGCTCCCGGAGAGCAGATCGTCTATTATTACAGACTGCGTACGCACTGCGGACACCTTCTAGCGGGTTCCCTTCTGTATCCGGAGCAACAACTGGTCTAAGGTGGGATGCCTCCATACATAATAAGCATAGAGAGTTGTCAACGTCGACAATACGAACGAATTATCATTTCGATACCCATCATTTCGTGCAGCGACTGGAACGAGAAGGCCTCACGCGTGGGCAGGCAGAGGGAGTCATGAACTCGATGACCGAGGTTATTGACGAGAGCATCCGGTCTATGACGAGAAACATGGTCACCAAATCAGAGCAGGAAAAGGTAAGTTATTGAGGGACCAGAGCGCGCCAAGGTTATGTTCGTCGTGCTCAGACCGGTTTCCCCCTTCAGGCTATATATACCCAGAAAGTGGATTTTGGACAGCTCAAGACGGAACTCCAGCTCATGGAACGAAATGACCTCGCGACCCTCAAGGCAGAGAACGATAGGCTGATGGCCGACTTGGAAAAGCTCAAGCAACGGTTACGAGAGGAGATTACAAGGACACAGGCGGGAGTTCGGTTGGATTTAAATTTGGAAAAGGGTAAGAGTCGCGCTCTGTCCTTTCCCGTAATCTTAACCGGCTCGTAGGACGTTTGAGGGACGAGAATGGCCAACAGGAAATCAAGATACGCGAAGTAGAGACGCGTATCGAGACGGAGATTGCTGGGCTTCGCACAGCGATCCAAACATCCAAGGTTTGTTACCAGCCCACCAACCCATTGGTACAAAACTGACACATACCCACTCTAGGCTACAACACTTCAATACTTGGTCACGTTTGGTATGTGTCGGTGCACTTCTAATGAACCTCTCACTGACGAATGGTTCAGTGACTGGTTGCTCGGCTCTTCTCATGGCGTATATGCGGTTTAGATTCTAGAAGAGCGAGGGTGTTTTTATTATACGAATATGCTAATAAACATCCAGTGATCCGAGGTTAAGCACCAGCGGACACGGATTACAGACTCCACGACTATGATAAACAACAGATCCGAAAAGCTAAGGACACACTGTAACTTCGAGAGAAGATTTATTCGACCTTTGACTTGTGTAGGTCGCCATTTGCCAAACCATTACCATTTGCATGGTGGACGCCGTTTCCGTTTGCGTGGACGCCATTACCGTTTGCGTGGACTCCGTTTGCCTTTCCCTTTTTGGTCTTGGCGTCGACCTCTGCCCGTGTCATCCGAGTGCCCATCAAATCGTCCCAGTGAATGAAAAAGGGTTGTGAAAAGTTTTTCTTGATTCCAATCGTCTGATGATGAATGTCGTGATAGTCGGCGGTGTTACTAAAGAACATTTGGAAGGGGTCGAATGGGAAGGAATATCCACAGTGGTCGTCTACCGTTTTAAGGGTAGAGAATGTGAATAAGAAGGTCGCTTGACGAAGCGACAACAAGGCGAGGTGCTGGGCGAAGACAGCACCGATTGTATCGAGAATAAGACCCTCGAGTGGGTGGTTATATAGCGCTCCAAAAGCATATGGAACGTAAAGACGGTGGTGCCAAGAGTGAAGATGCTTGTAGAGAAACTTGTTCGTGTGGAACAAACGGTGAAGAAAGTATTGCCATGTATCAATGACAAAGCTATAGATGAGTAATAGTTAGCAACCGTACGATTTGAGGCGGGCCGCGACTCGCGGGGACTCGCGGGACGAAAGGGGCAGGGGCGTATGTACGTGGTACTCACAAGGCAAATAAGAGCTGGGTGGTTGGGATGGCCCACCAATAAATAAAATGTAAAATATGAGGTCCCCAGGATTGAAGAGTTGAATGAGCAGTCTGTGGGTTTCCAGTCCAGAGTAGAGTGCTCTGGACCAGCACGGGACTCATTCTCGCCATTTTCGTTGTATGATCAGTGAGCGCAGAATCTTCACCGTCGACCCAGAGAACTCCGAGGATTGTCTGTATCGCTTGCTGAACTAGCACAGCGACGACGACCTCCCATTTCGTGACCAAATTTTTCGATCGTACTTCTTCGCTTTCGTGAATTCTGTATCTTGCTAGCCATAAAGAATTGGATCCCCATGTGTCTAATGCGTGAAATAGGAGCGAGTAGACCCAATATGCGACCAATGGTGAGATTACCGAGAGTGTCTTGTCGCTCACTCCCGGTAGTATCGACGGTTGCTCGCTGTAATAAAACGGAAACGTCCCATTGGATGGAACGATCGTGTTTGGAAATTCGGGCGCATAAACGGGCGACTCGTTCCTCCAAGACATGGTCGTTTGCTCTCAAGGTCGGGAAACTGCGCTGCTGACCAAACTCAATTATCCCCGAGCCACCTCTGATCATACGACTTGCGTAAAAAACAAGGAAGAAAAAAACAATTGTCTTGTACATAAGTAATAAACATGCATGAAGTCGATTAAAAGCAGATGCTTTTCATGTATATACCCGTCGCTTTCTGAGTACGTTATGGCGTGGCCTCGGCAGCAGCTCGGGTTCCGACCACCAGCCAGAGCCATACGGCCCAGTATCGGGTATCTTGTACTCTCCAAGAGGCGTTCCATCAAATCCAGCATCCCAATGGACCTGTTTCGAACTCGATCGCTTTGCCTTCTTCTCCGCTTTGAGCCGTAAGCGTTCCTGCTCGCGCTCCATCTCCTCCTGGACCTTCATACGCTCCGCGAGCTTTGCAGCCATCTCTTGCTCCTTTTCTGCCAGGCGCCGGCGCACCTCCTGGTCGACCAAGATCTTCTGCCGTCGCTCCTTTTCTACGGCCCGTTTGCGCTTTTCTAGGTCATGCAACAACCTCGCACGTTCATTTTCCACTTGTTGTCTGTGCTTTTCTTCGAGTGCCCTTGCCTGTGCATGCTGCTTGGCAAGGTACTCGGCTGCCACCAGAGTGTATTGCCAGCCGTGCAAGTACTGTGGCTGCTGCTGCTGCCGCTGAACTTGTTGCTGTTGCGAGGCATAAGATGGCTGGGTGGAGATAGCCGGGCGGACCTTTGCTACAGCCTGGGTCTGTGCCAGGGGCGGGCGTGTAAGGAGGGCAATAGCCTGCGCTGAGGGAGCGCGCTGGTGAGTGGGCTTGGGAGGACTGGGCTTGGAGGGGCTGGAAGTGACTGGGCTCTTAGCGGGCTCCGTCTCTGTCGAAACCTTTACGAGCTGCTTATCGAGCGAGGATCGCCTAAAGTAGGCGACAGGCGCCGACTCTGGATCCGTCTTGGGCCCCTCGATGAGCTTTCGCCCAGGGGTCCAGAATAAGGGCGAGTTTGTATCCTCGTTCCAGACGTACGGAGGAGGTGTTTTGTGTAATTGCTTCTCCTCTTCCTCCTTGACCTGCCGTCTTGCCTTCCTCTCCCCGAAAAGCGATTGCTCCTCCGCGGCTAACTCTCGCAGTGTCGCATCGTGTTCTGCCCGTGTTTCCGGCTTTATCAAGCATTCATACGCATCTTGTACGACGCGGAACTTGTCAATAGCCATGACACTCGTAGGGTAAAGGTTGTACTTGGGCATGACATCAGACACCATCTTGCGATACGCTTGTAAAACTATGAGAGGTTGTTGTCAGTCAACGAACAAAAGCTCTCTGAACTGTTACGCACTGTCCTGCGCTGTCGCGTCCTGGGCGATTCCTAACACTTTGTAATGGGATTGCGTCGGCATTTTGGATTAGTGGGGGTGTCCGCTCTCAGGTCGCATGGGATTTAAGGCCGCTGAACCTCTGACGAAAGTGAACACGTTGCAGAGGTGAGGTTCCATAGACGCCATTCCAGCGTGTTCGGATCGGAGATCCGAGCGGCGCTACGTCTGCCTAAAGTGGCATCCAACCTCGAAAAAAAAAATTGCAGACGCGTAAACCCAAGCGGCCATCCCAGCAATCAATCGCGATAGCAGTTTCGCCGTCCCTGCCCCAACCGCAAGGCCAGCTCAGTCAGATGATATCATGAAAGAAGAGGCCCCGGGCATTAGATGTCATCCCAAACTGAGCGATTGGATCGATATCCGCGGGGGGCCCCGCTTCTGACCCTGGGGGTTTCAACATGCAGCCTCTCGCGTTTGCGTTCCAACGAGACCAGAGATACAGGTCTCGATCAGAGGTGCTCCATAATGAAAAGAATGGATCTGTCTCATCTTGAAGGCCTAGAAAGGATTCGTGGGCTTCCTTGCTTGTTCCCCGTCGAAGACGTGGCTCGACCGTTAATCAAACCGGCCTGGGTTGGTCGGTGAATTCCGCGGTTTGGATATGACTTCTCGTCCTATCAAAACGTGCCGTCATGGGGCTGAATGGCTTACTACATCAAATTATGCAGGTTGCATATTAGGGGAGAGAGGTTTATTGTAGCTTTCGTTTGACCGCTGTGGTCATTGTTTGCACATGATGCAATCTGATACAAGACCGAGGAGATATGGGCTTTGCGTCAGTGCAAGTATTTGTTGTGAGAATCTCAGTTGCTATCCTATCGTGCATCCCCATGAAATGCATCCGTCTGCGGATTGAGTTCCATGTGATCTGTCCTATTTTATGTGGTCAGGTGATACCGAGACTTTCCTGTCATCGACCGCACATGGAATGGTTCCGAAGGCGGCGTAGTTGCGCAATGTCATACCTTCCACAACGAATGCATCTGACGGCAGGTAATGTTTCTATTGATTTGTTATCATTGTTGGAATGCGAAAGCACGGCGCCTCCATTTGTATCCACATGCATAATGCATTCACTTTCGTAAAGAGGTTTATGTCTGCAAATTTTTTTTTGGGTAATTCGTGATGGATTCGGTGATACCAACCTATGCAGTTTTTGCAAAATAAGCGCCACGGGTAAAGTAGATAACTATAAGAAATACGGGAACGAAAGCAGTGTTGCATCCAATTGCTGCAATTGATCTTTGACCAGAGTTGGTGTCTAATTCACTTGTAAACTGGGTTTGCGTTCACCCCTTCCGAGCAGAGATCAAATCTAAAATATTTTCGTTAGTCTTTCGCAGTTCAAACATGAGCATGCTTACCTCGAATGTTCCAGTGCGCGGTGCGAAAATTGTCAGGAATAGGTGTCCAGGACGAAGTTATGGGTCCAGAAGGAGGTTTTATTTTCTTAGCTGGGTTCTTGGCCCCTATGATAACCTCGAAGTCGGTCAAGTCCAATTGTGAAGCTGTAGGCTGAAATCTTCCATCGGATTGACGTATCTTCACTGGGACCTTGGATGCCGGTATCTGGATAGGTAGGATTGTGTGTCTGAGCCATTCGTCGGAAACTGTGGGCAAAAACTTTGGCATTAGTGATGGAGGTTTAGTAGAGTATGCTCACGCACTACTGCGACTTGGTCGAGTAATCTCGATTGAAATTCCATAGATTTCACATGCTGGAATATAGTCCTTGAACCAAGTCCGAAATAATACATCACCGGTCGAGGAAGCATCAATCACGGTCAAGGTCCTGAGCAATGCTGGCCGAGTCATGTCCAGGTAGATGGGTTTTTGGTCAATTGAAGGCGAAAACGGTGATGTAACTAGCAAGTGTTCAATGGTGTCCGGTAAATTTGATGGGAAGGAATGCGCAAGTTGGATAAATGACGCAAAACGAAGTTCCTTTAGGCACGTAAAAGTATGTAAAATGTTTGATATTTGTTCGTCCCATATTATGCGGCCTAGCGTGAGGGATTGGATGTTTCTAAGCTGAGGTTGGTCCAGGACGCCGTACGAGCGATAATCGCGTTCAGAGATCAACGAAACATGAGACAGGGTCTCCTTGGAATGGCCAATCAGCCAGGGAAGCTCGGCGATGCTGCCGCCGTATGTGTAATGAATGGTGACTTGTGAAAGGCGGACTCTTGGAGCACTGCAATTCTCATGAATATGGGCTGTTCCAACGTTTTTGGTGGTGATAGATTGTAAATGAGGCCAGGGATTCATCTCGTGGGTAAGAAATCGGGTGTCGGATCCTCCTTCTATCCTGAAATCGATTATGCAAGGTCCACGTGCGAAGGCAGATATAATCGCAGGGGTCAGTGATCCTGCGCCCAAAGTAAGGTCGAGGGTGCAAAGGTTGGGCATATGACACAGGAGCGCAGGGAGATGTCTGCGAACCAATGAGAAAAATGGGGAGATGCGTTCTCATCCAAACTCACCTGACATGTATCATAGGCAGCCCCGGAGGATCGAGTTCCTCTGCGTATTTACTCAACTTGATAGTTGCGGACTGAATGTATCCTGCCAGTCTCCGACCGCGTTCCGTCTCGCGGTCTATAATTTTTAAGAGTACCATCATTGATGATCGTATCTGAAGGAAGACATGCCGGAACAACAACGACTGAGCCGCCCTACTCCACACCTGACACACATGGCAAGCGGCGAACAATGCATCCCTTCGATCGAGGTCACTCGTTGTGCTATTTGCCACAACAGTTAAGGTAGCATATACAATATCATCACTGAGGAGCACATTGCGACCCTTTGGAGATAAAGCTGAAGGACGATGGATTGCTCCGTCCGAAGAGCTCTGCGACTTTCCAGTAGGCAGTACAATTTCCTTGAAGAGTACTGGCATTTACGCTCACAAGAATTGCGGGGCGGGTCCGGTTAGATTACAGTACAGCATGAAGGCCTGTCGGCGTGGGGTTCAAAGGTCGGAAAACAAGCGCCGATTCGGTAACGGCCTGGTTCAGCCACCCGCGATTTTACAGGACATGTTTATTCCATCTATCTATACAAAGATCCTTTCCGCGTCCACGTAGTCTGTCCATGAAAGATTTTGCTGAACAACGAACGAACGAGTCTATAGCGATGCACCATGTGAAGTAATTACTTATAAGAAATACGAGTGAACGAAAGCGGGAGCAGTACTGCATTCGACTATTGAAATTTCGTCTGTGACCACGGTCAGTGTCTAATTAGTATTGGTCCAGCCAGAGATCAGATCTAAACCTTTTCGTTAGTGTTTTCGCTGTTTAAACATGACATGCTCACCTCGAATGTTCCAGTACACGGTGCGAAAGTTGTCATGCATGGTTGCCCAGGATGAAGTTCTGGATCCAGAATGAGGTTTTGATTTAGTAGCTGAACTCTTCGCCCCGAGTATAACCTCGAAGGCGGTTAGGTCAAGTTGTGAAGGTGTAGGTTGAAACCTTCCATCAGATCGACGTATTCTCATTGGGATCTTAGATTCTGCTTCTTTGATAAATATGGGCGCATTTCCGAGCCATTTATCGGAAACTGTCCACAGAACTCTGGCGTTAGTGATGAGGGTTCAGCAGAGTATGCTCACGCACCACTGCGATTTGGTCGAATAATCTCGGTCAAAATTCCATCAGTTTCACATACTTGGATATAGTCCTTAACCCAAGTTTGGGAGAATACGTAACCGCTCGAGTGCGTATCGATTACAACCAGGCTCTTGAGTAGTGCTGGCCGAGTCATGTCCAGATCAACGCTTTTTTGATCGGTCGAGGGCATGAATGGCGACGTGACTAACAAGTGTTCGATGGTGTCCGGTAAATTTGATGGGAAGGAATGTGCGAGTCGGATAAATGACGCAAAACGAAGTTCCTTTAGGCATGCAAAAGTATGTAAAGTGCCTGATAGCCGTTCGTCCCATGTTATGTGGCCCAATGTGAGGGATCGGATGTTTCTAAACTGAGATTGGTGCAGGACGCTGTATGAGCTACCTTCGCCTTGAGATACCAATGAAACATGAGACAGGGTTTCCTTGGAATGGCCGATTAGCCAGGGAACCTCGGTAAAGCTGCCGGCGTATGTATAATGAATGGTGATTTGCGCAAGGCGGATTCTAGGGGCATTACGACTCTCATGAATAGCAGCTGTTCCAGGACTTTTGATGGTGATGGTTTCTAGATGAGGCCAGGGATTGGTCTCGTTGGCGAGAAATTCGATGTCGTATCCTCCTTCTATCCTGAGATTAGTTATACGAGGTCCACGCGCGAAAGCAGATATAATATTCGGAGTCAGTGATCCGCCACCCAAATTAAGGTCCAAGGTACAAAGATTCGGCATGTGGCACAAAAGCGCGGGGACATGCCTGCGAACCTATGAGAAAAGCAGGGAAGAGGGGTCTTGTCCCAGCTCACCTGACGTGTATCATCGGTAGTGTTGGAGGATCGAATTCCTCTGGCTGTTTACTCAACTTGATGGTTGCGGACTGAATATATCCTGCCAGTCTCCGTCCGCGTTCGGTTTTATGATCAATGATCTTTAAGAGCGCCATCATCGAGGACCGTATCTGGAGGAAGACATGCCGGAACAGTAGTGATTGAGCTGCTCTACTCCACACGTGACAGACGTGACAACAAGCAAACAAAATTCCTCTTCGGTCGAGATCGCTAGTTGCGCTATTTGTCGCGGCGATTAATATGGAGTATACAATGTCATCACTGAAAAGCACATTGCGACCACTTGGGGATAAGCACGCATTGCGAAAGCTTTCATGCATGGTTGGTTGTGATGATGGTCTGGGTCGAAAAGGGGCGTTTAATTTGTTAGCCGAGTTCTTGCCCCCTATGATAACCTCAAAGTTGGTTAAATCCAGTTGTGAGGCTGTGGGTTGAAATCTTGCATCAGATTGATGTATCCTTATTGGAATCTTGGATTCCATGGCCTTGAAGGATATGGATGTATTCTTTAGCCATTCATCGGAAACTGTCGGCAAAAATCTAGCATTAGTGATGGCGTTTAAGCGGAATAAGCTTACGCACTACTGCGATTTTGTCGAGTAATATTAGTTGAAATTCCATCGGTTTCGCATACTTGGATGTATCCTTTGGCCCAGTTTTGGGCAGTTACATAGCCTGGCCAGTACGTATCTACCACGATTAAACTCTTGAGAAGTGCCGGTCGAGTCATATCCAGATTGACGGTTTTGGAGCTCATTGTGGGCAAGAATGGTGTTGTAATTAGCAAGTGCTGGATGGTGTCCGGTAAGTTCGATGGGAAGGAGTGTTCGAGTCGTATAAATGACGCAAAACGGAGTTCCTTTAGGCATGTAAAAGTATGCAAAGTTTCCGATAACAGTTCGTCCCATGTTATACGGCCCAATGTGAGGGATTGGATGTTTCTAAACTGAGATTTGCGCAAGACGCCGTGCGAGCTAACCTCCTCTTCAGATATCAACGAAACATGAGACAATGTTTCTTTGGAATGGCTTGTCAGCCAAGGAATTTCGTTGAAGCCGCCGCCGGATGTATAATGAACGGCGACTTGTGTAAGGCGGATTCCAGGAGCACCGCAATGTCCCGGGATATAAGCCGTTCCAGAGCTTTTGATGGTCACAGCTTCTAGATGAGGCCAGGGATTTGTTCCATTGGCGAGAAATTCGGTGTCGGATTCTCGTCCCCGTTTTATATACAGTGTGGTGATACAAGGCCCACGCGCGAACGCAGAAAGAATCTCGGGTGCCAGTGATTCTGCACCTAAAGTCAAGTCAAGGGTACAAAGATTGGGCATGTGACATAAAAGTGCAGGGAGATGCCTGCGAAATGATGAGAAGACTAGAGAAGAAGCGGTCTCGTCCAAACTCACCTGATATGTATCATGGGTAGTGTTGGAGGATCGAATTCCTCTGGCTGTTTACTCATTTTGATAGTTGCGGACTGAATGTATCCTGCCAGTCTCCGTCCGCGTTCCGTCTTATGGTCAATGACGTTTAACAGAGCCATCATAGAAGATCGTATCTGGAGGAAGATATGCCGGAACAACAGCGACTGGGCTGCTCTACTCCACGCATGACAGACGTGGCAGAAAGCAAAGAGTGTTTCCCTTCGATCGAGGTCGCTCGTTATGCCATTTGTCGCAGCAATCAGAATACAATATACAATGTCATCACTGAGGAGCGCGTTGCGAACGCTTGGAGATAAAGCTGAAGGATCATGGGTTGCCCCATTATCTGGCGAGCCCGGTGACTTGCCAGCAGGCGACGCACTTGTCTCGAAGTGTACTGGCATCAATGCTCACAAGAATTGCAGCGCGGGTCTGGTTGGGTTACAGCATGAAGGTCCGTCGGGGCGGGATTTAAAGGCCGGGAAACAAGCGCCGACTAACGTGGCGAACTGATTCAGCCACACGCAAGTTTACAGGAAATCTTTATTCCATGTGTCTATACAAGGATACCCCTCCACTATGGTATGTCTATGAAATGTTTTTGCTAAAGAACGAACGAAACAGTCGGGAACGCAAAATGGACCGCTACATTATTCAGGTGTCATCGCGTATTTGCGTCGGTACTTGTCATCAATCGACTCGAGATAGTAAGTGCCAGGCCAGAGGTTCTCAATGGACCCGGATGGGGTATAGGGTGCAGAGTTGTGGTTCTTCTCGCGGATCTGGAAATAGAAGGTCAAACCATGACAAGTTGAGGGTCAAGAGAGACTCGTACCTTTAGTGCATCGACGAACTCCTCGCAAGGAACCACCTTCATGGCGTCGAGTCGGGCCAACAAATCCATTTTCGTGCGGATCTCCTCAGTATCACCCTTGACCTTGACGGCCCAATAACTGGAGGCACATCCACTGCCAAAGGCGAACATGGCAATACGCTTGCCCTGCAGAGTCTTCGGTTCTACGGTGGACAGTAACGACGCCAAGCCTCCGTAGAGGGACGCAGTGTACATGTTACCGCATCGTTGAGCGCACTCCATCGATGGCCCAACATGCTTGGCATAGTGAGATTTGGACAAGCCGATGAAAGTCTTCTCAATGGCCTTGTCGGAATATGATTTTTCCCGTGGGACGGCGAGGAGGGCCTCAGCGTCAGCTGGGGTGATAGAGGAGTATTCGGGAGCAGATGGGTTTTCAACAAAGTCGTTGTACATCTGCAAGGAAGGTTTAGGAAAAACGCCTTCAAAGACATTGAATGACAACTTACCACACGTCCGTGGCTCTTAGCGACGAGTTTGCCGTATGGAGAATGGTAGACCATGTAGTCAAAGTCGCTGAGGGAAGGCTTGCCCTTTGGTTCGGCGTGTCCGTTGGCACCGTTAGCATGACCATTGACACCATTGGTATGTCCATTGGCGAGAGCGGCACGCTTGGCGTACTTCTCCCGGTAGCGTGAATATGCGTTGTCCAAGGCAATGAGATAAGTGCTGATGGAGAGGGGACCATCGACGACGGGATATTCGGAAGAGAGGTTGGGCTTGAAGAAGTCGTAGGTGTGCGACATGAAGGTTCCGTGAACAGCTGGAACCAGTTAGACAAAGTAAAGCGTTTGTGAAGGTCAGCACTTACGTTCAAAGACCAAAGGTGCGTTTGGACCAATGAGAATAGCGCATGCTCCTGCTCCACCGGCAGGGCGAGCGCTACCTTCGGCATAGATGGCGATATCACCGGCGAAGACAATAGCATTTCGACCATCCCATGAGGAGCTCTCTACCCAGTTGATCGCATTGAAGATAGCAGCGGTCGAGCCGTAGCAGGCGTTGACGTTATCGACACCTTCAATATCGCTGTTTCCTGCCTCTTCGAACAATTGCATGAGAACTGTCTTGACAGACTTTGCTTTGTCGATGATAGTTTCGGTTCCGACATCAATACGACCAATGGACTTGGGGTCGATGTTGTACTTTTTCAACAAGGATCCAACGGCTAGTTAAGAAAATGTCAGAAATAGCGAAATAAGAAGAAGGAAACCAAGAAAGACCCGGTAGAGGGCCAAGCGGATGCATATAAAATGACCACCACTATTTTTGCGAGTATGCGAGGCATTTTACTCACCATTCAAAGCAAATGAGTTGATGTCTTCACGATCGTCGGTGAACACCATGTATTTCTGGCCTAGACCGATAGTGTATTTGCCCTGGGGAACACCGTCAAATTCTTCGAGGGCGGCTTCTGAGATGCACTGAGACGCCAAAAAAAGTGTCAAAAGACGTTCAAAAGAACAACATATCAAAGTAGACATACACGCTGAGGAAAGTACATTTCCATGGCAAGAATGCCAACATCTTGGGGGCGTGCGTTTTCGACGTGAGGCATGGTGGAGGCGAGTGAAAGCTTTTGGATTGTGGGTGGAAGAGGAAGAAGAGGGCTAGGCTTAGGGAACAGGTTCGTCTTACACCCGTGGCCGTTTAAATAGGGCCTCCTGGGTCGTACGAGGCAGGTTTGTCGTTCGATTGTTCTCCAAATCAAACCATTTCGAATGTGCACGTCCGCTTTTTCATCAAGTTTTATCCTTCAATTGCGTTTTCGCGCCTTGCTTCCCATTGTGAATTTTAATTGGCTGTCTACCCAAATTTGTACTTACATCCCATAGCGCCGATGTGCCGACCCATTGTAGGCTAACGTGCACGTGATCACCAAATTCCCTTTTTACTACTCTCCGCTCTACTTCTTCATAACTGGGTTAGGGCTCATCATCACTTGGACAATCGCGGTCTAGTTCTTCGACAAGCCCTTCGTCAATCGGTGAAACAATACTAACCACGCCAGATTCCGTCAAAAGAAACGAGAAATGGGTGACCATAGTCTCTACTGTATCGCGGGGTGGAGTACGCATAATTCCATAAATCTGAACCATAGAGTCGGCTTGGCCGTGTTCTCCGCTATCAAGACCCAGTTCATTTTCGGTTCCAGGGGACTGGTTGGGATTATATAGCGTTATGTGGTGGGTAATTTCGATCGGAGATACTCTCGGAGTTGCCACTCCCTGCTGAAATGGTGCCGGATAAGGGGGAGGAAGATGCTGCCGAAAGAAAAAGGGGGAGCTGATTAATGGCGCGATGGCCCAATTTGTGATGAATATGATGGGATCGTGAGAGGCCCGAAATTTTTGCAAGGCTCGAACCACACCGGCAGTCGGTGAGGCGGCAGCATCTCGTAATACCTTGCTTGTAGACTCTACATTCCAACGATCTTGCCAGAAAAAGGAACTTAATCCCCCGTCAATCAGCAGCATGCGAATCTCCTCCTCCGGCATCCTCTTGAAGTGGTAATCAGCAAGATTGAGCAAGGTAGCCGCCAACTCAGCGGATGATTTTGGTCGGAAGATATGCAGGTGGCGCAGTGATGCAGTGATGGTGCTATTGAGTTGGCTGGTCACGATTTCTGCATCTAGATCCACCATTGGGAGAGCATCTTGAACCTTGAGTCGAAGAGCCCCTCTCATTACCTGCTGTAGGCGTATAATGTCCCACTTTCCTTCACAGTCGCAGAGAACCACCGACTTCCCTCTTCCTTCCAGGGCTACTGGTCGACCATAGTGGCCCGTAAGATGCAAGTAATCCGGAAGTAGAGTATATGTGGCGAAAAGATATAGCAGCTCTGACTTTCCAGACCCTGTAGGACCTTGAATTTCAATGACATCCCCGCGATTAAGAGTGGATTCTGGTGAGGAAGATATTGGAAGCGCTTGATTTATGGAACGATCTAGAGGTTCCAAGAATGTCTTTCCCAAACCACGAAGGTGTCCTCCTGTTGTCGTAGAATGAGTCAAGCCCGCATGCAACAAAACAAAAACGACAAGTACCACGAAGGTAATCACGCAAAATCTGATCAATACTTAGTCAATTTATTCTAATAATTGGACGTGGTATACATACACTTAATCCTGACGTTGTTTTTGGTCTGACCTCTGCCATATCGGAAACAGAGTGACAAGCGCTTGAACTCCCCTCGTCCTAACATGGTAGGTAAGGCAGACAGAAAGACCTTTGGTCATGAAAGTCTAATACATGGTACACGACGTAAACTAGCCATCTGATTCAATGACTACTTCAGAAAAACAACGAGATATCTTGAACGACATTCCTTCATAATATCTCGTTATCATCAAGCCCTCCTCGTGTTGGCACTAACCGAATAATTGTTGCGATACCTCTTGGACCTGCCTCAAGGCGAAAGCGCTCCGGATGACCTCTCAGTTCACCAAGGACAGCCTCCATATAGACGGTACCATCAGGATCGTCGGAGCTTCGAGAAATGTTCCACCCCAATCGTATACGGAAAGAAGTTTCAAGGTAGGCGACGATGCCATACCGGTGCTTGTACGAGAGACGATATGTCGCTATCATATTCTTGGTGGCCCCCCGCCGTAAGAGGGACAAGATTTCTGCGTGAGGCAAAAACGACAGTCTGGTTAGATCAGCAGGAGAGAGATGGAATTCCCCAAAGTCAAAGCGTGGGGGCTGCCAAACGGGGTCGGTCCAGGCTGAGGCTTCGTTTCGCATCTCCATCTCCCATGCCATTACTTGATCGAGATGGTCGCTGCGAGCTTGAATCTCACCGCGATATTCCGAATAATCAGATGTAGAATCTCTGGACGCAGAGCTATAATCCAGTCCCTCCTCTTGCTCGTCTTCATCTTCGTCGTAGTCATCCTCGTCCGAATTGCCCTCATCATCCTCGCTTTGATGGTCTTCCGTTCCCTCTGAGTTGATTTCATGCCTCTTGTGGATTGGAGCAAACACACCCTTCCATGGGTCAGTCTCAATAGACGTGTGGACCGGGGATGTGGTGGGTTGTATCTCGTCAACAAGATTCTTCAGAATATACGACCGCGTCGGAGGAAGCATGATGAGAGCCCGGCATTGAGGACAAGTCTTTTTCTTGTAGATGATAGGAGTGGGTTCGTCATCTTCCTCATTTTCCAGGTCTGGTTCCTTGAACCAAGCCCTTAGACATTCAAAACACCCAACGTGACCACAGGGAGAGAGTCTGGCAAACAGTCAGCTTTTAGTACTCACAATGACAGAGAAGACGTACGTCCAAGGTGACCGCAATAATTCCAGGCATATTTGACATTGGAGATGTTCTTTGAGCTTATCATGTGTCTACGTGGACTTAATCGATACTATTCAGAATGAAATACGCAAACTTACCGATTTAATTTTCTCCATCTCTTTCAATAACTCCGTTGAGGTTACTGCATCTACCTCCGACTTTCGCTTGAGTTCTCTCTATATTCGACTAAGGTCACTCTGTGAGACCAAGTAGATGGGATATTAACCATCTTTTTCGTCCGCAGCGCCTCAGATTGCACAAGCCGTTCGGTTTGCTGTGGAATCTACAGTCAGCAATTGGGCTCGTCCTAATAAATGCTAGCTCGCTGACCGCTTTCAAGGCGGAAACTTCTAGCCGAAGGCGATGGATTTCTGTAGCCTGACTCTCGTGAGCTTCTCCTTTCGATGAAGATTGTACATCTTTATACACTGGCTCCATATTGAATGTGCCAACGTGTTCCTCTAGCGAGGTGGTGTGATCATCATCCCGCAGAGCGTTCAAAAGTGTAGTTTCGTTTAATGATCCTTGTTGCATACCTAGACGAGAGCTTGAGTCGTGGTCTTCTCGTCTATTCCAGTTTACAACATCCAACTCTGCTGGCCAGGGCTGACTAATTGACGAACTTCCTGCCCTTTGTGTTTCGATTGCGTATGAATTGGTATCTCTAATTGATTTGCGGCGTCTAATATTATCCCGCCGCGAGGTAGACATACTATGGTAGGAGGAGGTGGGCTCCAGGCTCTCTGGCTGGTCTACTTTTTTCTCGCTTCCCCAACACTAGAGGCAAATGGCAACGCAATTCAATTATACTTGCGTTTTTCCCGGCAAAAGGTATGAATAATTGAGCAAAAGCTAACCCAGGCCAGAGAAAAGGTCCTCCATACTGCCTTCTTCATCATCACCAGCCCCGAGAAAAGAAGCCAACTTCTGTGCCTATGCGACGATTATCAGCAATTGAATCTGGTTTATCTTGAAAGTACCTACTTTGTTTATGCGTCCAGCGTTCCGACGGGGCGGAGGTAAGACTGGAAATTCGTTCGGACTTTCCTTGCACCGCGCAGCTACCCATTGGTCTGGCTGTTGATCCTGAGTTTCCAGTGGGGTTAAAGGGGAATCCGGAGAACTCTCAACGTCGGAGGGGAATAGGCGAGAGACATCGGTGGATTGCTCATGAGAGTTCAAAGGAGAAACGGGCGTAGATGGATGGCCTGTGGTGTCCAGATTGGGTTTGGGGGTAATTTTATCCTCTCCAATTTCCGAAACCTTGCGTCGCTTCGATGCGGGGATGTCCTCAGGATGCTCAGCGTCGTACTTTCGCTTTCGACCAATTTCCACAACGAGTGCCATGTCTTCCTTCAAACTGTCTGCTCTCATAGAGAGGCTATGTTCCATGGAGGACATTTGGGCTGATATTTGCTGTGACTGAGACATGAGAGCGATGAGGGATGCCTGAAGGTTGGCTTGGCTTGCTTGCAGGGAGGTCGTTTGCTTGCGCAGATATATAGTTAATGAAAAGGTTTGAGTGTGATAGCTCACTTGTATTATCAAACCCACAACATTCAGAATGTCCTTTTGTGATTCTAATAGGCCCTTCATCGTGTCCGTTTGTACAGGCTGACCGATGCTTTCAAGAACGCGTGTTTGCGCACGATTCACTAAGGATGAAGAAAATAAGCCACGGTATATCAATATTCGGAGCATATTTATTTGCCAAGTGATGTGATGGTCTCCATTGTCGATTCCATTAAATTATTTAGTTTGCCTTCGGTCTGTACCATCGAGTTTTTGGCTTGATCAACAGCTTCAACGACATTATCGATACGTTCTGTGAGTTTCTCGATCCTGTGCTGCGTGAGTTCTTGCTGCATCCGCCGCGTCGTCGTGACTCCATTGACCGGCATCAGTGGCGGAACAAGTAACCCTGACGCGTTCAAAGTCGTCTCTGTACGCGTCTTTGGGAGCGAAGATAGAGGAATTATGCTTTTCCAGAGATTTTCAAGATGATTTGACGCCATGGCTAAGAGGTGATCGGGTTTAAGAATCAAGAATACGTGTAATTATAGTCCATAATCATACAAATGTATCGTATAATCCACTCTATGTACAACTCAATCCATGTCCATTTATTTACTCCAAATCGAACAGAAGAACCTCTGCGGGGACATCGCCGATGTTTTCGATTGTGACGGACTCGCCCTTGGAACCATGTCCAAATGCTCCATCACCTTCTGAGAGATGTAGGTTCTCGTTGACTTTGACAAGTGCACCCGTGGCTTTGCCCTTGTTGTATCCAGATGTTTGGATGACATGAAGGTAAGCCTTGCTGTCCGACGTCCCATTGCTTGCACCCTTCAGAGTATGCGAGACACTGCTTCCAGGCGAGATGATTGTGGCGTATAGGCGAAGTTGGGTTTGTACGGGTGCCGGTCCTTCTCCATCTCGAGTCTCCTTTACACCTTCCGAGCCGACGGGAGCCACAGTAAGCACGAATTTGTCGCGCTTCTCCTCATCCGTAAAGTGTCGATTGTAATATTTCGGTGGAAGTCCGTTCTTCTGAGGCACCGACCATATCTGAAGGAAGTGGACAGGGCCGTTGCCGTGTGTCATTTCGCTGTGACGAATACCGGTACCGGCTGAAGTGAGCTGGATATCACCACGCTTGAGGACTTCTTTGTTTCCCATAGAGTCGCGGTGTTCTAGCTCTCCGTCGACAATATAGCTGAAGATCTCGAACTCTCGGTGAGGGTGAGTACCAAAGCTAGATAGTAGTTAGCATTGAGTCAGATCAGATATAATGTAAGAGCTTACCCTTCTCCGGG